>JAJOZX010004391.1:180000-392500 GCA_023014485.1 Bathynomus jamesi | reverse complement strand
GCCCCTTGCCTCCTTTTTTTATTTTAAATTCCGGCCTGAGCCATGGTCGAAAGAGGTCGAACCTCTACCCCTGTAAATTCAGAGTACTACCTGTACATTTTTAGAAGTAAATTACAGTGGGGGAAACTTTTTATTTTTCCCCTTCGCGTTTGGCTCTCTTCAGAGAACTTAGTAAATAAAGTAGAGAAAATAATTAGTTCCCGATAAGTTATAAAAAGAAATCGGCGAACCTTCAGAGAAAGTATCAGATTGTTATAGAAAGAGAAAAAAAGAAATGAGAGCAAAATTAGAATATTATAGAAGAAAACTATCGCGAGAAATATTCGTTGCTGCCTCCCAACCAGAACCCCCGTCGATTTCGAACCACCCAAGGCTATAGACGGAGGGGTTAACAAAAGTGGCGACCCTATAGCCAGGATTTTAGCAAGTGGCCACCCTTTGGCCAGGATAGAAATTATCCTGCATCAGGATAAAAATTGTGGCGACCCTACTACGAAGATAATAAGGTCCACCATTTGGCCGGCGTGTCACGACTTCCAGTTCGTCACATCCACCCTTATCCACCCTTGAACCGGTGTGTAACGACTCCAAGTTATCCACGTCTCTTCTCATCTAGAAAAAGTAGCCAGCAAAACACGTCTTCAGGACACGTCTCTAAGGATTTCGCCGTAGAAATTTTGTTAAATACAGAGTTTTTTTTTTAAGTAATTTGTAAACAGTTGAGAAGGGAGCATTATTAACAGTTAATTAGTATTAAGTCAGGATTAAGAAGAAACACAGTGAACATTTCAGACACCAGTGATACATTTTTTTATTGAAACAGTTATTTTCACAGAAGTTAATTTTCACAGAAGTTAATTTTCACAGAGTTATTGTCACAGGGTTATTGTCACAGGGTTATTGTCACAGGGTTATTGTCACAGGGTTATTGTCACAGGGTTATTGTCACAGGGTTATTGTCACAGGGTTATTGTCACAGGGTTATTGTCACAGGGTTATTGTCACAGGGTTATTGTCACAGGGTTATTGTCACAGAGTTATTGTCACAGAGTTATTGTCACAGAGTTAAATGTCAGTTATTTTCACTATTATAATTAGTATAGAATAATTTTATTTCATGTACCAAACATAATATTACTGTACCTTCGCGTACATTCGAGTGAAATGTGTTTACATTTCGTATTTTTGTTTACAATTTTTTTCAAATTATTGAATTGAATTGACTTGCAAATTAAGAAAGAGAGAGTTTATAGAGAGTTTATAGAGTTATAGAGATACTTGAAGCAGTTTCAAGTTCCAGTTTTAGTTTTCAGTTTCAGTTGGTTGCATCCAAGAGGGACAACCAAACCCCAGCGATTTATAGAGATACTTGAAGTAGTTTCGAGTCAGTTTTAGTTGCAAATCCGTTGCAAATCAGTTCCAAGTCAGTTTTAGTTGCAAATAAGTTGCAAATCAGTTTTCAGACAGTTTCAGTTTGTTGTATCCAAGAGGGACAACCAAACCCCAGAGATTAATAGTCTCCACTTGATAGCAGTTCAAGTGCAAGTCAGTTTCAGTTTCAGTAGACTCCACTGATAGCAGTTCAGTGCAGTCCATTTCAGTTAGTTGGTTGCTTCCAAGAGGGAGAACCAAACCCAGAGAATAATACTCCACTTGATAGAGTTCAAGTGCAGTCAATTTCAGTCAGTTCTGTTTCAAGATACTTGATAGAGTTCAAGTCAGAGAGTTTCAGTTTCAAGTTGCAAGTCAGATTCAAGTTGTTGGTCAGTTCCAAGTTAGTCAGTTCCAAGTTAGTCAGTTCCAAGTTAGTCAGTTCCAAGTTAGTCAGATTCAAGTTAGTCAGATTCAAGTTAGTCAGATTCAAGTTAGTCAGATTCAAGTTAGTCAGATTCAAGTTAGTCAGATTCAAGTTAGTCAGATTCAAGTTAGTCAGATTCAAGTTAGTCAGATTCAAGTTAGTCAGATTCAAGTTAGTCAGATTCAAGTTAGTCAGATTCAAGTTAGTCAGTTCCAAGTTAGTCAGTTCCAAGTTAGTCAGTTCCAAGTTAGTCAGTTCCAAGTTAGTCAGTTCCAAGTTAGTCAGTTCCAAGTTAGTCAGTTCCAAGTTAGTCAGTTCCAAGTTAGTCAGTTCCAAGTTAGTCAGTTCCAAGTTAGTCAGTTCCAAGTTAGTCAGTTCCAAGTTAGTCAGTTCCAAGTTAGTCAGTTCCAAGTTAGTCAGTTCCAAGTTAGTCAGTTCCAAGTAGTTTCATTCAATTTTGAAGTCAGTTTCATTTTGTTTTATTTGAAGTCAGTTTTATTTGAAGTCAGTTTCGAAGTTAGTTTCAAGTCTCAGTTTCAAGTCCCAAGTCAGTTTTCAAGTCCCAAGTCATTTCAATGCAGTCAATTGAATTCAGCGTTTTTTGTTGTTTAAGAGAATTTAGTTTAAGAGAATTTAATTCAACCTTTCTTTTTGTTATAAGAGAAAATTAAATTCAGGTACCTGAATTGACCGGTTTGTCTTTAGTTCAACCTTTTTTTTTTTTGTAAGAAGGAAATTGACAGATTTGTCTCCTTTTTGCATGCAGTTGTTGCGTATATAAATATATAGGTGAAATTATATATTTTCTTGTAACAAAAACAGATTTACAATTGTTTATAATGATTTTGATAATTATTGTAATGTATATGTGATGATAATAGTTGTGTAGTAACTAATCGATCATGTCCCAATGACTTCTTTTTAAATTACTATAGGGAGGAACATGCCATTTCTCCGTTTTGTTTGAACTCCTTTAAATTGTGTTATGACTCTATGAGCAGTGTAACAAGCAATCTTTTTTTAAAGAGCAAAGTGCTCACGAAAAGATGTATTGTCGATTTCAGACATCATAACTCCCCGATAAGCCACCTCCTTTTTGAGTGAGCAAGGCTCGCATAGTCAATCCACTGTTTTCCGAGCATGTTGCGAATCCCCTGTAACCGTATGACCTGCATGCCCTATCGTATGACCGCACATACTCTAAATTTAGGTTGTTTTTTAATTTTTAAGAGTAGTATATGGAACCAATAACCCCATGTTCGGTTCATTAAAATGCATAATTAATTTATATTTTTAATTTGTATTCTTAATTTTCTTAATTCAATTATCGTACTGATACTTCTAGTTAATGCTAATGGTTATATACTGTTCATATATGGCTAGGAATATTACTAGTCGAATTTAATTCCCTGTTAAAATTTAGTTTTTAATACCACTAGATTTACTTTCATTAATTGTAAGTTCTTCTAAGTGCGTTTTTTTGTTACCTTAATATACGTGCAACTGATTTAATTACGTAAATTCTATAATCCTAATTGAATTTTGTTACTTTTGACACATACTCGAATTCATTTTCCTTCCGTACCTCAAGTCACTTTTACATTGAAACTCATACGCATGCATTGCCATTAATGCTACCTATATTAGAATTTAATAATAATCGACCTTGAACTTAAAGGATTTTATAATAATAATAATAACAACTGACTTAAACTTAAAAGATTTTATAACCCTAAACCCATTTTAAATTATTATACATTATTTTTAAACTTTGTTAATTCAAGAACCTTCCAAATCCCTACACATACACACGCATGTAAACTTGTTCAAATGTATATATTTCTCCACAAACATTACGTACATAAATACTACAAAAATCTACGGATACTGCTTACCCTTTCAACCAATTACCACCATCGCTCACACTCTGAAACCTTCGTGCAATCATTAGCATACTTATTGGAAAGGAAATTCACTATTCATATCCTATTTTTATCATACAAACCTTATGCTAAAATCATTGGATATCACAATGAATTATTTAATTGCGTGTAAGTGCTAACTATGATATTTACTCTAGATTATTTAAATTTATTCAATCGAAATAATTGTTGCTTAATATATATAATCTTGCTCATGCATTTATTCAGTTAATTTAACAACGCTCTAAGCTAATCTGTCCTTCAACATTATAAAATACACACTTGACCACAGGTCTATAAATCATCCATTACGTAATTCGATTTTTACCTACAATAGTCAATAAAATTAGTTTATAGATTGTACGATCATGGTAACTTTGAAAAATTCCTGAACTTTAAAATTTATATTTTTCCCTTTTACCTACTATTCATTATGTATGTAATTTTTCCCACAGAAAAATAAATTTTTGTTAAAAATTAAACAGAATTAAAATTTTTGTTGAAAATTTAAAACTATCATTGATTGTTTAAATTAAGGGGTTGTCTAAAATTAGATTTGATTACTGTGCATTGTAAATCAACCACCCCAACTCACTTGTTCTGTATAAAATTTGTATTGCAAAGAAAAATTCGTCATCAACTAATTTGAATTCGTTAGGATGTTATATTCTTGTATTTTATCAATTGTATTGTATTGTTGTATTAATATCATTCTCGAGGGGAGAACACTGTAAAAAGAAAAATGAATAATTCCTATGTTCATATATTTTTATATTCATTCGAATGAGTCTTATATCCATGTACATAATTCTTATATCCATTTATATAATTCTTATATCCACTTATATACTTCGTATACTTATATGAACATATATTTATATCATCCTGTATATCCTTATATATTTATATTCATATAATCCTCATGTTTACCTAATCCGTGTATTTAGATAATCTCTGTATAAACCCTTATATTCATTATTTTCATACAGTACTTATGTTGTATAGTTTTTTTATGTTCGAATGTTCATTTTTACATGAGAAACCAAAATCGCCTGAGCGAGTTTAGATAGAATTTCGATTTGTGCTTTCTATTGTGCTATTCTATTATGGTTGTCTTGCATCTAACCTTCGTTCCTAAATTTTATTAGATTATGCATGCACATTACATATAGCAATTGCAACCCGTAGTTGTACTTCTTAGTCCTTAATACCCACTCTTTGTCTCTAATTCGTTTATTTTAAATCCTCCCAATAATGACTTGTACTGTATGTACGAATTGAATAGCCGTGGCATATTGATTATGAATTGACGTATGAAAACGTTACACTTTATATCTCGTTATTTATATGTTATGGCCTGTCTGGTATGATGCAATATAACTATTATTCGACTGTATTCATCCACACGTCCATATCTTATCTTGACCATTATCCTATATCAATTTTATTAAATATTCATTTTACTCGTGTCAATCTATGAAATGTGTGCAAAACTTTATCCATCCGTACCTGTTCGTTGAAAGTCGTGCAAATACGTTCGCATGTATTATTTTTTTATTTTAATTATTTCGTCTCTCGCAATAAACTCGAAAATGCTTATGCAAGTGTACGCAATTCGATGATCACAGCATAAATTGAGCATCTGAAAACGTAAAATCTCCTCTTGCTCTGATTCAAATTTATAATACATTATCATGCGTTGTTATATATCATGTGTGTCATGTTGTATATAAATATATACCGTATGTGCCCATGTACTTTGTGTTGTACTAAAACCATATATAAATATAAAAGCACTGTAAGAATTGTAAGTGACTAATGTACTTAATGATGTAATTAATGTACTTAATGATGTAATGTATTTAATGACGAGGTGAATGTACTTTAATGGAACTGTAATTAACGATAATAAGTGAATATGAATTAATCCGTAATTATAATCATAGTTGTTGTAAACCAAAATTAAAATGTACTCAGTGATGTACTTAGATTGTATTCAATGTACTACTCCGAAATTATGTCGCCCTTTAGAAATGAATACTTGGCGAAAATACGATTATTTTTTATTTTTTATTTTTTATTTGGAATCTTTTAAAATAGTGATCATGTGTTTAAAGGGGGAAATTTAACATTCAAACTGCACTCCCCCAAAATTTAGATTATATATAAAGCATGTAATTGTAAAATAACTACTACTTCTTCTTCTTCTTAGACTTCACTCCCAGAGGAGGGGGCAGAGGCCCCTTGCCTCCTTTTTTTATTTTAAATTCCGGCCTGAGCCATGGTCGAAAGAGGTCGAACCTCTACCCCTGTAAATTCAGAGTACTACCTGTACATTTTTAGAAGTAAATTACAGTGAGAGAAACTTTATTTTTCCCCTTCGAGTTTGGATCACTTCAGAGAACTTAGAAAATAAGGTAGAGAAAATAGTTCCCGATAAGTTATAAAAAGAATATCGGCGAACCTTCAGAGAAAGTATCAGAGTGTTATAGAAGAAGAAAAAAAGAAATGAGAGAAAAATTAGAATATTATAGAAGAAAACTATCGAGAAAAATATCCGTTGCTGCCTCCCACCCAGAACAACCTGTCGATTTCGAACTACCCAAGGCCATAGACGGAGGGGTTAACATATATATATATATATATATATATATATATATATATATATATATACATATACAGGGTGTCCCATAAGTCTGGCATCATAGGAGAAATTCATATTTTTCTATTTCTACAAACCATAATTCATATTTTTCTCTTTCTACAGGCCATAATGTCTGTTAGCAAGGAAGAACGAATCCAGATAATTCTGCTCATAGGAAACCGGAGTCAAAGAGAGGCAGCTGCTGAATTTAACAGACTGCATCCAGAACGCGAGCCAAGAACACAGAGTTGTGTTAGCAGACTTGTTGCGAAGTTTAAGGAAACAGGATCCGTAGAAGATAAACCACGCAGTGGACCTTCAAGGAGGTCCACTGACGATGAGACAGCGACTGCTATCCTGGCTCATTTTAACAGAAGTCCCAATAAGGCTCTTCGGCGATTGTCCGCCGAGACAGGAGTGTCGAAAAGTAGCATCCATCGCATTCTTCAGGCTCACAAATGGCATCCATATAAAGTTCAGATCCTACAGAAATTAAGCGAAGATGATCCCGACCGGCGGATGGAATTTTGTGAATGGGCTACGGTACAATATGCTCGGGATGCCAATTTCCCATCCACCATTCTGTTCAGTGACGAGGCTGTTTTTTATGGAAATGGTGAGGTAAACCGACAGAACACCCGCTACTGGTCTCAAAACAGCCCTCACTGGTATACCTCTTCAAAAGAACAAGGTGCATCTCGGGTGATGGTAGGGTGTGGCATTTGGAAGGATCGCATCATAGGCCCCCTCTTTTTCGATGAACATATCACTGGAGGCACCTACCTAAGTATGCTTAAGGAAGAAGCATTTCCCAGTGTCTTGAACGAAGAAGGAAATTTCCCAACATGGTTCCAGCAAGACGGCGCTCCTGCACATTACAGCACCCAATTAAGGGAATACCTGTACCAACAATTCCCTGGTCATTGGATAGGACGTCGAGGGCCTGTGGAATGGCCAGCTAGAAGCCCGGATCTCACGCCACTAGATTTTTATCTCTGGGGCACTTGAAAGCGGTGGTATACGCAGAGAAAATTAGGAGTGGTTAACATTTGCGGCAGCGCATTATTGGGGCATGTAATAATATTATAATGTTTCAGACCAACAAAGACCCTAAGATCCACTCATGGCTGGTCTACCTAACTGTGTTTGTAATCGTGTATTGTTTATGTCCTCCGTGGTGGCGGAGGGGACCTACAATTTTGCGTGGGTTACGAACCAAAAGAACATAAGAAATTTATGTACCAACGACTTGTACATTCGCAACGACCAGTTTTTGCAAAACTAAATAATTATCAATTAAAAACTAATTAATTATCGATTTAAAACTAAAGATGGAATCTCTGGATCCAGAGGATCAAGTCATAATAGACTACTATCAAAAAATATGTTACACTCTATATCTATTTATAACGGACATGCAAATATATCAGATCCAAAGAATCCAGTCAATTTCATTACGGTATCCATCAAAATTACTCCTGACACCATTCACCGTGTGCTTGCTGACTGGGTATCACGTCTGAATTTGTGTATTGAAAACAATGGTGGACATATTGAGCACGCTCTGTAAATAAAAGCTTTTGTTTTGCCTTTTCTTTATTATTTTTCCTATGATGCCGGACTTATGGGACACACTGTACATATATATATATATATATACATATATTGTATATATATATATATATATATAATATATATTATATATATGTATATATATATATATACCTTTCAACCTTTCAAATGTTCCGTGCGATGATTCCTCATTTCACGAAGGTCAAGCTTGTCGCCCTTCCTCTCGAGTTGGCCTGGTGAAGTAGAGAGTTGCTTTCTGGACTCTGCACCTCACATAGCCAGGTACGCCCGGATCATCGAGGATTGTTCTGAGCCAGACGTCTCATCCTCTTTTAAAGATATCCACCGAAACACCACTAGATTTCCTTAGTCCTTTGAGCAGCTTATTAAAGTCTTGGTCCTCTCACAACAAAACTATTTTCTTTCAGGGTTATGGCTGCTTCCTCTCTAGCCTTTAATTTGGGAACACGACACACTCTTCGTTTTCTACTCTCCACTGTTATTTGGGGAGTTGTAGGGTTCAGAGTAAGATTAGGGGCTAATTTCTCCATTATTTTCCAAATGTAAATAATGGTGTATCTTTCTCTCTTTTCCTTTCCAGTGAATATAGCTTTAATTCGCGTAACCTTTCCCAGTAATTTACTTCTTTGCACCCATTGATCTTGGCTATGAAGCTTCTCTGAATCCATTCTATCTAACTTAAGTCTTCTTTTATATATGTGGATGTTAGGACCGAGCAGTATTCCAACTTGAATATGATGAGTGTTTCCAATAGAGGAATCATTATATTCCTATCCCTTCGTTTGAAGGTTCTCAGTATCTGTCCAGTTATTCTCTTTGCTCTGTTTACTGCAGTATTAAGGCCGCAAAATGGGAGAGTGCAATTACAATTGCAATGTTGATAAAATGTTGGAAGGTACCAACCCCCTTCCCCCTTTTTGCAAGGTGCCCGCTCCAAGGGTGCCTAGTGCCAGTGCCAGGCCCTTTCCCCCTTTATGCGCTGTGCCACCCACCCCTATGGTACCAAAAAAAGAAAAAAAATGAAGCAAAGGGGAATCCCACCCAAACACGAGGAGAGGAGTTTGATCTCCCCCCAAAAGAGTTTCCCTAGCTTAGGAAGGTAAGAGAGAGAAAGGAGAGGAGAGAGAGAGAGACCATCCTTCGCCTGGGACCGCCAGACGCATAATAAAGATCTTGGTCTTTGCACTTGGTTTAGAAGGTCTTAATCAGCCAGTTGGCTTGGAAGGCTTAGAAGGTTTAATCTGACTTAGAAGGCGTAAATGGCTTGTTTAGTTGTATATGTATATTATTAATTTTCGAGTTGCCAGATTGTGCTATTTCTTTAATTGATGGAGATGTTCTTGACAGCAACAGATAGCTTAGAAATCTGGCAGTTGGCTTAAGCAGCCAGTTGGTTTAGAAGCAGTAACCAGCCATTTGGTATAGTGTATACATATACTGTATACACACACACACACACATATATATATATATATATATATATTTATTGTAGCAAACGTTTATATATATTCCCTTCAACCAGTTATTCATTAATATCGTTTATATATACACCCAGGAAAGCATTTCTTGGATAATAAAACACAACTACAACATTCTGTTTATTTAGACGAATTATTCGAAATAAATTCATGAAATATATAGAAAATAAATATACAATCAAGATAGTTCAGAAGAATTCTATACACACTTTAAACGATATATATATACATATATATATATATATACATATATATATATATATATATATACATATATATACACACACACGAGGGTAATTCAATACGTATCCGTACTTTTTATTTTCGAAATTTTATTTTTACATATCGACAGAAGCGGGCTCTGTTTTTCTCCCCGAGACCTTTCGAGACCTCTCGAGACCGTAATGAAAAATACATGTTATTGGCATACTCATGATGGTGGCTTGATTGAGCAGACACAATTCAGAATGTTTATGAAAGTTTGTAAAATTAAGGGACTCTAGGTATTCACTAATCAGTCACCCTGTTTTGAGTTGCCACGTTTGTTTTGCGGGGGGTGTATGGGTCTGGATTTTTTTCTGGTTAGCGCTACAAAATAATTTGCCCCCCACCCCCCCCGCCGCCGTCAAATTAATTTTATTGAAAAAGGAAACAAAACACTAAATAGAGAATTATATATATTATACATATTAGAAGATATTACAAGGCCACTTTGTGTTGCCAAACGGCGTGTAAACCTCTGTGGCGAGATAAAAACGATTATCCTCCCGTATACTTAACATAGTCTAATTTCCATAGTAGGGTAAAAGAAATTGAAAGGGCATGAGCTTGGTCTCGATCTCGATCTCGGTCTCGAATTTTAAGGGTCTCGATCTCGGAAGGTAGATCTCGATCTCGAACCTTTGATCTCGGTCTCGATCTTGGTCTCACAGGATCAGGTCTCTGGCTCAGTCTCGGACTTGGTGGTCTCGACTACATCACTGCAGCTAATGAATCATGCGTTTCGTTATAATTTTCACTCTCAATTTCTCATGTGCCCATGTCATAGACTCCGTTCACACGATAGCTATATCTTAGTACAGCACCTGCATTTTCATTCATACATCCGTTCACACACTCTAACAATGAATCATGTTTTTCAATTTCACTTTTAAATTCATTCTCACACGCGCTTAATTCATAAATATCATTCACACGATTTCCTTTTCTTTGTAAATTATTTATATTTTCATTTACTTCTTTTTATAAAATTTAGTCATGCTTTCATCACTTAATACTGAATCACACTCTCCATTTACTTTATCATTGGGAAGCGTTTAAAGAAAGTTTTATGAATATTGAAAGGGAGTTTATTCCTCGTAGGCCCAAGCGCGCTAGAAATCATGGTAGGCCTAAGTGGTAGACTAGGGAAATAGGCGAGTTCATGAACGAGCGTAACAGAGCGTATAGACATAATAAGCGCAATGGCACGGCAGCTAACTTTAATAGATATATCGAGCTTAGACATCAGGTTAAAAGATCAGTTAGGAATGCTAAGCGTAATTTAGAGATACTTATAGCTGCGGATAGTAAACATAATCCAAAAAAGTTTTTGAATACGTCAATAATCATAAGCCGATAAAAGATAACATAGGCCCTCAAGTGGATGCTAACGACGCTTTGGATTCTGACGCTCAGGCGATGGCAGGTATTTTCAATAACTTTTTTTCGACAATTTTTACCATAGAAGATGTAAATAATGTCCACGACGTGGACGATATCGTTCCATTTAGTAGCGAGACTATTTTGGAAGAAATCACTGTTTACGAGAGTGAGATTGCGCATTATATCAATAGGCTAAAAGTTAGCAAGGCTCCAGGCCCTGACGCTTTTTATCCCAGACATTTGAGAGATTTGAAAGACGTTATCGTAGGCCCCTTAACGAAGAATTTTAATCAGTCACTCGAAACGGGGATTATTCCTGAAGACTTCAAATTAGCTAACGTCACGCCTATTTTTAAAAAAGGCGACAGCACAGTAACTAGCAATTATAGGCCTATTAACTTAACGTCAATTGTCGGTAAACTTTTGGAATCCGTAGTTAGGGATCGTATCATCGACCACTTAGAAAGTAGAGATTTGATTAATAGTAGTCAGCATGGGTTTCGACGCCATAGATCTTGTTTAACTAATTTGTTAGAATTTTATAACGAAATAGTGCGCGAATACGATAGGCATAGAGCGGCTGACGTTATTTATTTAGATTTTAAAAAGGCGTTCGATACAGTTGCGCATAGAAGATTAATTGCGAAGGTTAAAGCGCACGGTATACGCGGTCAGGTAGCTAACTGGTTAGAGGAATGGCTTCGTGCTAGGAGACAGAGGGTCGTTGTTAATGGTAGTGAATCGGGGTGGTTGGATGTAGGTAGCGGTGTCCCACAGGGTTCAGTGTTAGGCCCATTGCTACTCGTAAATTACATTCACGACAGAGATGTAGGATTGACTAGTAACGTGTCAAAATTCGCGGACGATACTAAAATAGGCGGTAAGGTTGTTAACGAGGACGATAGAAATAGGCTCCAATACGATGTAAGTAGAATTATGGAGTGGACTGATAAGTGGCAGATGCAATTTAACGTAGACAAATGTAAAGTTTTGCATATAGGTTCTGGTAACAATAATTACACCTACCCGATGGAGGATAGAGAGTTAGGTTAGCGAGCACTGACGAGGAAGTAGATTTAAGCGTACTCGTATCTAAGAATTTAAAAGTTAGGAACCAGTGCCTGGAGTCTTGCGCAAAAGCTAATAGGATGTTAGGCTTTATAGCGCGTATTTTCAAATTTAAATGGAAGTATATTATATTGCCCCTTTACAAGTCCCTAGTCAGGCCTCATTTAGAATATGCCGTTCAGTTTTGGTGTCCGTATTTCCGTGAGGATATTGATAGGTTAGAAAGGGTTCAGTGTCGTGCCACGAAACTAATTCCGTCATTGCGCAACAAGCCTTATAAAGATAGAATTAAAGTGTTAGACTTGCATCCTCTCGAAACTCGGAGATTAAGGGGGGGAGCTTATTGAAGTTTTCAAAATCGTTAATAAAATCAAAAACGTAAATTTTGACAAACTGTTCACTTTCGATAATAGCAATACTCGCAATAACAGATTTAAGTTGCGTGGCAGACGTTTCATTACTAATATCGTTAAAAACTTCTTTACGTTTAAAATAATTGATAAATGGAATAATCTTCCCGCGTCAGTCGTTAACTCTACCAGCGTTAATATGTTTAAGAACCGTTTAGAGAGGCCAGGGTTCTCCAACCTGGGCGGTAGCGCCCACTACTGGGCTCACATCAAAGGTAATTAAACATTTATTTCATTATTTATTTTATCGATTATGTTGATTTATTCTTTTTGATCTAAGGTGGGCGATAAGCTTTTTTAATTTTCAAAAAATCGTAAAAGTGGCCGGTGAACAAAAAAAGGTTGGTGACCCATGAGATAGGCATTTTAAAAATATTAACGTTGTTTAAAATAAAAAAAAACAATTAGTAACATGAGCTCTGGTGGTGGTGGTCGACGATGAGTCTGCTGACAATTAATGCCAGCTTGTGACATGCCAGCATGTGATGCCAGCAATAAAAATAAATTAGACTAACACGAACGTAGATGTAGCTCGTAGAGTAAACTAACCCACTTTTTGTTTAACTTTACCTGCTTTTTTTACCTTTTCTTATCCTCTCCTTACTTGCATGTCTGTAACTCTCTTTACTTGCATGTCTGTAGTTTGCATGGTATGACAGTGAGTTAAGACTGTGTTTGCATGGTTTGTAAGCGTTCTTATTTTACTTCATTTCATCTTTCAACCTTCTCCTATTTTCTTCGACTATTTTTCTGACTTGTCGGCAGTGGCCGGCTGATGATGATGGTGTGTCTTTTTTCTCTTTTTCTGAATGAATATTAACCCACGAATGATAGGTGTTGCTACTTACTTAACCCCTTATTCTCTTCTCTTAACCCCCTACTCTTTCCTTTCTCTCGGGCTAACCTTAGAGTCGATCTTAGGGTCTTTGTTTGCCTTAGCTCCTGTAGATCTGTAGATCTTCTGATGCAATTGAGAGAGTTTTTCCTTGCGCTTGTTCTCCGACATCAGATTCTAAGCTCCAGGTCGCGTAGCATCCTCTCGCCTCGATTTCATTGTCATTTACACTTTAGTTATATAGATTTATCTCGTTTTCATACTGTTTTTCTTTTTTCATTTGTTTTAGCTTATTTACTTCAGGTTTTTTCTTTCTTTAATTTTTTATGGGACTTTTCTTGTTATTTGAGACTTCTAGTTATTGTTTTTTTTTATTCTTCGTTGTCCATGAAGGAGACTCTTCGTGGGGAGTTATCTCTATTTTGTGGAGGATCCATTCTCCTTGGCCTTGGGGAATTACTTCAGCGGCTCTCCCAATTTCTAGACGGAGATCGTCCTTGATCTCGTTCCTAGGCAATTATCCGTTTCCCTCCCTATAGGGGGATTCGTTTCGGTTTCTATACCCTTCGTTCGGTTTTTCATAAGGAGAATAACTTCTCCGATTTTTGTACGGCGAATGGGATCGATTTCTTTGGTCATATTGTCGGTAATCCCTTCTATTCCAATTATCAAATCGGGTATCTTGTCGGTTATACGGTAAGTGAAATCTCTCTCTTCTCTTTTCATAAGGTCATGGCGACCTCTCATATCGGTTCTCCCTATAATGAGAATAACCATCTCGTATCCATCCTCGATTTTCAGGATAATCGTTCCTTCGTTGGTCATAAGAATAATCATTTGAGTTTTTTGTCGTGTCTCTCCATTTCCCTGATGGTCGAATTTCTTCTCTCCCTTTATTCCAATTTTGCCGAAACGGCGACGTGTATCGTCATCGCCCATCGTAATTTTCTTCCCTTTCTCTATTCCAGTTTTGTCGAGACGGCGATGTGTATCGTCGTTGTCCATTATAGTCCTCTTCTCCCTCTCTATTCCTGTTTTGGCGAAACGCGACGTATATTGTCGTTGTCCATTATACTCTTTCTCTCCTTCCCTTATATACTCTCGCGTCTTATTTCTGTCTATTTCCAATGCTTTTACTCTTTCGATCATCGGACAGAACTTAGCTTTATATCCTGTCCCTTTGCATATGTAACATCGTGGGTTATTCATTTGCGTTTGCTGCGCCTGAACTGCATTTACACTCATCACGTCATTTTGCATTAAGGGACATGGATGGGTTGATAGATCGTATGGTGACGTACTACTATATGGCATTTGGTTTAACGGAACGTTTTGTGGATAAGGATTTTGTCCTACATCGGGGTATGCGCTTTGGAAATGGGAGTATATAGGCTGATTAGGCATTGGCAAATAGGCTTGATTTTGATAGTATGAGGAATATGGGGATGGTAGAGACCCCGGGTTTTAACTCGGGTAATTTAAGTTACTTAGAAGGATCACTGGTTCGGAAATGACCCAATCATCACACCTAATTCTTTTAATCTTTCTATGAACATCCTCCGTCTGGTCACCATATTATTCCAGAGCTTACAAGGTATTGAATTTAGAATTACTTTATTTAAGACAAAAGGAATATCTATACTGCGTGCCATGTCGCCCGCGTCTCTCTTCAAACCTTCGATCTCTCTCTTTATTCCATATGCAAATGATGTAAATGATTAATCTGGACGTCTCTTTGTAATCTCATCCCTTCTGTTCTGGCAATAAAGGTCAGAACAGATATCTAAAATCTCCTTCCATGTCTTAACATTTTCTCCAAATCCTACCACCACTAATCTACTAGGGGGAACGGAACATCTAATCGCTAAAGCAATTCGCATTCTATCAGAATTTTCTTCCTCTCTCGGAAATTAATCTCGCGATTTCGAAGATGAAATCCTGAAAGGATACATAGCTTCGCACTACCCCTTGGCCGCTGCAATTAAATATTCAGCATACGTGCCACAGAATATGGGGCAGATCTCAGCCGCGTGACGCAGCTTCTTTTCTTCGGGGAGAAATCGTCCTCCTCGGTATAAGAGGGGTATTGAAATGATCTAGAAGCTGGTATTCTATGGGGAAGAGCAGGAGGAGAAATTGGGGGTGACGGGCTACGTCTTCCAGCCGTTTCTCGGCTTTCTAAACTAACTGCTTGTCTGCTGTCTTGACTAATAGGCATCTCGACAGTGGGGGTTTTGTCTAGTGAAAAAGGCCAAAACTCTAAAAAGCCGTCGCGTAAATTCGCTAATAGAGGGCTATCTCCCTCTTTAAGTTCGCCTTTGATTTTCATAGGCGGTGTCCAGGAGGGGACGTGAGAGATTCTATTGATATCGAAATTAGGTGGGGAAAATCATACTCCTGAAGGGTGTACCTTGGGTGTGCTACTTGCTAGAGGAAAATTGTCTTCCTGTCCCCTAAAACCGGTTGCAATGCAAACAGGTTTGCTTATCTTTGATTTTTCTTCCTCTTTTGAAAGATTTACCGTCTCTTCCTCGCCTGTTGCTTGAATCCTCGTTGTCGATTCCAATCGCGCGTGAGTAGCTGCTCTCGATCTCGTGATTCTGGGTGGAACTTCCGTTTTTCTCTTTTCAGTGTAGATGGTCCTCATACACGCTTCAGTCGGCTTCTGGTACTCGACGAGTATCTAGGAAAGGGGAGTAGGAAATACTTACCTACACCCCACACCTGACACCATTTTATTATACTCGGGTATCTCTTTTTTATACTAAAGTGGATTCCAAGTATAATGAAGTACTCCTGGATCGTCTCTCAATGTTGAATCCAGACGTGACCACAGAGTACGCCGACATTTATCGTCGCTTGCGGAATCCGGGAGCTTTCCTTAGCCCTCTTTTCGCCCGTCGAGTGTGGATTAACTGAGAGTCAACTTTAATTTTTAGGCACTTTAATAAAATTCTGGTAAGCGGATTACAAGCAAATGTTCATATAAGTATTTCTTCGATTCAAGTTTATAAAGGTCATAATCGAATGATTCTTAAGTCTAAGAGTGACATTTAAGGTCACGCTAAAATAAAATGAATTGAGTCTGCTGGCATTTCCTTCAGTCAGATCCTCAATTCCGATATTCCGATATAAAGCGTATTCCCTATTTGGGTTGAAATGCTCCCCTTCACCCAGAGTTTAAATTACGTTAACTGAAGGTATTAAAAGACCTTCTTATGAGGCACTCCTGGCCCGTTCTAAGGTCTCAAGCACAACTAATGACGTACGGGGTAAATCGCACCCCGTTACCCGCTGAGACCAAGGTAAGACACTCCGAGAAGATAAATTGAATAAGTTGCCCGCTGCGGTTTATTCGTTAATCTTCCCTGCTGAGCTCTACTCTAGAATCTGCCTTTCAAAGGCTGGATCCCTCCTTATATACGAAGGAATCCATTCTCACATACATCAGAAAGGTGAGTCACTGTGAGACCAAGAGAGCGCGAAGTTCTCAAAGTCAAGGTTCCCATGCTGAGTTTCGGAGCAGATACAAGGTGTTAATTGGTTGGAATGCAAACATGAGAAAAGCGAGTGTATGATATCGCGTGAGTGCGTCTGAGTGTTTCTGAGTACTTGAGATCGAAAGAGGCGGCCGCTTTGATATCATATTTGATATTGTTATTGATATTTATTGTTATTGATATTTATTGTTATTCATATTGCACTTTCGACTGTGAGTGCTTGAGAAGGGAGCGGCTGCCCGCATATTCGGAGCTCTATGAGATAAAGATGGGCGACTGGTCATGTATGATATATATATATATATATATATATATATATATTATATATATATATATATATTATATATATACAGTGTGTATATGTATATACGAGGGGAATCCAAAAAGTTTCCGGAAAAGTTTAATAATTCAATCATTTCAAATCAGAATTTAATGAATTCTTGTTTTGACATGAATTTGGACCTTCATACATATTAGGCCATGCTAAGACTTACACAACCTTGGTGACAGTGCTTTAAGACGGAGTTAAAACGAACCCTATTTTTCATGGCAACGGAAATCTCAAAATTCGAGTGGAGAGCTAACATTAAATTCCTAACAAAACTTAAATGGAAACCACCACAAATACTTGATGCCTTACGTGAAGTTTATGGAGATGAAGCACCTAAGAAATCAGTCGTTTATGACTGGATCAAAAGATTCAAAACGGGTCAAGAGGTTCTTAATGATAACCAAAGGAGTGGAAGGCCTTCAACATCAATTAATGAAGAAACTGTTGCTGCTGTTCGGTCACTAGTCGAAAAAGATCGTCGAATTTCCTGTGAAATAATAGCCAATGAGGTGGGTATCTCTCGTGGTTCTGCTCATTCCATTTTGGTGGATACCTTAGAACTTAGCAAACTTTCTGCTCGATGGGTGCCTAAAGCGTTGCGCCAAGAACAGTTTGACCAAAGGGCTAGTCTTTCTGTTGATCTTTTGAATCGAATGGAAGTTCATGAAGATTGTTTTATGCATAGACTTGTAACAGAGGATGAAACCTGGATTTATCAGTATGATCCGGAAAGCAAAGTTCAGTCAAAACAATGGCTCCCAAGAGGATCAGATGGCCCAATCAAATTTAAAGCAGAAAGATCAGCTAAAAAGGTAATGGCTACATTTTTTGGGATTGTGAATGAATAATTTTAGTGGACTTTCTTGAAGGACAAAAAACAGTCACCGCCCAATATTATGAAAATGTTTTGAGGAAGCTGAAAGATAAGCTTGTTGAAAAAAGACCTGGTAAACTTCATCGCAGGGTGCTTTTCCATCACGACAATGCACCTGCTCACACTGCAAATGCCTCAAGAGCCGTGTTACGGGAATTTCGATGGGAAATCATACCTCACCCCGACTACAGTCCGGATCTAGCCCCTTTCGACTTTTTTTATTCCCAAAATTGAAGGATCACATAAAAGTAACGCGTTTCGACTCGATAGCAGATGCCAGAACAGCAGTATTGAGATGGTTTCAGTCGAAAAACTCTGAATTTTATAAAAATGGATTGGAACGCTGAAAACATCGCTTAGAAAAGTGTATAGAGATAGGTGGGAATTATGTCGAACGTTGTTGAGCATTCCTAAACGTATATCCTCTTTTGTTCTCTTTTATTAAAGTTATTTGACCATTCTGGAACTTTTATTAAAGGGTTTTTGTATTAAAGCTTTTTGAATTTTCCGGAAACTTTTTGGATTCCCTACGGATATATATATATATCTACAGTGTGTATATATATATATATTACATGAAAATGTGAGGTATTCGCTAAATGAAATTCATAGACCACTCAAATTGGATCAGATACAATACAGAAATTTTTTTAGCATTAAATGTTATTCAGCACACAAGAATAAAAACTCACATTGTAACCCCTATAATTTCACATTCTTCGGAGTGATCGCCCCTAAAAAAAGGAAAAAATAATAGTCGGAGCAATCCTAAAAATATTATTGGTAGAGTATAAAGGGTGTTTATTATAAACGTTCTTTTCCAAAGAGGTTTTATGTAAGGGAAAAGCCTGATGAGCCGCGATTTAATAGGCTGAATTACTTACACGATGTAATCGGCACTGCTCGAGCCGGAGAAACTCTTGTAGGACGATTCTTGTAACGCCGCATGCGCTAAGGCCTGGCACATACGTAGAGGATGGGATTATATATATATATATATATATATATATATATATATATATATAGTGATAATATATTGATAAAAAATAGCTACCCATACTGTATCACAACATAGAAATAATTCGGGTGTTGTAAATTCTCCTAGACATCCGTGAATGGAAGAGTCCGACCTTTCAGATAAAAATAATAATAGATTAAAATTGTGCACTCACACAAAAACACTTCTACTCAAAATGGCGACACAATAGATTCCATATACGTCACTGAGAGCGAATAAGTTCATACGCATAAGGCACTCACATGATGATATTTGGGAATTCGTGCGACGGCATTTCTTTGCTTATAAATTTGTATGCACCGTTTGAAAAACTTGACTAAACTGATTCGTATATGGCTCTGTTACGGATTTTATAGGTGCGGGGAGAGCACGCCCGACTAGAATGGGGCATGATAAAGAAAAATCGGTACTTACGTATTCTGGGGACGATCAAACTGTTTATTATGTATTTTTGCTCTCGTCATTTTCGTTTAAACTAAAGAAAATATCACAACTTAACCTAACCAATCATCAAGGGCGTACAGTTGACCTAACCGGGCATTCCGTTGACCTAACCGGGCATTCAGTTGACCTAACCGGCATTCAATTAACCTAACAGGTTAATATTGGTTGTTTCACCTAAATATCTTCTGATCTTTTCGTATTAGGCACTCACTGTCACATTTCGGGCAAGTTAAGGATGAGAAAATAACGCCGTAATTGATAAAAACATCCAGTGTCAACATTCGTGTCAACTGAATGCCGGTTTGGTCAACTGTACGCCCTTGATGATTGGTTTGGTTAAGTTGTGATATTTTCGTTAGTTTAAACGAAAATGACGAGAGCAAAAATACATAATAAAGAGTTTGGTAGTCCAGGTAATACGTAAGTACCGAAAAATTTTCCTCCCTCCCCACACTTTCAGAAAGCAGAACACTCATTGGTTGATTGTATTTTAGTGGGAGGTTATTGAACGGGGGGTTATGGGTGGTTCTTAAGTTTTTGCCTGAGAGAGAAAAGGGGGCGAGAGAGAGAGAGAGAGAGAGAGCGAATGTTTATAATTTATACCAAAACTAATTCCGGATATTCCATGTTATATTCGGCGAGACTATAAATAAGCTTGAGATAGATATCTGGTGCAGAAAATTAATATTTGAAAATTTAATGTCTATCCTAAAATGTAGTGTTAAAACGTGTCCTCAAAAAAGGACGCGGGGCTAATAAAATGTATATACATAAGCGGCACTTCTATACCTTTCAAATATCTATAACCGATTTGATTGAACGATCATTTCTACATCTTTCAAATATATATAATGAAAGAATTCTTTAATGCACTGTAACAGGAGAAAAATGGTTAAGTTAAACCTTAAATTCGAGTTTTTTCTAAAACATGCATAGAAAACGTTATTTACTTAGGGCAAAACTCTACTAAAATGAAACAAGTATATAATAATATGGGAAGATATTGAATTTAATTAGCTGTGAATAATATTACGAGAAAGGTTTGTTAAAACGGGAAATATCCTGTTTTTGTTCATATAGGAGTTATAGGTCTGAATAATATTACGATAATATGGACACGTGTTTCTCTCAAATAGTGCGCCAGAGTGTTAACTATGAGGCAATTGATCGAATAAGAGGAATTTTTTTTCCTATATTCTAGATGTCTCGTAATAAGTTATACATAGGCTGACCATACGTACCGTTTTGAACGGGACAGTACCGTTTTTTTTATATTTCCTGGCCGTCCCGTCGTTTTAATAAAAATGTCAATTTTGTCCCGGTTTATGTACTTACTTTTTCATGAATACAGAATATTACATAACCCCCGTCCCTTTTTTGCCATCCCAATGTCCCGTTTTTGTCTCAAGGAAATATGGTCAGCCTAGTTATACACTTCTATTGAAGATTTGTCGGAGCCGTTAATTTTGAAATGAATGTTTACGTGCAATAGACGAGACTAATGTGGTTTTTATTTTACTCTAAATAACTAATTTTATAGAAATGATTGCCACCAATTTTAGTATACTAAAATGGAGATATGATTTATTTATTTGAATATATTAAAAAGGGCAAAAACTATATTGAGTTCAAAGCGAAATGAGATGGCTGATTATACATTAGGTATAAAGTAATTTATAACAGTTATCTTGTATGTTCGAGAACATCGCCGTGAAAACTTTAAAGCGTTTGGGTACTGGATAGCTAATTACTGGATCGTGTGCAGTTTTAGATTAGGGCGTTGAATTATTGCGCTCAGCGAAATAAATCTCACGGAGTTATTCGCCTTTCTCGAATTAAATTTAAACTCTATTCGGGTCTTTTCAGTTTGGGGGCTTGCAGCGAATTTTAATGAAAATCGATATACTAATGTAGTTTTGGTCACTGATTTCAAAAATAACTTTCTTTTTATGGAGAAATGAAAACAAACATGTTAGAGCACTTTAAATAATTAATATGTGGTTTAACTAGCTTAAACTAGTTACAGAGGAGTGTGTTAAATTTAGCCAGAGTCACAAACTGCTACTGTTTATGAAAAAGTTCTCTAAGTGTTGGAAAGTGTGTTCCTTTGATAAAAATACCCAGTTCTTTCGCTGCCAAACGCGTCGGTCAAACGATAAAAAGTGCAACTTTAAATTATCCCTAACAAAGAATATGTTTTTTGAAGGATTCCGGCAGATCTGTAAAAGTAGCAGAAAAAAAATCAAGAATTAATGCCTAGTTAGGTCAATTGAATGCCCGGTTAGGTCAATTGAATGCCAGGTTAGGTCAGTTGAATGCCCGGTTAAGTCAACTGTACGCCCTTGACGATCTGTGAGGTTAAGTCATGATATTTTCGTTAAAAACATTAATTATTTAAAGTGTTCTAGAATGTTCTCTGCTTCAGGTATAAAGCGTGTAAATTTCCCCACGAATGTTAGGCCATCAGTAAGTTCTGAAAATGTGACAGAGCCTCAGTCCTCCACGTCTTGCGGTACAACACCTACAGTAGTACCAATCCCGAATAAATATGTCCACACTTATCCCCGTTCAATACCTCCTCCAGCTGTACCCTCCGCCTCGTCAGTAATACCTCAACCTGTAGACGGCGGCATATCAATCGAGCTAATGCACAATGTCACCTCCACACCTGCCCTGACTAGAAACCGCTACCTTTTCATGGCCAATCCGCGAGTCGTGTATAACAACGGCGTTGAACACGGATTGCGGCGCATAGTTGAACGTATCGTAGAGTTTGCCCTTCAGAACAGTGAGGGGCGCGAGCCTAGAGTAAGGTTAACCCTCGGACTCGGGGAAAATGATGGAGATAGAGATGACTATTGGATAGTAATACCCTATAAGAGACTCTCTGTAAGTGATACGACCTACATTTTAGACCGTATTGCTCAGGCCACACAAAGCGGTACAGGGTTTAACATGGAGAACTTCACAATCGATATAGACCACGTCTTCAGCGTTGTAGGTCATGACGACACGCCTTATTCTTGCACATAACGGTGCAAAATTTGATACTCAGTTTTTTTATAAGGCACTACTTGAACACGAGTCATCAGAGATATTCACAGGCAACCCCTTAAAACGAGGGAACAAACTTGTTCAAATGGAAATAAGAAATAATGTGCAGTTTAAAGATACATTATTATTTACCCCATGTAAATTAGCTAAAATACTCAAGGTTATGGGAGTGAACGCTGAAGTTTCAAAAGTGTATTTCCTTTACACTTTTCTTACTAAAGACACTTTAAATTACGTAGGGCCCCCGCCCCCTAAACACTACTTAAACTATGACAGAATGAATGCGTGTGAGCAGGAAGGATATGATAGGTACTAAATAGTTTTATCGACACTAATCCTTACAATATAGCAGATGAATGTGAACGTTATTGCATGAACGATATACGTGTGCTTAGAGTAAGTTTCCAGGCCTTCAGAACATTGTACATAGCTCGGTTTAGTTGTGACCCGCTACAAGCTGCAACCACGATTGCGTCATTGTGTTTCACCGTGAACAAAAATAATTTTATGCCAAAAGATACCTTAGCTGTCATTCGGCAGAAGTGGTTGTTAAGATCAGCGGTCACGTTTTTTTGGGTCGATGCGATAAGTGAGGACCCACACGCTGGCGAGAAGACAGTGTACTCGTTTAACGGCTGTTGGTGGCATGGGTGTCCGCGTTGGTGGCATGGGAGCATGAATATGAAGCACGGGTGGATACCGATGGGCGCTACCGTGAAAAAATATCCGCCATCCGTCATTTAATGGTAGAGGATCCTCTCAAATTCTGGGATAGTTTGTTTGGAGGTCGCACAAACCCCTTCAAGCTATCTATACTTACCATCTATGAAGGGTATGAAACTCTGCTACTTTGATTTCTGTTCTTTATTCCCCTACATAATGAAGAATAATCCATACCCTGTAGACGATCCTGAAAAACTTGTAGGTCCTGACATACTTACCATCGAAGACTTCTCGGCTAACTTGAACGAGAACTATTTTGGCCTCTCCTTTGTTGATGTACTTCCCCCGACCGACTTATGGATACCTATCTTACCCATTGTCGTAGATCACAAGCTTATATTCCCCTTGTGCTTGAAGTGCGCACAGGAGAACACCGGGTTTTGTAATCACACAGATAACCGGAGGAAGATTCGTGGCGTCTTCACGAGCCCTGATGTAGATCTAGCCGTTCGTCATGGATACAGAATATTGAAGATTTATGAGGTATGGAGGTTCCACAATCTCCCCAATCTCATTACCCCATATATAAATACTTTTTGAAGGACACGGTTGAGGCCTCAGGACACCCGCGAGGCGTCGAAACCGAAAATGAAAAATCGGGGTGTATATACGTTGCCGCGAACATGAAGGGACTCAGTTTGATCGGGAGCAAGTTGTGCGAAATCCTGTCAAGCGCTTTAGTGCAAAATTAGCGCTTAATAGTTTGTGGGGGAAATTCGTACAGAATACCGATATGGGGAACGTTCATCTAGCCACCAGTTACGACGAGGTGTGGGATATGCTAACGCCAATGATAAAGAAGTCATGGAAGTCACAAATGTTGGTAATACGTACATAATAAGGTACAATAGAACAGAGATGTCAACGGATACATCGCGTGTTACAAACATCCGCGTATCCAGCTTTACAACAGCTTGCGCACGCATTAAGCTATGGCATCTGTTGCATCCTCTTGGACGACGAATTCTGTACGCAGATACATCAGTGTGATATTCACGGTAAAAGAAGGCGAATATATGCCCCCAATTCGAGAATTTCTCGATCTGACTGACGAGACAACGCATACGCCGATTCTTTTGTCTCAACATGAGCAAAATCTTACGGGGTACGTGTGAGGGTGGGGGAGGAACACAAGCATATCGTGAAAGCTAAAGGCATCACTCTGAATCGCACAAACCGTTTGATCGTTAACGCGCTCAAACATCTGGTGAGATTAGAAGATGTTGTTGATGATGGAGACGAGTGTGTCCAACCGCCGCCACACTTGGTTGTAGAGACTTCTAATTTTCGTGCGCAGGAGTTGGGGGAATGAAGGAACTTAGAGGCGCGAAAGTCTGTCGTCACACTTATAGGAAGCGCTACCAGTTACCGGGTACTTACGAAATTGTTCCCTTTGGCTACCGAAGCGAGTGAATAAAAGTAATATATATATATATATATATATAGTTATAGATGCTATTCTTTATTATTTGTTTCCGAGTTTATTTGTAACATTATTTATTTATTTATCAAATGTAGTTTAAATAAATTTATATTAAAGTATATACGTCTATAGTTGTTGTCTTTTATAAATTGCTTCAAAGTTTATTTGTTAACAGTATTTATTTTCTTATTACGTGTTGTTTAAATAAATTTATATTAAATTTTAACGTTTTATTATTTTTCCTTTAAATGAATGAATGAATGTATGTGAAAAAAAGTTGGGGCACCACCACCCATTGTACGATACACACAAATAAGAAAGCGTGTTACCTAGCCCTGCCTACTAGCCCTTTCCTCAATGTACAGTTGTGAGCAACCAGACCAGGTGAGCAGACATGCCTTTTTGTCAGTTAAATATTCCTCAGAACGTTTGCGTCGGATATTGCCTGTTCTACACTCCTCAAGTGTATTCAACAAAGTCTTCAGCTATTGTTGTGAATGATCAAAGAATTTCTAATTATCCGTCTTTTGAAATGAAAGGAAATGAAAAGGTGTATTGACAGACTATAGTCCATATGACAAATATTATTAATACAATGACAGTTCATATACTAAGGATAGAAATATATACACAATTGATTAGAAATAATACTGTAATGTCGAAGTGAAGTGGAGCTTCAGATAGACGTTTTCGTACCAAGAATTCCATAGCTTAGAGGATAAATGGCAGGACTCATGGATAGCTTGTATAATCGGGTTGGTTGATTTTTTAATTCTTTGCATTAGACTGTATTGAGCACGTCTTGTTACCTCCGGGAAGCTCGGGACATTGCGGGTAGCAAACATTTGCGAAGCTGAGCATCTCGGGGGTAATTTATGTAAGAGTCTAAAAGACCTGTTGTACTGTACAGCAAATTTAGGGTTCTGCCAGAACCGTTTTTATAATTCACCCAGAGTTGCTTTCCTTATATATTACTGCAGAATGTACGAAAGAGAGTGTCTTTAGCTTCACTTGTACAGAATCGAAAGTTCCTTTTGGTCATATTCGCTTTAGCACACGGGCTTCGAGATTGTTTTCTTATATCCGAGTCATCACTCAAGGAGCTGGTAATAGTTTGACCCATTACTTAAACTCTTGTACTTCCTCAATTACTTCACCATTCATTTTAAACCTTATAACAGCTGGCTGATTACAGCTTTTAGGATGAAATTGCATAACCTTAGTTTTTATAACATTAAAAAGAATATCATGTTTCTGCGAATACACTTCGCAGATTTTCGTAGCCGATCCAGATCTTTAACAGAGGGACTTATTAACACCATATCATTGGCATAAACTAAGTTATTTATCCTTGTGTTATCTATACAACATCCCACTGTTGCCTCATTAAGTGAAGCAATTAATCCGTCAATATACACATTAAACAGCATAGGGAAGAGCACGGAGCCTTGTCTCACCCAGCAAGAGGAGCCAAAACATTCGGATAGTACATTGACCCACCTAACGGTGAAAGATTGGTAGGAATACCAAAATTTCAATACGTTTAATATGTACATTAGAACCTTCCTGTCTTCTAGTTTTTCAAATAAAATATTGTAGTTCACTCTATCATATGCCTTACTTATATCTAGGAAACAACTATAAATAGTTGAATTACTGTCAATATATTTAGATATTGTTTCTTTAAGTACGTAGATACACAGGTCAGTTGAGTGGGACCTTTTAAAACCAAACTGATTAGATGTCCATAGGAAATCATTTAATAGGAGTAACAAGAGTTTTTCTAGTAGTTTCGAGAAGCAGGAAGCGACAGCAATAGGCCTGTAATTAATGCTGGACAGAATGTCTCCATGCTTATTTTTGACCAGGGGCAAGATATATACCCTCATGAACTCTGCAGGCATATAGCTATGAGCAAGCATGGCTGATAGGAGCAATGATATATGAAGACATACTACGTCATTAGCATATTTTAAGTGCTCATTCGATAAGTCATCTACCCCTGACGCAGAACCAGTCTTTAACTCTTTAATTAACCTCTTTACTTCGGAAACTGATATCAAAGTATTTTCCCTTGTCCCTCCCACAGGCGTTTCGCTGCAGTCTATCTTAAGATTATCCTTACTCACATTGTTAAGAATGTTAGAGTAGTGGTTTTTCCACAGCTTTGCAATTTAATCCTCCCCTGACACCCCGTCGATTGTCGGAGGGAGGACATTTTTGACACCCGTTTGATTCTTAAGAAATTTCCAGAATTTGTTATTATCGTTATTTATGCGAGCTTCACAGGCTTTTGATGCTCGAATAGACTCTTGTTCCTGTTTACATCGCCTTATGGCCACCTTATACTGACCCCTACTTCTACACATATTCATGTATACTGGTTCTAATCTGGGTCTACCATGAAAGCACCACAAATCGTAGGCGTCTTTCGATTCTCTCTTCAGGGGGGCAATAAAATCATTCCATCCAGGTATGATCTTAGGAAGATAGTTGTAAGATTTAATACCTCTCTATACCTATCTATGAGTTTACGGTGAGAATCATTTGAGCAAGGATTACTACAGGCAAGATGCAAAATTTCTAAATTATTAAAGAGGTGACTTGTTCTGTTTTTGTATTCTATTCTCTGTTGCATATTACATTAAACCAATCGGCGCGATTATTCTTACCTATTGCGTTCTTGTTAAGTTGCGTTGCGCATAAATTGGTAAAGTTAATTAATATTTCCAATGGTCTATGATCAGAAAGAAGGAAATCATGCAGAATATGAACTCTAACAATTCGATCCTTTAGATTATTACTAGTGAGACAATGATCAATCCGCCTGGTGGTACCACTCATTTCACTAATGTATGTAAAATTACCACTGGTTAGCCCTAATACATCTACATCACATATATTTAAATGCCGATTCGCACATGTTACCCAATTCTACAAAGAATTCAAAGTTCACATGCGCGTTAAAGTCCCCCATTATTATACAGTGATAATATTTAGGCTTATCTAATAATGACTTAATTTTGTACAGCAAATCAATGTATTCATCTAAATTACTGCTGTTGTTGTATGGTAAATAGCAGTTTACAATTAATATGCAATCATTGTTCACTTGTAATTCAATGCCTAACAACCTTACATTATCGCTTGTTAAAAATTTTATGTTTTGACAAATTTTTCCCTATTAAGAACGTACATTAATTCATCTGACAAGTCTACTGTTGATGACGCATGGTACATAAAGTCATCATGGATGGTAGAGTGGAATTTTAGCTCTTGCTTAGGTAGCCAGTGTTCCTGCAGGAGTATCAAATCTGCACTGTCGCAGATTTTATGAACATCTACAGTTGAATTCCTCACTGACCTTACATTATATGAGACTATTTTCAACAAGTTATTCGCCATGACTGATAGGAAATTTATTAGTATTAAGATTATTATTATACACAGTATAACTTTCAGGCATTACCGTTAGGGCGCCTATTATTATTATTATTATTATTATTATTATTATTATTATTTTGCCTTTTATCAAATCTCCTGAAAAAGTGAATAAACTCCTTAACAATAATACCGTCTGGCCACTGACTCATATTATACGGGTTGAAATGCGAATTTACACCTTTAATTATTACTTTAAATGAGTTATAATACGGAGATTTTTTGTTTAGTTTATTAACTAACAATATACTGTGTTCACCAATGACTTCTTCCATCATGTGTCGAATATCGCTTGCCTCGTTCGAGAGTTGAATTCGCGACACAAAGAGGATGAGATTCCCATCGGTGGCCTCGCCGCGGAGACCGGTTGAGGAAACCCTCGGGAAGAGCGCCTGTTAACAGTGACCCACCCCTCCTCCTCACTCGATCTCCCTGAGGCAGGGTTCGCCTGCCTTGGGGATAGGTGGCACAACCTTTAAGGGAAAAGAGGCCCCCTCCCCTACTCTGTGTATTGGTGAGGGTCTGTTAGCGGTGTTTTTAACATGACGGCCACGGGTGCCCCTCCTTCTTCGGTGGGAGGGGGGAAACTGCGCACCGACGGAGGCGTAATCGAACGCCTCTCCTCTGCAGTGGGAGGTAGAGAAGAGGGCAATGATGCCTCGTCTCCTGGCATTGGGCCGTCCCTGTTCCTCATTGTGAAATCGGGAGCAGGGGTCCTTTCCTGAACGGGAGGGGGGTTGACCGCTACCCCTGCTTTGAAGCTTTTTAGGCTACATAAATCGTGCGAAGCTGCAGGGGAAAGACGTCCAAATACTCTATGGATATTCTGATGAGAGCATCGCATGTTTTCGTGATACAAACGATATAATGGAATATGTTATACGATTAAGTTGCGTTAAAGAATACATGCAGCGTTAAGTGAAAGAACCAACGCTCGCAGAAGAGAAACAGAAGATCTGGGAGGTATTATGTTATGTTACATCATACTGAGAACGCGTACACGGCGACAGAAAATGTAAACCTTGTGATTCTGAATAGCTTAAAATATTTCTACTACTACATCCATGTATATCATGATGAGGTGCGCAGCGAAATTGTAGCTAAAGGATTATGTGAATTTTTAGTAGAGTTTATTGACGAGTATTATTTATCCAGCAAAAAGGACAAGTATGGACACGCGTTTCTCTCAAATAGATCGCCAGTGCTAATAAACTTTCTATGTACATAGTTTTTACTTGAGAAAATACAATACATCAGGGAGTGTGTGATAAAACATTGAAACCGACATTACTTCGTGTATCGCAGATGGAAAAATTCTCTGATCATTTACCCAGTATAATGGGATACAGTTTTAAATATTCGAATAATTTACCAATGCGCCTCGATTATTTCACGTTGGGACAACCTCGTACACGAATCCGTGTTACTAACGCATGGCAACATTCAGGATACACCCAGTATGCCTCATTCCCCCATCGGCGGCGTCTGACCCGCCCTGCACTCAACGTCTCACAGCCGTATCAGCCTTTGACTCGGAAGGACGTGCTCTCCAGAATTCTCATCATCGTTATCAACATCAACAGAATACTAATAAGAGATGGAGTTACCGTTAAGCAGTATTCTCAACACTGTATACGCCGTGTCCATTTTCAAATCTGTGGGTGTGTTTAAACGCAGTAGTGGTGCTATTAATTATGTGTTTGAAACAAAATGCACGCGTACAAACTCTGATAAACGTATTGTTTACTTAAATGTTGAAGAGATATCTAAAATCTTTATGTTGATTGAGAAGTGGTCTGAGAACAGCTATAAAATACCTGAAGGAGTGGGTACAAAAAGAGAGCAGATTAGTGATGCAACCTTACTAATTTGCCGTGTCGATATACGGTTGATTTGGAAGAATAGCGTTACCAATGGGGAGCTCGTCCCTACCCTAAATCGTTTTATTCTCAATAAATTATTTGAAATCACCGGTTTTCGTAAACTAAAACCTATATTAGAGGCACGTATTGCTGACATGCGTTATTTTGATATAGTTCTCGATTTCGGATACACTATGCTGCTTTACGATTTTACCAAGTGTCGCGAGGAGCAAGGTGAGAATTGGCTAGAGTTAAAGACATATTTAGAAGATACAGATCCCGTGAAATACGACAAACTTCGGCACATTGGCTTAGAACGCTACAAATCTTGTCTCGCATTCACTGTTCATCCGGAAGAATTATATCTTTATATAAGCTATAGCTGTCATCACGACTTAGAAGACCTCCTTAATTGCCAGTATGAGTGGTGAAGAACAGTTTACAGTTGAAAAGATCGTTGAAGAAAGAATAAGTGCGCGTGTGGAGAAAGCGGTTTATAAACTTGAATTTAATGATAATGTAAAAATAATAATTGATGCCATGCCGTCCGAGCTTTTGACTGTATTCCATCTATGCTTAAAAATCGTGAGTTTTACCCACAATTGTAAAATAAGAACGAAAATAGTTTAAAAATTTTTTTAACCAGGAAGGAGAGGCTAAAGGCGAACACCCGCAAAAGTACCCCCACGATAGAAGAAAAAGAGAGCCAAAATCAAGGTCCCTGGTTATCGAGATGCCTAGACACTATACGTTTGAAAGACTAAATGTCATAAACAGGGAGAAACATGGATTCAGGAAGATTGTTCCAGAGTTGACCGGTTAAGTAGATGAAAGAGTGGAAATACCGATTAACCCTTGCGTTAGAGATTTGGACAGAAAAGGAATGAAAACGCGTGTAGAAAGTTTGGTGTTGCGTGCTCTCCTTAAAAGAGGAGGCATGCAGTTAGAGAGTTCACAAGAGCAATGTTCATTATAATAGCGATAGTAAAGAGAGAGTGAGTCAACATTGCGGCGAAGAGAGAAAGATTAAAGGCAATCAGTAAGAGGCGGGGAAGTGATGAGGCGAAAAGCCTTTGATTCCACCCGGTTAAGTACGGCTGTGTGGGTTGGGGCACTCCATACATGAGAAGCATACTCCATACAGGTGCGGACAAGACCCCTGTACAGAGACAGCAACGAAGTGGGGGTGAAGAAACTGCGGAGGTGGTACAACACACCTAACCTCTTAGAAGCTGTTTTAGAAAGAGAGTATATGTGATCTTTCCAGGAAAGATCACGAGAAAAGGAAATGCCAACAATGTTAAGAGATGAGGAAGGAGTGAGTTGTGTGTTGTTGAAGGTGAGGGGATAGTCGTGTGGAAGATTGTGACGAGTAGACATATGGAGGAACTGACGTTTTAAGGCATTGAAAGCCACAAGGTTTTCTCTGCCCCAATCAGATATAGCAGAACGATCAAAGGTCAAGTGCTCCATAGCCGTACTACGCGAATCATGGAGTGAATGTTGCATAGACATATGCAAGAAGATCGACATTAGAGCGTCCCTTGCGAAACCCACACTGACGATCTGAAAGAAGATTGTGAAAAGAGAGGGGTTTAAGAATTTTCCTATTAAGGAGAAATTCAAAAACTTTAGAAAGGCAAGAAATCAAGCAATTGGACGATAGTCGGAGGGTTAAGAGGTCACCCTTCTTTGGGACAGGCTGAATGAAAGCGAACTTCCAGCAGGAAGGAAAAGTACCAGATGAGGGACAACGACGAAAGAGTTTGTCTAGGCAGGGTGTCAGCACAGAAACACAGTTCTTAAGAACAACAGTAAGAACACCATCAGGACCGTACGCTTTCATGGAGTTGACCCCAGATAAGGCAGAAAAAACATCTTTACAAGAGATTCTAATTTCATACATAACAAAGTCAGAGGGAGGAAGAGATGGAGGAACAGCACAGGAATCGTCCATAGTTGAGTTGAGTTGGAAGGGAAAGTTTGTGCGAAGAGTTCAGCTTTATCAGGAGAAGAGACGGCAACTTTGCCATCGGAATGTAAAAGAGGAGGGAAAGAAGAGAGAGTAAAGTTGTTGAAGATGTTCTTAGCTTCTAGATGCCAGAAAGAGCGAGAAGAATTAGAATTGGATAGATTTTCACATTTTTGTCGCATGAAAGAATTTTTGGCAAGTTGAAGATCAGGTTTTGCACGATTCCTGGCAAAAATATAAGCTGAGTGACAGTCAGGAGTTGAATGGCGACGATACCTTCTGAAAGCCTCCTCTCTGTTACTGAAAACATTAAAACAAGTAAAGTTAAACCAAAGATTTGTTTGCATTAGTAAGAGGAATAGAATTTTGAATGTACGTTTCCATGCCGAGAGAATCACCTCTGTGATGCGCTCAGTACACTCAGAAGGGCCCCGGCCACGGAAGCAGTAATCATTCCATGGGAAATCACAAAAGTGCTGCCTAAGGGCCTCCCTATCTGCGCCGCTAAACGGCCAAAAGTGCCTCCTCTTGGGAAAATCCAAAGGCCGAATTAGAGCGATAGGACAGAAAACAGATATAAGATTGTGGTTGGAGGAGCCCAACGGAGAGAAATGTTTCACAGAGCCAGAAGAAGAATGAGAGGTAAGAAATATATCCAGATTGTTGGGCTTATCTCCAAGACGATCGGACATACGATTAGGGTGCTCTCGGTCATTTAGGATAGAAAAGTTGTAAGCTAGTTCACCAAGGATGTTAATGAAATAGGAGGAAAGCAATGGTGATGGTGACATTGAAATCTCCGAAGATAAAGATTTCAACAAAGGGAGAGCGAGATAGAATGTATTCCACTTTGGAAGCGATGTAGTCAAAGAATTTTGTATAATCAGTAGAATGAGGAACGTAAGGCTCTTTAAAAAAATATGTAGCTCTGCATAGCATACGTTAAGCGATCAATTGCTATTATATCGTATTTCCTGTTACTCGCAAAGTAATAAAGATGTGTGTGTAGATGCAATTGAGTGTGAATTTAACATCCTACAAAAGAAATTTAGAAAGGATAATTATTCCTGTCTTTGTTATATATATATATATATATATATATATATATATATATATATATATATACAGGGTGGGCGGAAAGTAGTTCCCTATTTTGGATTGGTAAAAAAATACGTATATTATCCATTTATTTCAGAAGAAATAATATGAAAAGGTAGGCATACATGGTAGGTTTTCTCTAAAATTCAATGTGGGCTCCAACTCTTTCCATCAGCTTCTGGAGCCGCCCAGGAATGGCGTCCACTGACTTTAGCAGGAACTCCGGCGGGATGGAGGACATGACTTCCCGAATTCGGTCCTCCAGTTCTTCCAATGTCCTCGGTTTGGTGCGGTAGACTTCTTCCTTTACCCACCCCCAAAGAAAGAAGTCGCACGGTGTCAAGTTGGGGCTCCTGGCTGGCCATTGATGTGGACCACGACGACCCATCCAACGCCCAGGGAAGTGGGCATCCAGCCACTAACGGACAACAAGAGCGAAGTGCGGAGGGGCGCCATCTTGCATAAATATCAGATCGTCGATGTTCTCCCATGTGCTGACAACCGGCCAGAAGAGATGGGGCCAGTCTTCATGCCAAGCCAGCATGATTTCCCCGAACTCCATGCGAATGTCGCAGTCCTCGTCCGAGAGAGATTGGCAGTAATGCGGCTTCCACGCACGCCAGTTCAGCTCTTTCTTCAGCACAGTTCGCACTGAGTAGCGGGAGAGTCCACTTTCCCGAGCTGCCTGGCGAGTTGACTTTCGTGTACTCCGTGCGAACATTTCCTGAACTGCCTGCACTGTCTCCTGGGCCCTGGATGTCGAAGGGCGACCACATCTTCGAACATCTGCCACAGACCCCGTGGTCATGAGCTTCGAGTGGCAGTTCTTAATTGTTTTCGGGTCCACTTGGGCACGTGGTCCGTGAATGGCCCGCCACCATCTTTGAACTCGAACGACAGATTGCCAATCTTCGTACCGTGCCGCCAACTGGGCACGCTCCTGCAGTGTTAAACGCTCAGCCATGTTACCCTTCAATCTGAAATGAAAAAAAAAAAATGAACGTTACAATTGTACCACTTTAGAGAACACAAAGAGAACACTTTAGAGAAAAAAAGATTACCGTTACAATTGTACCACTTTAGAGAACACACCATAACAATATAACAATACAATCACAATTTATACATAATTTATATGTAATTTAAATTAGGGAGCTACTTTCCGCCCACCCTGTATATATATATATATATATATGAAATAAAAATTAATGAAAATGAAATGGTTTATTAGCAGACATTTGTCCATATGATAAATATTATTAATACAATGACAGTTCACATACTAAGGATAGAAATATACACATTTGATTAGAAATAATACAGTAATGTCCAAGTTAAGTGGAGCTACAGACAAACGTTTTCATACCAAGAATTCCATAGATTAAAGGATAAACGGCAGAACTCATGGATAGTAAGGTGGCCCACTTTTTTTTTTTTAAAAGTATAGGTTATCGTAGTTTTTCCCATTATTTGGCACTATACTAGCACATTGGTACCATTTTTACAAAAATTTATCAATATTTAGGGGTCTCACATCGACCTTGAAATTACGAGTTTTTTTTTTAAATGCGTACTTTTTAACTTTTTACTGAATCAAGATAAATCATTAAGTAGGGATGTTTTCTTAATCCTCTTGATGAGAGAAGTTGTTTGGTGTGCCTTCCAATGTCATACGACTAACGGTTTAAAGGTTGTGCCTGTATACAGGTAATACCAATGTGCTAGTATAGTGCCAAATAATGGGAAAAACCACGATCACCTATACTTTTCAAAAAAATCAGCAAATAGCAGACAAATAAGGAAGAAAGAAACAATAACTTAAACAATCACTTTTGCATTGTATTGACCACTATCACACGTCACTGGCTGCAACGTTGTCCCTCTGTGCTATGTCATCGTGGCGAGTGACCTGGAGATTAGAGATCACATCCTTCAGACGACAAAAGTCCTCGTTCTCGTCCCACTTATCAGATGGCAGGGTGAGCCACGAAGACCCATACATCTTCAGACCTGCAAATAAGAACCAGGAGGACTCGTCGATCAGGTCGGGGAGTAGCGTCATTTCGTCGACTGAGACGTTCTCGTATGTGAAGTCTTTGGGTACAGGGAGGTGGGACAGCTTCTCTGCCATCTGTTGCTTCACAGTGCCATCCATCTTGTTGCTGCATAGAGCGAAGATGACGGTCTGAGGCCTCAGATACCAGAAGTGCCGCCTCATCACTGCCAGTGACGCTTTTGCCACCTCGCGGTCCACTGCCCTATACCTCAGAAAACGCTGGTATAGTACCAGGTCATTCAACGGCGCATCAGCTGCTACAGGGGCCGCCAACCAAGCTGGTACGTACAGAAGAGCGATGAACACCACGATCCTGTGCAGTTTGTCGACCAGCTCGGCGTCGAGCTCCAGCTGCCTACTGAACATCAGCAGTTTTGTGTAGTAGATGACCTGAAACAGAATAGGCACCATTGTAAATAAGACAGGTTTATTGTTACCAATTACTTTGTTTGCGTTATAATGAAATGTTTATCTTTGAATAACATTTAAACTTATCTCTAGATTATTTTTGTTTGAAAATACTAACTTTAGCCATCCATCTTGCGTGGTGGTAGGCTCCTGGGCGCATGAGGTGAATGCCACGGCGTGGTTGTGTCCTTAGTACCAGGAGCGTGATCTCTGCCACTTCCCGGTAATCGTCTCTGACGAAACCAGAAGCTGTGCTCAGGAAGCTGACCGCCGCGTCCCGGAGTTCTATTAGCCACGTACTCTCCGCCAGATTCTCGACCTGCAGCTTGCAGTAGGTCGAGAGATCGAGCTCGTCCCATCTTCAAAAATAATAAACAAGAAAATTGTGTGAGAAAACTCTGAAGTTCCGGTTTGGCTTGCTGTTTTATAAACTAGTGGAATATCATGTGTGTTCTAACTTTACCTTGCACAAAAAATGAACTAACCTTCTCTTCAACTGCTGAAACAAAGGATCAGTTGGTGCCGTAGTCCTTCCGAGCAGGGTGACGGCTACTGCCCCCACGATAAGCTCTAGGACGTGATGACGGCATCCCAGCTGGAGTAGCGGTCGCCCGAGCATGTTTTCCAGCCGGACAACTGCACCCTGCACCTCCCCGTGTTGGTGGAAGTGGTGTCGAAGCAGAGTCCGATGACGCTCTCCTCACATCCCCAATCTTCGAGAGCATGTATGGTTGCCCGCGCCTGCGACAGTCCGGTGCCGTCAGCAACAGCTGGGACTGACAGCAACTTTCCTTCTGTGCAATGAGGAGCCCCGGAGATGAGAATTGCTTGGCGGTGCTCCGCCGTTCCAAGGAAGTTCTGAAACACATGTCATATATTTCAATTTCATGGGTGTAAAGTAACCTATTTTTGTTCACATTCAGTTCTCTTTTTAATTGACATTATGCTTCATGAATCTCATTACTAAATTGATAGCTATGAAAACTTAATCAACTGACCTTGACCATTTTGCCATCCTAGTGGACAACAGTGTGCCTCGGTGGCGTGAAGGAGTCCTTCACAGCCGTCGCCACTTCACGGCGATGTGACACTTTTCCCCGGCGAGCCGTTTCTTTCGAGATGCTGAACTGATTGAGGTCTGCTGGTGGATCCGCCGAACGTGTGATAGCAGCCACAATGCTTACTACCTATGTAGAGAATGGAAAGTGGAAAGGAAACTGTCAAGAATACATGTGGGTTACGGGACACTTTAAAACTGACGCTATCGATGAATATTATACACAATATGCACCTGATTATTGGACATGCGGAAACGATCAGCCACTTCCATGACAGCAGGTGCATTAAGGATGCGGCGAGGAAGATTCACAGACACACTTTCGGCAGGGGGAACGCTAGTTCTGTCTCCGACTCTCCTGACATGCCAGTATCATCATTCTCCATGGCCTCATCTCCGGTTTCGTATGCACACTTTGAGGTTTGCGGCTCCTGGCGAGGACGTTTTCTTCCTTCCTGTAGCTTTCTTTTTACAGCGAAAACTTTATCGTTCCCGCTCATCGTTGCCACCCGAGGACCACGTTCATCGAGGTAGAAGTCAATGTCTTCTTTCTTGTCCTTGTCGGACAGCAGTCGATTCTTCTTTATATCTTCGACAGCGTCAGATGCTCCGATATCCACAGCTTGTTCACACTGTCCGAAAACTTCTGCCGTTTTCCTCCGGCGTCAGTTTCTCGTTTTCTGCTCTTTTGGAGTAAGTGCCACTCTTTCCACAATGCCTCTAGCTTCCGTTCGCAGTTGAGCTTTGTGATTGTTTTAATGCGGGCCATGTTCCAAAACTTTAAGACGTTGTTTACGGTTTCTTTGAATGCGTCTTTCCTGTTAGCAGTGTACTGGATAACACTGAAGAAGTATTGCAAAACCTGCCGTGTTGTTGGCAATTTGCTACCACTGATGGAGGACGACGGTTGGCCAACTAAAAAAATTTCCGAGGCCGATCTTAGAGAAGGTAGCGATGTTATTTTCGCCTTTCCTTTTGATGACTCTCTATTTGTAGCTTCAGGAATTCTTCCAGTTATGGTTGCCATCGATTTGTCCATGACAAAGGATGAGGAACTCAGACAGAATTTCAAAATGTTATGATCTGCAAAAAAAGAAATATGTTAGGTACCTGGCACAGGCATAGTGCATTTTCTAATTACTTATATACATTATACATTCCGCCCGGGTATGGTGACTCATTTTTTTGAAAAGTATAGGTGATCGTGGTTTTTCCCATTATTTGGCACTCTACTAGCACATTGGTATTACCTGTATACAGGCACAACCTTTAAACCGTTAGTCGTATGACATTGGCAGGCACACCAAACGACTTCTCTCATTAAGAGGATTCAGAAAACATCCCTACTTAATGATTTATCTTGATTCAGTAAAAAGTTAAAAAGTACGCATTTAAAAAAAAAACTAGTAATTTCAAGGTCGATGCGAGACCCCTAAATATTGATCAATTTTTGTAAAAATGGTACCAATGTGCTAGTATAGTGCCAAATAATGGGAAAAACCACGATCACCTATACTTTTAAAAAAAAATTGAAAAGTGGGCCACCCTAATGGATAGCTTGGATAATCGGGTTGTTTGATTTTTAATTCCTTGCATTAGACTGTATTGAGCACGTCTTGTAGGTCCGGAAGCTCGGGACATTGCAGGTAGCAAACATTTGCGAAGCTGAACGTCTCGGGGATAATTTATGTAAGAGTCTAAAAGACCTGCTGTACAGCAAATTTAGGGTTCTGCCAGAACCTTTTTTATAATTCACCTAGAGTTGCTGTCCGTATATATTACTACAGAAACTACGAAAGAGAGTGTCATTAGTTTCAATTGTACAAAACCGGAAGTTCCTTATAATCATATTCGCTTTAGCACAGAGGCTTCGAGATTGTTTTCTTATATCTGAGTCATCACTCAAGGAGCTGGTGATAGTTTGAACCAAATACTTGAACTCTTGTACTTCCTCAATTACTTCACCTTTCATTTTAAACCTAATATCAGCTGGCTGATTATAGCTTTTAGGATGGAATTGCATAACTTTAGTTTTTGTAACATTAAAAAAGAATATCATGTTTCTGCGAATACGCCTCGCAGACTTTTAGTAGATGATCCAAACCTTTAACAGAGGGACTTATTAACACCATATCATTGGCATAAACTAAGTTATTTATCCTTGTTTTATCAATACAACATCCCACTGTTGCCTCCTTAAGTGAAGCAATTAATCCGTCAATATACACATTAAACAGCACAAAGAAGAGCAAGGAGCCTTGTCTCACCCAGCAAGAGGAGCCAAAACATTCGGACAGTACATTGCCCCACCTAACGGTAAAAGGTTGGTGGGAATACCAAAATTTCAATAAATTTAATATGTACATTAGAACCTTCCTGTCTTCTAGTTTTTTAAATAAAATATCGTGGTTCACCCTATCATATGCCTTACTTATATCTAGGAAACAGCTATAAATTGTTGAATTACTGTCAGTGTATTTAGATATTATTTCTTTAAGTACATAGATACACAGGTCAGTTGAGTGGAACCTTTTAAAACCAAACTGATAAATGTCCCTAGGTAATCATTTAATAGGAGTAACAAGAGTTTTTCTAGTAGTTTCGAGAAGCAGGAAGCGACAGCAATAGGCCTGTAATTGTTGCTGGACAGAATGTCTCCATACTTATTTTTTACCAGGGGCAAGATATATACCCTTATGAACTCTGCAGGGATATAGCTATGAGCAAGCATGGCTGATAACAGCAATGATATATGCAGACATACTACGTCATTGGCATATTTTAAGTTCGTATTCGATAGGTCGTCTACCCCTGACGCAGAACCAGTTTTTAACTCTTTAATTAACCTCTTTACTTCAGGAACTGATATCAAAGTATTTTCCCTTGTCCCTCCCACAGGCGTTTCGCTGCAATCTATCTTAAGATTATCCCTACTCACATTAAGAATGTTAGAGTAGTGGCTTTCCACAGCTTTGCAATTTCATCCTCCCCCGCACACCATCGATTGTCGGAGGAAGGACACTTTTGACACCCGTTTGATTCTTAACAAATTTCCAAAATATGTTATTATCGTTATTTATGTAGGCTTCACAGGCTTTTGATGCTTGAATATACTCTTCTTCCTGTTTACATCGCCTTATGGCTACCTTATCCTGAACCCTACTTCTACACATATTCATGTATACTGGTCCTAATCTGGGTCTACCATGAAAGCACCACAAATCGTAAGCGTCTTTGGATTCCCTCTTCAGGGGGGCAATAAAATCATTCCATCCACGAATAATCTTAGTATGATAGTTGTAAGATTTAATCATGGGGCTTCCTGCTTCTCTAACAGGGATACTATCCTACTATATTACCTATCTATGAGTTTACAGTGAGAATCATTTGAGCATGGATTACTACAGGCAAGACGCAAAATTTCTAAATTATTAAAGAGGTGACCTGTTCTCTCTTTGTATTCTATTCTCTGTTGCATATTAACATTAGACCAATCGACGCAATTATTCTTACCCATTGAATTCTTGTTATGTCGTGTTGCGTGTAAATTGGTATAATTAATTAATAGTTCCAATGGTCTATGATCAGAAAGAAGGAAATTATGCAGAATATGAACTCTAACAATTCGATCCTTTAGATTATTACTAGTGAGACAATGGTCGATCCACCTGGTGGTACCACTCATACCACTAACGTATGTAAAATTACCACTGGTTACCCCTAATACATCTACATCACTTATACTTAAATTGGCCGACTCGCACATATTACCCAATTCTACAAAGAATTCCGAGTTCAGATGCGCGTTAAAGTCCCCCATTATTATACAGTGAGAATATTTAGGCTTATCTGATAATGACTTAATTTTGTATAGCAAATCAATGTATTCACCTAGATTACTGCCGTTGTTGTATGGTAAATAGCAGTTCACAATTAATATGCAATCATTGTTCACTTGTAATTCAATGCTTAACCTTACATTATAGCTTGTTAAAATTTTTATATGTTTTGACAAATTTTTCCTTATTAAGAAAGCAACACCACCAAAAGGCCTACCGTACATTAATTCATCTGACAAGTCTACTGCTGACGACGCATGATACATAAAGTCGTCATGGATGGTAGAGTGGAAGTTTAGCTCTTGCTTAGGTAGCCAGTGCTCTTGCAGGAGTATCAAATCTGCACTGTCACAGATTTTATGAATATCTACAATTGAATTCCTCACTGATCTTACATTATATGAAACTATTTTCAACAAGCTATCCGCCATGACTGATATAAAATTTATATTAATATTATTATTATTATGCACTACAAATTTCAGGCATTACCGTTAGGGCGCCTATTAATTATTATTATTATTATTATTATTATTATTATTATTAGTAGTAGTATTATTATTGTTTTGCCTGTTATCAAATCTCCTGCAAAAGTGAATAAACTCCTTAACAATAATACCGTCTGGCCACTGACTCAGATTGTACGGGTTAAATTGCAATTTACACCTTTAATTATTACTTTAAATGAGTGATAATACTGAGATTTTGTGTTTTGTTTATTAACTTACAATATACTGTGAACACCACAGACCTCTTGCACCATGTTTCGAATATCGCTTTCCTCGTTCGAGAGCTGAATTCGCGACACAAAGAGGACCCTCCGTGAAGAGCGCCTGTTAACTGTGACCCACTCGTCCTCTTCCCTCACTCTCCCTGAGGCAGGGTTCGCCTGACTGGGGGATGGGTGGCACGACCTTGGGGGTATAGGAGGCCCCTCCCCTACTCTGTGGCTTGGTGAGGGTCTGTTAGGGTGTTTATCCTGACGGACGCGAGTGCCCCTCCTTCTTCGGTGGGAAGGGGATGAACGAGGCTTTTGAGTAATCGAACGCCTCTCCCCTGCAGTCGAAGCTAAGGAAAAGGGCAGTGATGCCTCGTCACTTGGCATCGGACAGTCCCTGTTTCTCATCGTGAAATCGGAAGCAGGAGTCCTTTCCTAAATAGGAGGGAGTTTGACTACTTCCCCTGCATACTGCGTTTCCACCCCACATTCAGGGGGTGAGTTGGGGGAGGAGATTTCGTTTCCCTCGCTGCCCGACCCGCTTCTTGGGGTTCTGACTTGCTGAACGACTTCCTAGTAACTGGGCTTTGAGAGGAGCGTCTCTTTCAACGATTCTCACTCTGACCGAAATTGTTCTAGCGAAATCGCATTTTTCTGATTTGACACCATGTGTTGGTGTTTCAGTTCAATTAACGACTTTCGTACCTCATTATACTGTTTGAGGAGCACCGAAACGTCTACATCACCCATAGAGATTACCGGTATTCGATGGAAGTTAGTAATGTAGAAGGTAATATTGTTCTCGTTATCCCGGATGGTCGACACTTTATTTATAATGTTTTTTACGATATTCTCGTTTCTAGAATTACCTCTACGACTTGGGAAGGTAGCACTGAACAGGGTGTTTAACTGTACCTTTGCATGTTCTATTTCTTCCGAATCATAGAAATCATGACAAACAGATACGAGAAGGTCTGACCTAATATGATCTACTTTGTCAAATATAAAACATAACAAAAGATTTTCTACATGATCACGATTTTCAGCAGACGATCCCATTGTACCTGTATCGACGGAGGAGCAGGCTTGCGGGGGATGATAGGAGTCCCATTTCCCGCCCCTTTAAATAATGCTCCAGATATAACCTGTTCGATGTTCAGGCATCTTTTCACATTAATTATGTAAGGTCACCGTCAAAAACTTTTACTATTAAACGGAAGATTTGCAGCGTAGATGGTGGGGTGGGGCGGAAGGAGGGGAAGGGAATGCTAGTAGGAGTGCCGACTTCTCGTCCCTTTAAATAACGTTCCACATACCACCAGCTCCATGCACAACCATCCTTTCACAGTAATTATCACGACACTATTACCCACTATAACATGCTAAGTATAAACGCGGGATCAATGTGAGTTCATGAATATAATGATATCTAAATTTTCCGCGGAAACAGTCAAAAACCTTTACTCTTTAACGACAGACTAGCAGCCCACTCGTAAGGCATCCTCTCCTCGCGAGACATATATATATATATATATATTCAGGGTGTCCCATAAGTCTGGAACCATAGGGTAAAATAAGTAATTCATGGTTTTCCGTTTATGCAAGTGCTCATGATGTCTTTGAGTAAGGAAGAACGCATCCAGGTAATTCTGCTCGTAGGAAATCGGAGTCAGAGGGAGGTCGGTGAGGAATTTAACAGACTGCATCCGGACCGCGCGTCGATAACACACAGCTGTTTCGGCAAACTTATAGCAAAGTTCAGGAAACGGGATCCATAGGAGATAAACCACGCAGTGAACCTCCGAGGACATCCCCCGACGATGAAACAGTCGCTACCATCCTCGCTCATTTCACAAACAGTCCCCAAAAGTCTCTTCGGCGTTTTTAGTGCCGTTTTTATCATTTTGTCCTATGGTTCCAGACTTACGGGACACCCTGTGTATATATATATATATATATATATATATATATATATGTGTATATATATATATATATATATATATATATATATATATATGATGAATAAAACCACGAAGGAAAGGAAACACAAAATGGTGCTCAAGCGCTTTCGTCTAATGACATCCTCAGGAACACTGAAGTACATAAAAAGGTTAAGCCTATATATAGGTTACAGAAAGAAAAAAAGAAAAAATAAATAACATACATACACACACACATATATATATATATATAAATATATATATATACATACATATCTATATATACAAATACATACGTACATACATACATACATACATATACAATAAACAGAGAAGTAAAAATAAAAAATTAAAAAATTAAAAATTAAAACCTTAAAGGATTACCAGTGAGGCGTACAGATTTGTAAGGAAAAATATCGATTTTTAGCACAAGATCAAATGGATTATAAAAATACAAATTTATACTGGAACTCTGCCCTGGTTTTAACACACTGCTGCCTATGGTCAGGTTTCGATATATATAAAAAAAATAATAAAATGCAAATTAAAAGTTAATAAAGTAGAAGACAAGTTTACCAAAGATTTAATGTTTTACCCTTCTTATCTAAATCTGTTTTAAAGGAATTCAAAATAACAGGATCGAGTTGAAAAAGACCTTTGCTTATGTTGAAGTTATTTGAAAGTTGGATAATGGCAGACTCAAGAATATTTCTATTAACAATGTTGCTTGAATGGAATAAAACTGAAGCATTATTCCAATCAATACATTGGGCTAACTCTGACAAATGGACAAAAAGGGCACTGGACAACTGTCCTGTTCTAACGGAATATTGATGCTGTTTCATACGTGTGTGCAAATCCTTTCCCGTCTGACCTATGTAAAAGGAATCACATTGTTTACAACCAATTTTATAGATAATGCCTGAATTATTGGTAGGGCTATTTTTTACTATGATATTTTTCACAATATTGTTATATGAAAATATTACATTAATATCCAAAAGTTTAAGTACATTAGCAATGCCTAAAAAGCCCGGGAAAAATGGAAGTACTAAAATATTTTTTGACAAAGTACGAGTGTTAATATTGACACGATAGAAAGTTCGTTTTGCCTTGTTGAGACAAGATTCCATAAACGCAGATGGATAACACAAATCACTTCCAATACCGTTGATTTTTTCCAATTCGGCATCGATGTATTCCGGACTGGCGATCCTAAGGGCGCGGAGAAACATTGATGAAAATATGGCCTTCTTAGTGGGGGTATCATGTCCCGAGTAAAAGTGTACGTAGGACAAATTGTTTGTCGTTTTCCGATAGATACTGGCCCATGAATCGTGACCTGGATAGCTTCCTCCTTCAGTTAAATGATCAAGTCCCCTCCATTAAGTTTACTTTAGAAGTTGAGCAAGACAATTCAATCCCATTTTTGGATGTGCGTGTACATAGGGAAAGCCCAGGTTTTAAGTTTAGTATCTATCGGAAAACGACAAACAATTTGTCCTACGTACACTTTTTTGAATCGAAATTCTCACCTCCTTGGTGAGAATTTCGATTCAAAAAAGTTTTTTGTCAGTTTTGATGTAAAGTCGCTTTTCACAAATGTACCTGTATCTGAAACTATTGCCATTATTTTAGATAGGGTTTTTAGCTCGGTTGATATTTTTCATGGTTTTTCATTGTCTCATTTTAAGGAACTTTTAGAATTGGTCTTCAAACAATGCTATTTTACTTTCAACAATAAGGTTTACCAACAAATTGATGGTGTAGGGATGGGATCACCTGTCGGACCGTTAGCAGCTGATTTTTTTATGACTCATTTAGAAAGTGTAATTTTTAGACAATCTCCCACTCATCTCAAGCCAATTTTCTATCGACGCTTCGTTGATGATTCGATAGCTGTCTTTGATAATGCGGTACAAGCGCAACAATTCTTTAACTTCCTAAATTCTTTGCACCCCAATATAACGTATACAATGGAAACTGAGCAAAATGGCTCCCTCCCCTTTTTAGATCTTTTAATTTCGAAAAACGGTGATTCTATTACTACATCAGTTTACAGGAAACCCACTTTCACTGGTTTGGGCATGAATTTTTTTAGTTTTACTGATTTCAACTATAAGATGTCTTGTATTAAAACTCTCCTGTTCAGAGGATATATTTGACCTCTAGTTTTACCTTACTTAATGATGAATTTAATAATCTAAGATCATACTTTACCAATAATAGTTTTCCTGTTCAATATGTAGACAAACTAATTAGATCCTTCTTAAATAATGTTTATAGCCCTCAACTTCCTTGTATTACAGTGCCGAAGGATATAAAATATTTCTTGGTACCTGAAATGGGTCCTTTGAATAAGGAATTTAAGCTTAAATTTACAAAGTTGTTTAGGAAATTTTTTTATCATACTGATTTCCGCATCATATTTATTAATAAAACGTCTTTAGGTAGCTTTTTCTCAGCGAAGGATCGAACCCCTGACTCGTTGCGTAGCGGTGTTGTATATTTATTTACCTGCCCTAGGTGTCTCCTTGGGAATTACATTGGCAGCACTGTTCGCTCTCTCAGGGCTAGATTTTATTCGCATATGGGAATAAGTGGCCGAACAGGTAAAATTTTAAAAACTAAAGAAGTTTCTAGTATTCGGGAACACAGTATAAAATGTAAAACTGATGTCACTTTAGACAATTTTAAAATTCTTGGTTGTAATACTTGTCCCAACTCACTTAGAATTTTGGAATCGCTTTACATTAAAACATTGACCCCTACGCTAAATGTTGACTCATCAGCTGTCCCTTTAAACTTCTTATAATCCCTCCTCCTTCCCCAATTCCTTATAATCCCCCTTCCCCAATCGCCCTCGCCATCTTTTGTTTTCTCGTTTTGCCTCTGCTTAAATCAGTTTAGCCTCGGAAATTGCAGTGAAAGGTTAGTTAGTTTCATTATTCCAGTGTACTATTGTTAATTTTTCCAGTGTATTAATTTCACATTTACTATATGTATTTAAAAATAGCTTCTTAATTTTATATGTAAATCTGTATAACTTAGAATTTAACCCTCTTTTCTCAGTCTTTGAAAATTTGCCTTTATGAATAGGTTATAGAAATTTTCTTTGTCTTGTTTTTCATTCAATTATTGATTTTAATTTCACATTGTTATTATACAGCCTGAAGATGAGCGTATTGCTCGAAACGTTGCGCATTAAAGAAGACTTTTCATGGCATTTACATTTCTCCTTGTCATTGGATTTCTCCTAAATATTATATATATATATTAGGGAAAATTTAGCATCTGAGATTTCACTTTTGGGTCATTGTTGCTTTTGTTTCTACACTTAGTGTGAATAACTGTGTGAAGTATGGTTGGTCTACAGTGTCGTTAAGAGGTCGCTGAATCATGAATGACGTGTCTCACTAATGACTGATTAATATAGTATGACTAAATTTGGCTTCTTCTTTTGTAGGAATGTGTAGAAATGCCGCCGAAGCAATCAAAAGCACGGTCTAGCAGTGAGGTGTGGTTACTAGGAAAGGCGGAGGAGAAGTTAACTAGGGCAGGACTCCCTACCAAGCTTCAAGTCCTCCGGAAATTCATGTTCCACCATCTGGAGGAGAGGAAGACAGAATATAACAGTGCGGTGATGACCATTAGGCTTTGATCCCGTTTTGGACAAAAACAAACGTTCCAATGACGGATACCAGATACGCTGAGAAGAAGCTCCTGAAACTGTACGAGCAATACAAGGGGCTGAAAAAGAACCGCACAAAGAATTTCCCATCCTACAGAATGAAGGAGGACATATTTCGCGGAGACCTTGACGATGTGTTCGATCTTTCACGTCATGACGCCCTCAAGACCATGATGAATGAGGAGGACAAGAACTTCCTTGTCGCTCAGCTCGATAATCCCACTTCCTCCAGCTTTGGCCCGATTGACAAGAAAATGGCTGACCAACAAACGAGGAAGAGGATTCGGTGTGAGGCGGAGATGAACCGAGAGGAGAAGGCCAAGCGCGAGGCGGATGCGAGATGGTCCCAGAGAGAACTGGAGGCTTCTAGTTCAAGCACATCTGAATCATCAGATTCAGATACTGTAGTTTTTAAGGAGTCAGCACGAAAACGTTCCACTCCTAAGCGATTGAAGTCTGTGATCACGCCTGACATTTCCTTAGCCTTGGATCGCCACAACATCAGTAACAGGAAAGGAATGGCTGTGGTCGCAGCAACTATTAAATCGCTGGGGCACAACTTCGACGAAGTGTCAATCTCACGCAGCACCATTCGTCGCGTGAGACAATGTACACATGAAGCGGTGTGCAGCGAAGATCAGGCCACTTTCAAGACCCATGAGCCCATTCTCTTGCACTGGGATAGTAAGCTGCTTACAGATATCTCCCATGGATTAGAGGGGTGGACCGTGTGGCTGTGCTTGTAACCGGTAACGGGGAAGAGAAACTCCTTGGAGTTCCAATGGTAGCTGCTGCAACTGGAGTATCTCAGGCTCAGGCGTGCCTGAAGCTTGTGTCCAACACGGGACTTCATGCTGGAGCTTGTACTCTCATTGAAAAGGAGTTGGGTATTGATCTGGTGTGGATCGCTTGCCGACACCACGTGGTAGAAGTCGTCCTTGCTGCGGCCTTCGATGCTTGTTTCGGAACATCCAGTGGACCTGAAATTGGCCTATTCAAGCGCTTCAAGCAGCACTGGGTTTTCATTGATCGCAGCAAGTTCGAGAGTCCACCCGACAGCCTGTTCATTGAAACAGCAGAGCAGAGGAAGGAAATGGTCTCCTACTACAAGGAGGCTGTCAAGAAGAAGAGCCAGCGGGACGACTATGATGAACTGATGCTTCTCTGCCTCCTTTTCTTGGGAGGGAAGCTTGACGGTCCTGTGAGAATTCGAAGCCCTGGAGCCATGCACCATGCGCGATGGATGGCCAAGGCCATTTACACGCTCAAGGTGTTCCTATTCAGAGATCAATTCACCTTGCTTCAGACTGAGAAACGGAACATCGAGGAACTAAGCCTGTTTATCACGCTCCTTTACGGCCGCTACTGGAACGAGGCCAGTGTTGCATACATGGCTCCATTGAATGACCTCACTTTCTTGCGCCAGCTGAAAGCTCACCCAGGAAAGACGAACGACGCTGCATTTGCCGCGATGAAGCGCCATCTGTGGTTCATTTCTGAGCACTTAATCCCCTTGGCACTCTTTGATCCTCGAGTTCACGCGTCCACGAAGGAGAGGATTGCTCACAACATCGTAGCTGTTCCCGAAAAAAGAAAAGGACTCAAGCGAGTGGACGGAAAAACGTTCTCCTCGAGCAATTCCTTGGAATTCTATGCCACCAAACGTTCAGCAATCTTCTTCAACCTCGTCATGAAGCACGGAAGTGAACAGGCGCAATCATTCCTGTCCAAGACACGAAATGATTGGAACGCAGATCCAGCTTACCAAGGAATGAAGGAACGTGTAGAGAAGATGGCAGTGGTTAACGATTGCGCAGAAAGAGGAGTTGCGCTCATTAAGGCTTTCAACAGCACAATCACGAAGGATGAAGCGTAAAAGCAGTACCTTCTCCGCGCAGTCGCTCAGCACCGCAAGGAATTCAAAGAGCCGACTAAAACTGGTCTCAAGAAGACCTAAAGATCTTCAACTGTGTGCATTATTTGTTCCGCTGTTATAATTTCATAATATATTAATATATAATATATATATATATATATATAATATAGTCATAAATTGTCAAGTCAATATTCAAATTGTTTAATTTTGAGCGAGTGCATAAAAAGGTCCTAGAGCAAAGATAATTGGCATTTTTATTCTTGTGGGGGAATAGAATAAGGGCAGATGTGACTGAATTTAAAATTCCAAAAAACGCTGTTGTGGACCACCCTAATATATATGGCAGAGGAACTAAGCCAGTACTAATGGCTGTCGGGAGGAACGAAGAGCTGGCATTTTACCTCCTCAAGATCTTGTCGTGAGAGGAGGTGACGCTGTTATACGCGCACACACACACACACACACACACACACACACACACTATATATATATATATATATATATATATATGCATATATCTGTATGTCGTTTCTATTCATATATATATATATATGTAAAAATGGACAATGAATAATCAATATTCATTTTTACATAAGAACCAAAATCGCTTAACGCGAGTTTGGATAATAATTTTACTTGTAGCTTCCTATTTTTGTTCGTGTCAAAACCCTACGATCTACCATATCTATGGTTTAGTCGTATCCATTTTTCATTTGTTATAGAAGTTATTAATTAATTATGATTGTCTTGCATCTCACCCTCGTCCCTAGATTATGCATACACATTGCATATAACAGGATTGGAACCCGTAGTTGTACTTCTTAGTCATTAATACCCACTCTTGTCTCTAATTCGTTCTTGTAAATCTTCCTAATAATGATTTGTATTATACGTACAAATTCAATAACTATGACGTCATAAAGTAACTTAATTCTCTTCACGTTTTCCATACCTTGAACACTGAATCACGTGTTTAGTATTTGGACATCTTCCGTATTGAATGTATGGTAAATTCCTTAATAATAATAATAATAATAATAATAATAATAATAAAAAGAAAAAAAACTTCATTCTCTATATATCATTATTTATGTTGTTTCCTACCTATTGTCTACTGATACCTATCAACCTATCAGTCCATATTTTACGCGCGTCTATATTACGCACACAACCTATTCTGTTACTTACATGTAAAATACGTCCACATGTATTTTTTAATTTTTTTTTAAGTGCGCTCACCCCTCAAGACATTCATTAGGCTTACAGTAGTTGAGTGGTCGAATTCGCGAATCACAGCAGAATTGAACGTTTCTAAGATAAACAACATCTTTCGCTCTGATCCAAAATTCATAACATATTATAATGTAATATAACATATTATGTTGTATATAAATTATCTTGTCATGTCTCATGTACTTGTGTTGTACTAATAACCATATATATAATAACCATATATAATAACCATATATAATCTAACCATATAATCTAACCATATAATCTAACCATATAATCTAACCATATAATATAACCATATAATATAACCATATATATATATATAAAAACTGTAAGAATGGTAACGACGTAATGTACTTCAATGAAACTATAATTAAATGTAATGATTTAATTTATAATGTAAGAATGTACTTTATTAGAACTGTAAGGGACAATCATAAGCGAATGGGAAGTAATCCATAATCGAAATCATAATTGTAATAAACCCAAACAAAAATGTACTCAGTCGTGTACTTCAATTGTACTTGTGTACGACTATGAAATGATATCGCCTTCAGAAATGAAGAGTCGGCAAAAAAAAATAAGATTAGTTTTTATTTTTATTTATTTTTTTTAAAATCTTTATTGGAATCTTTCAAACATCTGATCGTGTTTAAAAGGGGGAAACTTAACCTCCAACTGCCGTTCCCCAACATTCAGGCTTATATATTATACATGTATTTGTAAAATGAAGGACACTTCATTACGGCTCTCTGCTTTGGTCACTGCTAAGAGACTCCCCTTGTTAGCAGCCTCGCTGCGGGGAGTGGGCAGAGGCCCCTTGCCTCCTTAATATTTTTAGATTCCGGCCTGAGCTATGGTCGAAAGAGGTCGAACCTCTACCCCTGTAAATTCAGAGCACTAACTGTAAATTTTTAAGAAGTAAATCACAGCAAGCGAAACTTTTTATTTCCCCCCTCGAGTTGGGCTATCTTCAGAGGAATTTAGTCAGTAAAGTAGAAGTATCCGAGTATTATTGAAAGAAAAGAATTAACAGAGTGTCGACCCCATAAAGCGAGAGAAAAGAATTAGAAAGTTATAGAAGAAAAGTATATAGAAGAAATATCCGTTGCTTGCCTCCGTAACTAGAACCCCCGTCGATCCGAACCAACCCAGGGCCATAGACGGAGGGGTTAACAGCTGGCGACCCCTTTACCAGGATAAGAAGACCCTATACCAGGATAAAAAGATTATTTTAAGAAGAAGATTACTTTAAGAAGAAGATTACTTTAAGAAGAAGATTACTTTAAGAAGAGGCCACTCTTTGGCCAAGAATAGAAATTACCCTGCATCAGGATAAAAAGAAGATTTTAAGAAGATTATTTTAAGAAGAGGCCACTCTTTGGCCAAGAATAGAAATTACCCTGCATCAGGATTAGAAGATTACTTTAAGATGAAAATTACTTTAAGAAGAAGATTACTTTAAGAAGAAGATTACTTTAAGAAGAAGAAGATTTTAAGGAGAGGCCACTCTTTGGCCAAGATAGAAATTACCCTGCACCAGGATAAAACCAGTTGACCGGCGTGTCACGACTTCTAGTTCGTAACATCCACCCTTGAACCTGTGGGTCACGACTCCAAGTTCTCCACGCCTAGTTTTCATCCAAGAAGTAGCCAGCAAGACGTCTTCAGGACACGTCTCTGAGGATTTTGCCAGTAGAACTTTTGTTAAGTACATTTTGTTTTTTTAAGTAATTTATAAACACTTGAAAAGTCAGTATTATTAACAGTTAATAATGAGTATCAAATCAGAATTTACAAGAAACACAGTGAACATTTCAGACACTAGTGATACATTTTTTTTTAGTGAAACACATTTAACTTCTGTGAAAATTACTAAGAGAAGTTAAATGTAAGAGAAGTTAAATGTAAGAGAAGTTAAATGTAAGAGAGAGTTAATTTCAAAGAGTGTTAATTTCAAAGAGAGTTAATTTCAAAGAGAGTTAATTTCAGAGAGTTAATTTCATAGAGAGTTAATTTCAAAGAGAGTTAATTTCAAAGAGAGTTAATTTCAAAGAAAGTTAATTTCAAAGAGTTAATTTCAAAGAGAGTTAATTTCAAAGAGAGTTAATTTCAGAGAGAGTTAATTTCAGAGAGAGTTAATTTCAGAGAGAGTTAATTTCAGAGTTATTTTCAGTTATTTTCACTATTATATTCAGTATAGAATAATTTTATTTATGTACCAAACATAATAGTACCGTACCTTCACGTACGTTCGAGTGAAATGTTGTTTACATTTTTTATTTTTGTTTACAATTTTTTTCAATTTATTGAATTGAATTGACTTGCAAATTAAGAGAGAGTGTTTATAGAGAGTTTATAGATTTAGAGAGATATTTGAAGTCAGTTTTGAAGTCAGTTTTGAAGTCAGTTTTCGTTGCAAATAAGTTGCAAGTCAGTTTTGAAGTCAGTTTTAGTTGCAAAGAAGTTGCAAGTCAGTTTTGAAGTCAGTTTTAGTTGCAAAGAAGTTGCAAGTCAGTTTTGAAGTCAGTTTTCGTTGCAAATAAGTTGCAAGTCAGTTTTGAAGTCAGTTTTAGTTGCAAAGAAGTTGCAAGTCAGTTTTGAAGTCAGTTTTGAAGTCAGTTTTAGTTGCAAAGAAGTTGCAAGTCAGTTTTGAAGTCAGTTTTAGTTGCAAAGAAGTTGCAAGTCAGTTTTCAAGTCAGTTTTAGTTGCAAAGAAGTTGCAAGTCAGTTTTGAAGTCAGTTTTAGTTGCAAAGAAGTTGCAAGTCAGTTTTGAAGTCAGTTTTAGTTGCAAATAAGTTGCAAGTCAGTTTTGAAGTAAGTTTTAGTTGCAAATAAGTTGCAAGTCAGTTTTCGTTGCAAATAAGTTGCAAGTCAGTTTTCGTTGCAAATTAGTTGCAAGTCAGTTTTCGTTGCAAATAAGTTGCAAGTCAGTTTTCGTTGCAAATAAGTTGCAAATAAATTTTGAAGTCAGAAGGTTGCGTCAAGATGGACAACCGCCCCGAGAGATTTATAGAAATACTTGACAAGAGGTCAAGTCAGAAAGTTGCGCCAAGATGGACAACCGCCCCCAGAGATTTATAGAAATACTTGACAAGAGGTCAAGTCAGAAGGTTGCGCCAAGATGGACAACCGCCCCCAGAGATTTATAGAAATACTTGACAAGAGGTCAAGTCAGAAGGTTGCGCCAAGATGGAAAACCGCCCCCAGAGACTTATAGAAATACTTGCAAGAAGTCAAGTCAGAAGGTTGCGCCAAGATGGACAACCGCCCCCAGAGACTTATAGAAATACTTGACAAGAGTTCAAGTCAGAAGGTTGCGCCAAGAGGGACAACCGCCCCAGAGATTACAGAAGTCAGTTTTGAAGAAGCCAGTTTTGAAGAAGCCAGTTTTGAAGAAGCCAGTTATGAAGAAGCCAGTTTTGAAGAAGCCAGTTTTGAAGAAGCCAGTTTTGAAGAAGCCAGTTTTGAAGCAGTTAGTTTTGAAGCAGTTAGTTTTGAAGCAGTTAGTTTTGAAGAAGTTAGTTTTTAAGAAGTCAGTTTTTAAGTCCCAAGTCATTTCAATGCAATCAATTGAATTCAACTTTTTCTTTGTAAGTTAAGAGAATTTAATTTAAGAAAATGTAATTTAAGAATTTAATTCAACCTTTTTTTTGTGTTGTAAAGAGAATTTAATTCAACCTGAATTGACCGGGTTGCGTCTTTAGTTAACCTTTCTTTGTTTTGTTGTAAGAAGGAAATGGACCGATTTGTCTTTTCTTTTTCATGCCATTGTTGCGTATAAAAATATATAGGTAAAATGACATATTTTATTGTTGGCAACCAAAACCGTTTTTACAAATGTTGATAACGAGTTTTATAATTATTGCGATTATATGATGACAGAAATAGTGTAATAATTAATCGATCATGTACCTAATTTATCTTGCTCTGTATGGTCGGGAAATTTACCCGTAGGACGGCACATACCCTAAATTTCAGTTGTGTTATTCTTTTTGTCATTTAATTTTAATAAAACTTCTACACAATAAAACATGTATTTATCATATGCAAACAAGTTTTCAGACTAAAATATCGAATAATTCAGTCTATCAACATTTAACGAAAGAGTATAATTTTTCTACTTAACATGCAAAAATTATTAAACCTTTTTAATATTTTTTTTAGTATATAAAAATAATTTTTAATGTAAAATTTACCTGAAATTATTAAAAGAAAAGATTCTTCGAAATGCTTTCCTTCCATTTCAATAACACTTTTATTCTTGGCCGAAACTCATCTAAGGTTCGATTTACTTTTATTTTTAAGAATATTATAAAATTATGTTTAGCTCATTAAAATGCATAAATTGATTTATATTTTTAATTTGTATTCTTAATTTTCTTAATTCAATTATCGTACCGATACTTCTGGTTAATGTTAATGGTTCTATAGTTCATATATAGCTAGGAATGTTACTAGTCGAATTTAATTCCATCTTCAAAATTCAATTTTTAAACCGTGAGATTTACTTTCATCAATTGTAAGTCCTCTAAGTACATTTCTTTTTATTACCTTAATACGTGTAACTGATTTAATTAAATACTTAAATACTACCTTGAACTTAAAGGATTTTATGATAATAATAATAATAACAACAATAATTGACTCAAAAGATTTTATAACCCTAAACCCATCTTAAATTATTATACATTATTTTTAAACTTTGTTAATTCAAAAACCTCCCAAATCCCTACACATACACACGCATGTATGCGCACTATATATATATATATATATATATATATATATATATATACACAAACCTTATGCTAAAATCATTGGATGTCACAATAAACTATTTCATAGCGTGTAAGTGCTAACTATGCTGTTTATATAGTCCTACGCATTTTTGCTTACTATATATACATTTTTGCTCAGGCGTTTATTCAGTTAAGTTAAAAATCCTCTCAGCTAATCTGTCCCTCAAAGTTATAAGGTACACACTTTGTATCTAATACACACAAATACACACTAGACCACAGGTCTATACATCATCCATTACGTAATTCGATTTTTTACCTACAATATTCAATAAAATTAGTTATAGACTGCACGATCAGGGTAACTTTGGAAAATAATTTATATTTTTCCCTTTTACCTACTATTCAGTATGTATGTAATTTTCCCCACAGAATTTTTTTAAATTAACAATATCATTCTTTGCCTAACTTAATTGTTTGTCCAAATTAATGTATTAATCCTTTTATTCTGTTTGCATAAATTAAAATATTAATTGAATTTTTATATTTTATAAGCAAGTGTCATTTTAAAGATTTGATTACTCTCCATTGTACGCAACCACCGAACTCACTTGTTCTGTATATAAAAATTTGTAATGTAAAGAAAAATTCGTCATCTAACTTGTAGTAGTTAGGATGTTATTTTCTCATTTGTATTGTATTAATGGTACCCTACTAGATTATGTATAAATATCATTTTTAAAAGGGGAGAGCAATGTAAAAATCAACAATGAATAATCAATATTCATTTTTACATAAGAACCAAAATCGCTTAACGCGAGTTTGGATAATAATTTTACTTGTAGCTTCCTATTTTTGTTCGTGTCAAAACCCTACGATCTACCATATCTATGGTTTAGTCGTATCCATTTTTCATTTGTTATAGAAGTTATTAATTAATTATGATTGTCTTGCATCTCACCCTCGTCCCTAGATTATGCATACACATTGCATATAACAGGATTGGAACCCGTAGTTGTACTTCTTAGTCATTAATACCCACTCTTGTCTCTAATTCGTTCTTGTAAATCTTCCTAATAATGATTTGTATTATACGTACAAATTCAATAACTATGACGTCATAAAGTAACTTAATTCTCTTCACGTTTTCCATACCTTGAACACTGAATCACGTGTTTAGTATTTGGACATCTTCCGTATTGAATGTATGGTAAATTCCTTAATAATAATAATAATAATAATAATAATAATAATAATAATAAAAGAAAAAAAACTTCATTCTCTATATATCATTATTTATGTTGTTTCCTACCTATTGTCTACTGATACCTATCAACCTATCAGTCCATATTTTACGCGCGTCTATATTACGCACACAACCTATTCTGTTACTTACATGTAAAATACGTCCACATGTATTTTTTAATTTTTTTTTAAGTGCGCTCACCCCTCAAGACATTCATTAGGCTTACAGTAGTTGAGTGGTCGAATTCGCGAATCACAGCAGAATTGAACGTTTCTAAGATAAACAACATCTTTCGCTCTGATCCAAAATTCATAACATATTATAATGTAATATAACATATTATGTTGTATATAAATTATCTTGTCATGTCTCATGTACTTGTGTTGTACTAATAACCATATATATAATAACCATATATAATAACCATATATAATCTAACCATATAATCTAACCATATAATCTAACCATATAATATAACCATATAATATAACTATATATATATAAAAGCTGTAAGACAGAGCTGGGCACTTGCGTTTTTTTGCGCGTTTTTTTGCGGTACTGCGGTACTGCGGTACTACTACCGCACTACCAAACCGGTACCGCATAACGCAGTACCGCAAAGGATCGCTGAAAGTACAGCAGTACCGCTACCGCATTCAAATTTCCCGCGGTACTTTCCGCGGTACCGACCAACACGGTAGTACCGCAGTACCGCAGTACCGCAAAAAAAACCGCAAGTGCCCAGCTCTGCTGTAAGAATGGTAACGACGTAATGTACTTCAATGAAACTATAATTAAATGTAATGATTTAATTTATAATGTAAGAATGTACTTTATTAGAACTGTAAGGGACAATCATAAGCGAATGGGAAGTAATCCATAATAGAAATCATAATTGTAATAAACCCAAACAAAAATGTACTCAGTCGTGTACTTCAATTGTACTTGTGTACGACTATGAAATGATATCGCCTTCAGAAATGAAGAGTCGGCAAAAAAAAAAAAAGATTAGTTTTTATTTTTATTTATTTTTTTTAAAAATCTTTATTGGAATCTTTCAAACATCTGATCGTGTTTAAAAGGGGGGAAACTTAACCTCCAACTGCCGTTCCCCAACATTCAGGCTTATATATTATACATGTATTTGTAAAATGAAGGACACTTTATTACGGCTCTCTGCTTTGGTCACTGCTAAGAGACTCCCCTTGTTAGCAGCCTCGCTGCGGGGAGGAGGCAGAGGCCCCTTGCCTCCTTAATATTTTTAGATTCCGGCCTGAGCTATGGTCGAAAGAGGTCGAACCTCTACCCCTGTAAATTCAGAGCACTAACTGTAAATTTTTAAGAAGTAAATCACAGCAAGCGAAACTTTTTATTTTCCCCCTCGAGTTGGGCTATCTTCAGAGGAATTTAGTCAGTAAAGTAGAAGTATCCGAGTATTATTGAAAGAAAAGAATTAACAGAGTGTCGACCCCATAAAGCGAGAGAAAAGAATTAGAAAGTTATAGAAGAAAAGTATATAGAAGAAATATCCGTTGCTTGCCTCCGTAACTAGAACCCCCGTCGATCCGAACCAACCCATGGCCATAGACGGAGGGGTTAACATATATATATATATATTCATATATAAAGCCATTAAACTAACACGTTTGGTTGTACGGACTGGCTGGGTATCTAAGCCAACCGACAATGATCCAAAGCTGTCCAGTAGGGTGGATCGATTTTACATGTTTTTCGATTTCCATATTCTAATAGAGACAACACCTTGCGCATGCATGAGAAAATAGCCTCTGCAAAATCTTAGCTTAATAGGTAATCATCTTCTGCCCCCGGCAGAGCGATGAAAATCATATTTTAGTAGTCAAAAACGTATTTTTCTTATAATTTTTAAAATATTTCAATATGCATCAAAATTATTCCTAATAACTATAAAGTCGATGAAAAAGACCTCATATGATCGTTTTTCCAAGCGCGTTGTCCTACGTTAATATCTTTTGCCCCCGGCAACAACGTCAAATGTTGAAAAAATAGGTAATTTATATACATATTTTCAGATCATGTAGTTTTAGTTCAAGAACCAGAATCCCAGTACATGGGGCATTTCACTCCTGCATCAGGTTCTGCCACTGCAATAACATCAGGTATCATCAACTTTCTAGAGACTAACAATATTAGCACGGACGACATTGTGGCTATCGGCTGTGATGGTACCGCAGTGAACACGGGTCGAAAGGGTGGAGCCATTCGTATGATTGAAATGAAACTACAAAGGCCAGTTCAGTGGATCATATGCCTATTACACGGTAATGAATTATCACTGCGACACCTCATTCAAGACTTGGACGGCAAAACAACTGGGCCAATGGGCTTTACTGGACCAGTTGGAAAACAACTGAACGACTGCGAAAAACTTCCAATTACAGAATTCGATGCCATTCCATCTCCCGACATTGACATAGATGATGCCGAGTTGAGCAGTGACCAAAAATATTTGTTAGGCATCTACAGAGCAGTGTCGAGCGGTAGCTGCTCTTCAGCTCTCGCGGCTCGAAATCCAGGTAAGATGGCGCATTCCAGGTGGCTGACAACAGCAAATAGATTTCTGCGCCTCTATGTTTCAACCAGTGAACCCTCCAGCACCTTCAACGAAATTGTGCGATTCATTATGACAGTTTACGCACCAATTTGGTTTAAGATAAAGAAAAACTCCAGTTTCACTGAGGGCGCAAAACATTTTTTCGAAATGATGCGTCTCTCTCAGACCATGCCTCAAAGATCTAAGACAATCGCCAACAAAGTCCTCCGTAGAAATTCTTTCTTTGCTCACCCAGAAAATATTTTGATCTCCATGCTACATGCCGATGAGCAACACATAAGAGAATTGGGATGGAGAAGAATATTAAAAGCACGATCAAAACAATCACCAGCGGGGGAAATTCGAGCCTTCGCCATGCCTGAGCTGCTCTACGATAGTCAAAACTATTACGAAATGATCAACTGGCAAACGGCTGAGGTGACCGAACCCCCCGTTACAAAAACAATACCTGATACCCGAATAAAAGAGTTTGTTGAGACGGGAGACCAGCCTGATGGACTGATCCCACTATTCCCTTGTCATACTCAAGCGGTCGAGAGACTCATCAAATTAGTAACCGAAGCCTCTGCCAGTGTAAGTGGAATAGAAGAGAGGGACGGATTCATCCGCTCCCGTCTTCACTCCCGAACAAAAATTCCACGATTTGATTCGAAGAAAGATTACCGTATGTAAATCGACATGCAGCCAAAGGAAGGGTGGTTGGGGCTGTATAGGGTGGAACTCGACGTACAGCCACCTCCTCGTGGTGAGTTCTGGGTTGCTAATTTTATTAAATTAGCAAGCGAGGAGCTGTACTTAGTACTTATCGTACTTATAACATCGCATTAACGTAATTATAATCCACATTTAGACTTTCCTCGGGGACAGAAGATATTACTCTAGAGTCATAAAATTTTGCGTGTGTGTTATTTCATGCCTAAGCAACGATATAAATGCTATGGGAAATATATAAATGCATTATTTAAGACAAAGAGCCGATCTGAAAATATGTATATAAATTACCTATTTTTTCAACATTTGACGTTGTTGCCGGGGGCAAAAGATATTAACGTAGGACAACGCGCTTGGAAAAACGATCATATGAGGTCTTTTTCATCGACTTTATAGTTATTAGGAATAATTTTGATGCATATTGAAATATTTTAAAAATTATAAGAAAAATACGTTTTTGACTACTAAAATATAATTTTCATCGCTCTGCCGGGGGCAGAAGATGATTACCTATTAAGCTAAGATTTTGCAGAGGCTATTTTCTCATGCATGCGCAAGTTTTTGTCTCTATTAGAATATGGAAATCGAATAAAATGTAAAATCGATCCACCCTACTGTCCAGGATGGCTAGGGAAGGCTCCATTATATTCCAAGATGGTCCAGCAGTAAGAAGTATGGAAACATACAATTCATATATCTGTATTCGCTTAATTTTAAGGTTTGGCACCCACGTACCCCGCATACCACCCTTCCCTACCCCGTGTGCATCTTTTCCAGCTATGATGCAAAATGTTTCAAATGTTGCAATAAGCCCTATTCCCTTTATTTTAAGGTTTATAGCCTTATTAAAGGCTTTCTGAAAGTAGAGATAGAATATATCAATCACCCTTCTCTTTTCGTACTCACTCCACGTGACGTGGGAAAACTCGAGCAGGTTGGTGAGACACGACCTATGCCGCCTAAACCCATGTTGGGAGTCCCCAAGCAGCTTGTAGGAAACCAAATGGTCAACGATCCTATCCTCTATTTTCCCCTCTAATAATTTACCTACAACCGAAGTGAGACTAATGGGACCATAGTTTCCTGGACTTTCGTGATCCCCTTTCTTAAAGATAGGGGTCACGTTGCCTTCCCTCCAGTCACCAGGCACCTGGCCCGTCTCCAACGATTTGTTGAAGACTGTTTAACGTTTAATGTATTAGCTATATCTTTATCACTGAATTTCAGTACGCCATTTCTATCTTTTATGGGACCTACAGGATTTTTAATTGGTTTTCTGCTATTAACATGGGCAAAAAATTCTTTAGGGTTAACTTTACAGAGTGAGGCAACTCTAGCTTTTTCATCACGTTTGGCTGATCTAATTAAGGATTTAACCCTTCGACGTACTGTATATTTATATATCATAGTTTTCTGAATTAGTCTAGTTGAAATGTGACTTAAATAGTTTGTAGGCTCTATTTCTTTCCGTAATAGCATTGCTAATTTCGTTGTTAAACCATTTCGGCGACTTTGTTGACAAGGAAACTATTTTAGTAGGTATAAAAGTGTTCTGTAATATTCTAAATTGATTCCTATACGAGATCCAGGTGACATCGATATCCTCATTTATTAGAACTTCAAGTGTGTCTAAACTACTTCGGAAGCTTTCAAAATTTGCTCTGGAGAAATCCAGTCTTTCACGAGTCTTTTCGCGTGTATTAACTGAAATCCTGAGGTCAAACCGGATCACCTGAAGATCCGTAACCCTGGCCCTTTTCAGTTAGCTTTATAAGGCCAACTAACGAAAATATCACGAACTAACCTAACCTATCCTCAAGGGCGTACAGTTGACCTAACGATTGGTTAGGTTAAATCGTGATATTTTTTTAGTTAGCCTTATAAAGCTAACTAAAAAAGGCCTGGGTGACGGATCTACAGGTGATCCGGTCAAACCTAATCAAATTATGATCGCTGTTACTAAAATTTTCACCAATAGTCAGGTTAGAGACTAGGTCATCTTCGTTCATGAATATGAAGTCTAGTTTATTATTACCCTTGTAGGACCGTCAACCCATTGACTTAATAAATTATCATCGGCAAATTCCAACAGTCTTGAGCCCTCAGCATCAGCTGTTTTGTTTTCCCAATTTATATTACCACAATTAAAATCACCAAAAATCACACTGACCTTATTATTCACTATTCTGCTTAATTGGTTATACAAGTTTATATCATTATCAATGGGGTAGTGAGGTGGCTTATATACTAGAAGTAGATGCACTACTTTATATTTTACATTTAGATCAATTCCCAACGTTTCATGAGCACATACAATATTACTGTTTACCGGGTGCAGGACGTCACGAGCATTCAAAAGTACACCTCCGCCTTCCCTTCCGTTCCTATCTTTGTGAAACATTTTGTAACCTACCATTTCAAATTCTCCTACAAAATCCCTTGATTCAGAATGAATCCACGATTCTGTTGTTCCTATGATATCTAAGTTCTCAGTTTTGACTAGCGCTATAAATTCCATTAGTTTGTTTATAATTGACCTAGCATTGAAGAGCACAGTTTGAGAGATTTTAAGTTGTTATTTCTCCTAACTGGCCTGAGTCGTTTCCCGAAGCAGTTGACTCAACTACTTGGGGAGTAGAATGAGCTACTGGTGGAGGACTGACTTCTGGGGGGAACAGGACTATCTGCTGGGGGAGGAGGAGGACTGACTGCTACTATTAGGGGAGTAGGATGAACCACTGTTGGAGGAGGACCGATTGCTGTGGAAGGAGGACTACTGCTGTGGGAGAAGGATTAACTGCTGTGGGTGGAGGACAGACTGCTGTGGGAGGAGGAGTAACTGCTGTGGAAGGAGGACCGACTGCTGTGGGAGGAGCACTAACTGCTGTGGGAGGCGGACTAACTGCTGTGGAAGGAGGACTAACTGCTGTGGGAAGAGGACTAACTGCTGTGGGAGGAGGAGTAACTGCTGTGGAAGGAGGACCGACTGCTTTGGGAGGAGGACCGACTGCTGTCGGAGGAGGACTAACTGCTGTGGGAAGAAGACTAACTGCTGTGTGGAGGAGGACCAAGTACTGGGGGAAGAGGACCGACTGTTGGGGGAGCAGGATCAATTGCTGGTTTGGGGGGTCCTAGTTTAAAAAGATTATACAAATTTATGTTCAGTAAATCACCGAACTTCTTTTTCCCCTTCTGATTAAAACGTATCCCGTCCCAGCCAAAGTATTCCCCATTTCCGAAGAATGTAGGCCAAAAATCAACAAGCTTTATGCCTTTTTCCTCACACATGCGTTTAACTTTCTTATTTATGCTAATGGCTTTACTTAAGGTATAGTCACTAGCACGCATTCGTGGGAGAATCCCTACAACCATACCCATATCTGTCTTTTCCCTAACCTTGTCGGTTAGGATCTTGAACTCTTTTACAATGGACTCTGTCTGCCCTCCTGTCCCTTTCTGAAAAACGTCAATGCCACCAACATGTAATGTACAATGATGGAGTAACACTTATTCTTGATATTAATTTCGACTAATTCCCTATTTATTATCTGACTCGTGGCACCTGGAAAAAATTGGAGTTTTCTCTTGGTCACGCGTCTTGCTCCGAAAAAGTCCCCTTGATTCCCGACCAGAGAATCCCCAATTAAAAACGATTTATCCTCTTCGTCGGCAAGTAAGTGAAACTTATTTTTTTACTGTAATAGGTTCTGAATCCTTATGTTTTGGTTTGGAGGGTCTTTTATTTTTTACCACTTGGAATTCTCGTTCCTCCGTCCTACTTTCCGGAATATTCACTGTATTTTCCAAGCGGGCGACGCTTTGTTGTAGATGTTTAACCTTACAGTTTATATCTGCTTCTGCGTTTTCACTCTGAGCTTGTCCATTGGGTTGGATTTACAGTGCTACGACCCTAGCTTCAAGCTTTTTTACTAATTCCTTTAGCTCTTTAACTTCCTTTTCGTGGTTTTCTGTAAGTTTACAAAACATACGGTACATATAATCAGGGATGTAATGTCGCTGATATTACCTTCGGGGAAGTCGACACACCAATAATTAACTTTACATTTAAAACATTCCGCTTTCAGTTTAGCTGGCCCTATCATATTTTGTCTTTTTTTTTACGATACGTTACTTTAAATAATACAATATGTTACTTTAAATAATATGATACGTTATTTTAAATACTACGATACGTTACTTTTAAATGATACAATATGTTACTTTAATTAATATAACGGATGGCGAGGGGAAAACGGTGAATGCGGAAATAAACACGTGTTACAGACCGGAAACGGAGTTGAATACAGAATTGAATGGAACCTGTGGGCTGCCGTTAATAACAATGCAGACTGATGCTAATTTAAATAATACAAAGCTATTTTAATTAATATAATGGTTAGTGAGGGAGAAATGGTGAATGCAGAAATACAGAAATAAACACACACAAACGAGTGGCACGTGTTACAGACCGGAAACGAAATTGAATACAAAATTGAATAGAATCTGTAGGCAGCTTTCAATAGCAATGCAGAATGATGTTAATTTAAATAATGCAATGTGTTATTCTAATTAATATAATGGATAGCGAGGAAGAAATGGTAAATGCAGGAATAAACATGCATAAGTGAAAAGCACGTGTCACAGACCGAAACGGAATTGAATACATAACTGAATGGGATCTGTAGGCAGCCGTTTATAACAATGCAGAATGATGTTACTTTAAATAATATAATATGTTATTTTAATTAACACAATGGATCGACAGAGATTGAGAGAGAAATATTTTGAGAGAGATATTTTGAGAAAGAGATTTTACTGCATGGTGTCTGCTTGAAATTACATGTTAACTGTAATTTACTTACGTTTGATCTTTGTCCTGAAATTTCCATTCAGTTATACTTCATATACTGGAACATATAGAGAATATATAGGAGATTGTTACAGACTATTAATATTATTCTAACCTAGAAATGCAATAAGAAAAACAATTCTTTCGTGTATTTTCTAGTTTATTTCAATTTGTGTTCAGGGATTGGAAAGGAGATGAAATAAATTTGATGGTGCTACAAGGCAAATTCCCATGGTTTCGAGTGCGAGGAAATCTGAAAATCAAAAGGATTTTTTGTTCAAATGATATTCAATGGTCACGCATGCGCGTTTTATTTAAATGATTGAAAATCTTTCAGGAACTCTAAAATTGGTGCGTATGACTTGACATGACGTAAGTGTACATACTTCCTGAAGGAGCTGCCGAAGACAATGGATGCGCTTGTTGTTGTACATGTTGTTCAAATACCATTTACAACCACCCATTGATGTATAAAGCACTAAAACTTTTTCCATGTTTTTACTGCAAACCATAATGCTGAAATCCGACACATTGTTTTGTTTATGGAAAAGAGTGCAGTTTGGAGAAGGGGAGGCAAAGTTGAATATATCCCTTAATCATGCACAGGGAATGTGAAGAACGAAAAAAACGGTTGAGAAAAGGGATAACGAAACACGATTAATTGAAATGGAGAGAAATTCGAATACTGTTTCTTCTCTTTGCGTTTTTTGCTACTTAATCAGACTTTTATTTTAACTGTACTCGTTTCTTACTTTATTCATGTATTCTCATGACAGAAACAAAATTAAAAATTTCCACTGCAGCGATTGTCTTAAACATTACAAACAAGCGTGTCATGCACGCCATGATTTATGAAAAAGCCTCAAAAGAGAATTCATCATACTTTCATTTCTAGACTGGATTAAAATGCAGAAGGTTCATGCAGATTCTGCCAATTTGCAATATATTCACATAGTACATAAAGACGTTTTATGTCATTATTAATGTAAACAAGCATTTTATAGACCTATTCGTTTCACTTTAGCCTCTCAGTTTCTTAGCTATTAGGAAGTGAAAGTAGGAAATATTACAATCCGGCGCATGTTTTGCGGTATGAGCATGAGATTCACGGAATAAATTGCTTATATATTTAGATCTTTTGTCAGTACCGTAATTCTAAAACTAACAAATATACACCACAAGCATATACTGTATATATATATATATAGTATATATATATATATATATATTATACAGGGCCTGATCAAGAAGTTGCGAGGCCCTAGGCAGATCTAGAAATTGCGAGGCCCTAGGCCTATATATATGAAAATATGGACTTAATTATCGTACTATACCAGCAATATTAGAATCCCGCATAGACAGAACTATGCCAGCACTTAAAAATTAAACCAAACCAAAATAATCACGCATGGAAATTGTATAAGAAATATAAATAAACCATACAAATAAGTATAAATTATAATATGAATCAAGATTTGTATCGAAAATATAAGACAATGATTTCTAAGATTTATATAATATTATAGGTAATGACTTTCCATAGTATACAAACATTTTTCATATGTGATGTATAAGAGATGTTGACATTTCATTTTTTATAACAGTGAGCGATCGACTTATCAGGCTAAATATTAATGCTTTAATATTTGGTTCAGATGCTCCTTGAATATTGCAGCAATGCTTTTCTACTTTTCTTCGAGCTAAACTCTTCAATTAATTCAGAATAATCTAATGAATTTGTTATATCGTTTTCTTTTGATAACATAGCTAATGATTGCAATCTCGCTTGAGACATGGTGGAACGCAAATATGTTTTAATAAGTTTGAGGCGCGAGAAACTTCTTTCAGCAGAAGCAACAGTAACTGGGATGGTTAATACTATTCGAAGTGCAACATAAACATTAGGATAAATCTCACTTAGTTGTTTTTGCACTATATAAACAAGGGCATTTCCGAGATCTGTTTTCTCATGTATAAACCTGAAAAGTACTTTAAGTTCTTCATAGAGTTCTAAATCATTAATATCACTTGAACAGAACGCGCAAAACGGCTTGAGCGAGGCCCCCTTTGGCACGAGGCCCTAGGCGATCGCCTAGTTCACCTATAACTAAATCCGGGCCTGCATATATATATATATATATATATATATATATATATATATATATATGTTACAGTCAAAGTGCGTAACCAGCCATTTCGCGTAATGGCTGAAACTTTTAGTCATTTCGCGAAATGGCTGTTTCACTTGGTCATTTCGCGAAATGACTAAAATCTTCAGCCATTACGCAAAATGGCTGAAATTCTACCTTGGTCATTTCGTACAAGATCATTTGCCCGGTTAGGTCAACTGTATGCCCTTGACAATTGGTTAGGTTAAGTTGTGTTTTTTCGTTAGTTTTAACGAAAATAACACGACTTAACCTAACCAATTGTCAAGGGCATACAGTTGACCTAACCGGGCCTTCAATGGCGGACATCGGAATAACATTGAAGGCCCGGTTAGTATTTGAAAACCTCTATATTGAAAATTCAAATTCAAATGTGTTCAAATGTGTTCAAATGTGTATTTGACGTGTGTTTCTACTTATTTGAACAGACCTGTGGATGTATATATGTTTAAGCAGATTTAGTTAGTTAAATAAAGGCTTCCAATTTTATTGTGATGTTTGTTATTTCTATGAATTCATGACAAAAGTCATTTTAGCCATTTCACGAAATGACCAAGGTGTGGAATTTCAGCCATTTCGCTTAATGGCTGAAGATTTTAGTCATTTCGCGAAATGACCAAGTGAAACAGCCATTTCGCGAAATGACTAAAAGTTTCAGCCATTACGCGAAATGGCTGGTGACACACTTTGACTCTAACATATATATATATATATATATATATACATATATATAGTGTGTATTAGGGCAGAGTGAAAAACTAATTTTTCGAATTTTCAAATTGGCTAGTGTGGAAAATGTGTGGAGTAGTGAGGAAATAAGCTGGTATAAATTTAAAATCATAACATTAATATCTTCAGGTGCCACAATGACCTTCAATATTGAAAAAAATTGAAAAAAGCAGATTTTAACCAATAATTACAGAAGAGTCCACGATGCACAATAGACAAGAATTTATTCACACTTGTATAAAAATAGCTCAGTCAACCTTTAAAAAAGTTTCTATTCTCTAAAAACAGTTTTCTATAATCAGCTCACTCAGCTGTCACGTGAGTACCTCGGTTCAGTGTAGCTGTCGCTCTCGTAGCAGGTGGGTGTTCTGTTGTTGGCGTTACTCAGATAGTCTAAACTATATTTCTTATATATTTTGCATTTCTGTATTGTGTTGCCCTAAGTTTGCCATGTACTATTAACTGAAATTAACGTATAATTGATATTAGCTCTTTTTTTTCAGATTTGTATACTTTCAAAATGTCTCGAGTTTGTGCAAAATCAACCAGGGCCTCAACTGAGTGCCCCATGTTTGGTATGGGGGAAGATTTGTGCCACAGGAATCTTCCTACATACGAAGGAGTTTTTAAATATTACTTGTTTGTAAGAAACGATTTGAAACAGAATACTAATAAAGATCCTTCAATATCTCAAATATTAGAACAAGTTGTTGATAAATTGAAAACAATTTGGGAAAGTGCTTCCGTCCCAATTCTGTCAGACAGGCGAATTGAAACAATGTTCAGAAGCTACCACGAAAAGTATCGTGTCATTATGAAGCCATACCAAAGCAGAAAAAATTCTGAAGCTTACAAAGCAAAGATTGATATGTTCAAAAAAGAAGCACACACGAAACTTTTTGACATTGCAGCGTGCAAGTGCAAAGTACTAACACAATGTTCTTGTCCCAAAGAAAAAAACGGTTCCAAAGGAAGAAGTGACGTTCCTCTTAGATCAAAGGAGTGAAAGAAAACTGTTTATTGATAGAGTAGATATTACACTCTCAAAGAAAAAAGCATCTACGTTGCTAAAAAGCAAAAAGAAGCTGTGAGGCTCACCAAAGAATCTTCACAGGAGAAATGGCAGGAAACAAATGTTGAATTATCATCATCGACATCAAATAGTGAAAGTGAATCTGGCGAAATATCAGACGATACATTTCCAGAGCCAGTTAGCTCGAAGAGAAAGCTCGAACAACCTGAAGAACAATTATTCAAGAAAAGGAAAACTACAAATCTACCTTCAGTGGCTACTGCTTGTGACAGGACTGCAGTTTCAGATCGAGCTGCAGCATTCATTGTTAGTGCAGTATTGCAAGATATTGGAGAAGTTTCTATTGACAATACATCTGAAGTAGTGGATAGGAGTAAAATCAGAAGAGAAAGACAAAAGAAGAGATCAGAAATTATGAAAGATCAAAATCAGGTCCCAATCAGAGGAATCTATTTTGATGGTCGAAAAGATTCTACACTCTTCCAAGAAAAAAAGAGTCCAAAGTATATCAGAAGAAGGTAACAGAAGAACATATCACTTTAGTGAGAGAACCTGGTTCAGATTATTTGGGCCATTATTCTGTGAATTCTGGATCAGCTGAAGAAATATGTAAAGGAATGTTTGAGTATATTGGAAATAATGACATGAACCTGGAAAACCTTGTTGCCATTGGATGCGATGGTGCAGCAGTCAACAATGGAGAAAAGGGAGGCGTTATAAGGCTTATAGAATTGAAGCTGAAGAAGCCAGTTCAACATTTAGTGTGCCAGCTCCATGCCAATGAATTGCCATTACGCCATTTAGTTGCAAAGCTGGATGGAAAAACATCTGGCCCCCGCGGATTCACCGGTCCTATTGGCAGGGAATTAGAGAACTGTGAGAGTCTTCCTATTGTCGACTTTGAAAGGATTGATGCTGAGGAACCAACTGTAGACTGTGAAGATCTTAGCACCGACCAAAAATATCTAATTGATATTCATCAGGCCATAACAAAGGGATATTGCTCTCCAGATCTTGCTCATCGTAGTCCAGGCAAAATGGCACATTCACGATGGCTGACTACAGCAAATCGTTTGCTTCGTCTATACGTTTCAACTGTAAGTCCATCTGAGAACCTCATGAACATTGCTTCTTTTATAATGAAGGTCACATCCCAATGTGGTTTTCTATTAAGCAAAGTACGTCTTTTGCGTCTAAAACAAAACTATTGAACTAACAAGAACACTGAATGACGAAGTAAAGGATATTGTATAACCCTGTCATACAAAGAAATGCATTTTTTGCAAATCCAGAAAATATTCTAGCATCAATGATTCATGATGACCGCAGCGCCATAAGAGAATTAACGTGGAGGCGAATAAAGAAAGCAAGGCAAACAAACAAGGAAAAGTTGTGAGGCGTTTCACAGTACCTGTTATTCAATTGAAGCTACTGATTATACTGATTTAATTAATTGGCAAAAATGCATTGTCACTGAACCACCTGTGACAAGACACCTGACAGAAAATGAGATTGAAGAATTAGAAGAAAACAAGAGTACCCCTCCATTCGAGAAATTCCCTTGTCATACACAAGTAGCAGAAAAGAATGGTAAAATTAGTGACTGAAGCATCATCAAAAGTATTTGATTGAACGCGCGAGATGGCTTCATAAGATCAACACTTCAGTCACGTAAAAATGCCATCATTCGAAAGTAAAGCTGAATATAAAGTTAAATAAAACGTTAATAGAAAAAAACATGCGCAAGGATGGGTGGTTGGGAGGGCATGGGTGGAGCTCGACACGCAGCCACCTCCTCGTGGTGAGTTCTGGATTATTTAGATCATTAATCAAAAGAACATTGATCTAAATAAACTAAGAGCTGCGTAATTCAGTAACTATTTTGGTAATTGGAACACTTAATATATAATAATAACAAGTAAGTTTCAGTTATTGTACTAATGCAGAATATAGAAAATCATTATATTTCACTTTTTTCGATGGCTTTGTGGCACCTGAAGATATAATTTCGCAGGACTAATATTTTATGCACAGTCATTATCTATAGCACCCACATATGTTCCGCACTAGCCATATTTGAATTTCGAAAAAACGTTTAAAAACCTCATTTTCGATCCGCCCTACTGTGTGTGTGTGTATATATATATATATATATATATATATATATATATATATATATATATTTTTTTTTTCATTTTCATTTTCATTCATTTTCATATATACTGTATATATATATTATATATAAGGGGTTCCAAAAAACCTTAGTCCCCCCATTTGCAGCTTACATGTTAACTTATATCGAAATAGTTTTTAGTGATTATAAAAATATATAAAATTCTTTATTTATTGCAGGTATTAAAATTACTCTAGCTGATAAAGTGATAATATAATGGCTTCTCAATTAATTGATGATTCGGAGAGGCAACGTGTGATAGATCGCATACGAGCAACAACATTTCAAGAAGCTCGTGATGCTGGAGCCACCTTTATAACACGTTCATGGGTTGCCAAAAAGTTGGGAAGAAGTGAGGACTTCGTCAAAATAAATTGGAATAAAACTTTGGATGAATGTGAAATGGATACAACCAAATCTGGGGGCCCAAATTTGCCACTCTCTCAGGAAACAAAGGACATCATTGAAAGCGGTACGTGTAAGCGGAAAAACAGCTGTGATAAACTTTCTAGAGAGATCGAAGTGTTGAGAGGAAAGATCGTTGGTGGTGAGATCATTCGACTGTACCGTCATAGGCAAGTTTAAAGCCTTGGCATGAACTTCCAAAGCCAAGAAAAACTCAACTTAACATCGATGACAGAATGTGGTTTGCCCATTATCTTGAAGATTGGGATGTGGATGATTTCATGCATTTAGCTGTCTCGGATGAATTTTTTGTTTACGTAACACGTCGGCCTAACTACCAAAATGATCGAGTGTGGGCCACAACACCAGATGAAATCGATGACAATGAACATTATCGCGAATTATTAAAAAGTCCAGATTGTGTTAGTGTGTTTGTTTTGTTCACTGCAAAGAAGCTCATGTGGGTGCTGAAGCCAAATGGTCAAAGTTGGGATGGACAGTATTTTCGTGACGTTATTCTATCCCAGCATGTCATTCCTTTTCTAAGAAACCCAAACAATGTTATGGATGTCGATCAGGTCACATTTCTGCAGATAAGGCCCCCCTGCTTTAAGGCATCAGCCACTCAACAATTGTTGCGGAACCATGAGATTGATTTCTTTGGAAATGAAGAATGGCCAGGAAATTCTCCTGACCTGAACGTCTGTGAACACATTGGATCAGTTATAAAGGACAAGGTTGAATGTCTCTTGTTTCAAGAACCTGCAGCAAATCGATTTTCGAAGGATACAATGGTGCAACACATTGAAACTGAACACATTGAAACTGTTTTAGCAAATTTGCGTAGCGATCAAGATCTATTCACGTCACTTTTGGCAAGCTACTCAAAGCGAATTCAGGCTGTCTTGGAAGCCAATGGCAGGAACACCAAGTTCTAATTGTTTCTCATTAAATGCAAGATTAAATTCTCTTTTGTAAGGTATGTTTAGTTTTACTGTACCTCTAATTGTTTAGGCCATGGGCGGGGGGGCTAAGGTTTTTGGAGCCCCGTATATATATATATATATATATATATATATATATATATATATATATATATTCAACTGCAAAGAACACGCAGTATAAATAACGTAAAGAACGACGCTTGTAAAGGAGATATTCCGCGCAAGACGAGAGAGAGAGAACGAAACAAATGAAAAAATGAGGTAACCACCCGGGAATCGAACCCGGGATCTTCCGATTGCAGGTCAGATGCGATATCATTACACCATGGGCCTCACTCTTCCAAATGCCGTAATTCTTCTACATACTCGCAGAAACCAATGCCCCAAGGGGGCACCTTCCGCATGCCGTAACATTATATACATTCAACTGCAAAGAACACGCAGTATAAATAACGTAAAGAACGACGCTTGTATAGGAGATATTCCGCCCAAGACGAGATAGAGATAACGAAACAAATGAAAAAATGAGTTTCGTTCTCTCTCTCTCGTCTTGCGCGAAATATCTCCTATACAAGCGTCGTTCTTTACGTTATTTATACTGCGTGTTCTTTGCAGTTGAATGTATATAATGTTACGGCATGCGGGAGGTGCCCCCTTGGGGCATTGGTTTCTGCGAGTATGTAGAAGAATTACGGCATTTGGAAGAGTGAGGCCCATGGTGTAATGGTATCGCATCTGACCGGGAATCGGAAGATCCCGGGTTCGATTCCCGGGTGGTTACCTCATTTTTTTCATTTGTTTCGTTCTCTCTCTCTCGTCTTGCGCGGAATATCTCCTATACAAGCGTCGTTCTTTACGGCATATATATATATATATATATATAGTATAAAAAGTGTCATGTTTGTAATTCGTTGCTATATTTCTTCTATTCGTCGTATAGCATTCTAATACATACCAAAACCACATCGCGTATCTTCCCGAACTCTGGGAATCAGATATCGAAGCAAAATCAGTGTCATTCATCATGAAATGAGACTCACCCTGTTTGGTAACACGACGCAGATTTTGATTTATTCATCGTTAATCCTGAAATACACGGGAGTAATCAAGGAGAGTCACATAAAACTATGACGGGCTTACTTTTTACATGTATTTATATTTACAACAGTTTATTTATTTATTTTTTCTACTTGACTGTAAGGAAATACTGTAAGCGTGAATATTTAAGAGACAACAGGTTATACGAATGACTTATCGCTGACACGATCCTGCATACTTGATTTTCTTATGATGATGCATATTCTTGATTTTTACTTATCACTTTTGTTTTACGAAATGTTTTATTTTATGTTTAATCCTACACACTAACATTATTAATCTGAAATTAAAGAATTTACTCATATTTATTTATATCATTGTTAATGTTAATGGATGTCTTATCATTCTTTACACGGTTATATAAATTATTTTTTAATAAGAGTGTTGCAGTTTTTAGAAGATTGTAGACCCCAGTTGACCAGGGAAGTTAGGCAGGGGACGTTAGGTATGAGACAGGGAGTGCTGGAACTCATGTTTCTCCTGTCACTGTCCTCCTTAGCTGATCTATTTCCGTGTCTCATCTTCACTGTGAGCAACCCAGCATGCTCTCAAACACATACTTCTCCCTCTATTCTTCACTATACATACATACATGCATTTTACACACTACACAATCTTTTAAAAATGTATAAAAAATAAAAAAATAGCATCATGAGCCTCGGAAACGTTTATTTTGGCTCTCTCTTTCATATAAAAGGGGAGGCGGCAATTTTGCGGGCACCACCTGCCCTTGACCCCTCCTTTTTACATAAAAAAGTTCAAAGACTAGTTTTCCCTCGATTATATATATATATATATATATATATATGTTAACCCCTCATTTTATGGCTCTGAGTCGGTTCGGAGCACTACCGGTGGTTAGGAGGCAGCAACGGTTATTTCTTCTATAACATTCTAATTCTTTTCTCTCGCTATAGGTTCGACAGTTGCTAATTCTTCTCTTTCTATAATACTCTGATACTTTCTCTGATACTAAAATTATCGACTTTTCTTTTATAACTTATCGACTTTACTGACTAAGTTCTTCTGAAGAGAGCCCAACTCGAAGGGGAAAATAAAAAGTTTCTCTTACTGTAATTTACTTCTAAAAAATGTACCGGTAGTGCTCTGAATTTACAGGGGTAGGGGTTCGACCTCTTTCGACCATGGCTCAGGCCGGAATCTAAAAATATTAAGGAGGCAAGGGGCCTCTGCCCCCTCCTAGCAGCGAGGCTGCTAACAAGGGAGTCTCGGAGTAGTGACCAAAGAAGAGTGAAGTTAATTTTACATTTACATGTATCATATAAGTCTAAATGTTGGGGAAATGCAGTTGAAGGTTAAGTTCCCCCGTTTTAAACACATGATCAGATGAAAGATTCCAAATAAAAAAAAAAAAATAAAAAATAAAAACTCATCGTATTTTCGCTTAGTATACATTTCTGAAGGCGATATAATTTCGTAGTAGTACATAAGTACAATCTAAGTACATCATTGATTACGTTGTAATTTTGGTTCATTACAATTACAATTACAATTGCCAATTAATTCACATTCGCTTATTATTGTTAATTATCGTTATTAAAGTACATTACATAATATTAAATTATTACATTTAATTACAATTTTATTAAAGTACATTACATCAATTACATTATTGAGTACATTAGTCACTTACAATTCTTACAGTGTTTTTATATTTATATATGGTTATTAGTACAACACAAAGTACATGGGCACATACGGTATATAACATAATATACAGCATAATGTTATATTATGTTATAATATGTTATAAATTTGAATCAGAGCGAGAGGAGATTTTTATATAAGAAGCGTTCGCTTCTGCCGTAGTTAGCGGAATTTGATCACTTACCTAAGCATTTTCGAGTTCATCGCGGGAGGCGAAATAATTGAAAATAAAAATTAAAAAAATAATAAACGAGAACGTATTTGCGCGTTTTCGAACGAACAGATACGAATGCATAAAGTTTTACATTTCATAGATTGACACGAGTAAAAATGAATATTTAATAGAATTGATATAGGATAATGGTCAAGATAAGATATGGACGTATGGGCGAATATGGTTGAATGATAATATTTATACTGCATAACACCACACATAAATAATGACATATAGAGAATGAAGTTTTTTATATTAAAGAATTTACCATACATTGAATACAGAAGATGTCCAAATACTAAACACGTGATTCAGTGTTCAAGGTATGGAAACCGTGAAGGAAATTTAAGTTATTTTATGACGCCATAGTGTATAAGTCATTATTGGGAGGATTTAAAAGAAACGAATTAGAGACAAAGAGTGGGTATTAAGGACTAAGAAGTACAACTACGGGTTCCAATCCTGTTATATGCAATGTGTATGCATAATCTCGGGACGAGGGTAAGATGCAAAACAACCATAATTAATTATAATAAATTCTATAACAAATGAATAATGGAAAATGGATACGACTAAACCATAGAAATGGTAGATCGTAGGTTTGTGACACAAACAAAAATAGAAAGCTACAAATAAAATTTTTATCCAAAATCGCATCAGGCGATTTTGGTTCCTCATGTAAAAATGAATATGGATTATTCATTGTTAATTTTTACATATATATATATACAGGGTGGGCCGTAAGTTTCCATACATAGGAAAAATTAAACGTTTGTTTTTATGTTTCAGATACCCTAAGAATATGCGTTTGTACTGATGAAGCAAATTTTTACGTCAATGGAGAGGTTAATCGGCAAAACATACGTTATTGGAGTAATGCTAACCCTAACTGGCTGAGTCCGACGAAGATGCAAGGTGCCGGTAAAGTGATGGTGTGGGCCGGGATATGGGGTGACAGAATTATTGGACCAATTTTTGTCAGTGGAAATCTTAATGCCGAAAGGTATCTTAACATGTTGCAAGAAGAGATTTTCCCATCCCTGCTAAACGAGGAAGGTAACTTCCCAGTTTATTTCCAGCAAGATGGAGCTCCACCTCATTATGGTCTTCACGTGCGTCGGTATTTGGATCAGCAGTTTCCGGATGCTTGGATTGGTCGGCGTGGTCCTGTGGAGTGGCCTCCCAGATCCCCAGATCTCACCCCCCTTGATTTCTATCTTTGGGGGCACTTGAAGGCCATGGTGTATCAGGAAAAGATACGAGACATAAATCATCTAAAGGAACGTATCACCAACGCCATTACAAGCATAACGTCAACTGTGCTAATGCGTGTTCATCAACAGTGGGGAACACGTATTGAAATGTGTTTTCAAAACAATGGCAACCATGTAGAGCATATTATATAAAAAAATGGTTGTCCATAAAAAAATGTTTATTTTTCCTATGTATGGAAACTTACGGCCCACCCTGTATATATGTATATATATATATATATATATATGTATATATATAAAATAGGCTGTCCAAAAGTCCTGCTCCATAATGTATAGCATGATATTAATTTTTGGATCAAGTAAAGATAAGCACCCCCAGCCTTCTTTAATTAGCCTTATAAGGCTAACTAACGAAAATATCACGACCTAACCTAACCAATCGCCAAAGGCGTACAGTTGACTTAACGATTGGTTAGGTTAGGTCGTAATATTTCGTTAGTTAGCCTTATAAGGCTAATTAAAGAAGGCTGGGGGTTCTTATCTTTACTTGATCCTAACTTTTGGGGCAAGACTTCTGGACACCCGTATTTATTTATAAATATATATATATATATATATATATATATATATATATATATATATATATATATATATGTCTGTGTGTGTGTGTGTTTGTGTGTATGTGTTCGTGTGCGCACGCGTTAGATAACGAAATAGATTAAGAGAGAGAGAGAGAGAGAGAGAGAGAGAGAGAGAGAGAGAGGAAAAACCCTTAAAAACGAGAAAATTTTCTTTTCGTTTTAAATTCACGTTTCTTGTCGAACTTTTTTACAGAATAGGAGACAGCGTACGTACTCTAATGTTTTTCCTTCCAATTTGAAAGATGAAGTTTCTACATGTAATTGTAAAATGAGGTTCGATTTTTCTCTCTTCCAAGCCACTCTTGACGAATTCATTTATTTTAACTCTCTGAATTACTTTCAAACGACAAAACCTCAATTTGAAATATATATATATATATATATATATATATATATATATATATATATAATTATATACACCGTATATATTCAAAACGAAATACGGTTGGCATTCGAGAAAGTTTGAAACAAGGCAGGAAAAAGGTCATAAAACGCAAAGGTCAGAAAACCCTCGAAATACCCTCGAACATCGAAAGGAAAGAAACAGAAATAAAAATAAAAATAAATAAATAAAGAATTTGTGTGGGTATTTCTCTTTACGCTAATTAAGAAATAACATGGATATGGGTCCAAATTCTCACTTAATCGGTAATTTGTGCAATCTAGTAACAACGGAAAACTTAGCGATTAGATGTGATTTCTGCCAACGACTAAACGACTTTATCTGCATGAATTGGAATGATAGGGAAATAACTCTTGTCTCGAACGCGAAACGCGTCGTGGGGATCAAATTTTTATGTGGCGCATGTACACAGACTGCAAATTCTTTCGCGGTCTTTAAAGAAATGGAGATAGCAGAATCGAATGTTACAAAAAAGAATGAAATAATGGGGACACATGGGTCCGGATTGGTCCCAACGAAAAACAGGGTGGATGAGAGAGAAGACGAAATAACGAATAACAGCATAATAACGGACAACAATTTAATAACAAATAACGATATAAACAATAAAATACGGAAGGAAGACATAGATGAAAGAAAAGAAATAAGTAAAAGTTGCGAAGCATACAAACGGTCCAACGAGCGAAAGGATAAAAAGATAATAACTGAAAACGTAGAAAATAAACAGCCAAGAGAAAAAATAAAAATAATCCTAGCCAACATACAGGGCCTTAAATCAAACCATTTCACGAACAAAGTTGTATATCTGAAAGGACTCATGCAAGAAGCCGGAGCAGACTTTGCATGCCTCACGGAAACTCATCTAAAGGACTGCCAGGTGAACTGTGAAAATTGTGAGTCCTGTATTGACAAAAAAGAAATACAAATTGACAACTATAACATCTTCCGAGCCGACAGAACAGTGAGACGTAAAGGAGGATGTGCTATTTACACACGCGAAAGGCACATAGCAGAAATGGCTATAAGTACCTCAAACAACTACGTAGAATGTGTAGCAGCAAAAATTGAAAAATTAAATATGGTACTAATTGTAATATACAGACCCCAAACACGCCAACCTCAAAATTTTCAGATTCCATTACAGAGGTAAGAAACTTGGTAAAAGATCTACACTTTCCAACCCAAAATATTTTTCTCTGTGATGATTTTAATTTCCCATTCATGAAATATAAAAGGATAGGAAAAAATATATGTATACACCAGGACAAGGGGGGCACACGAGAAGACCAGGAGCAGGTAAAAATGCTACTAGCTCTAGCTGATAAGTTTATGTTAACGCAAGAAATAACAGAAACACAAGAAAAAACAACTGCCTAGATTTGGTATTCACAAACAACAGTAATCTAATTGATAATGTAGAAATATCCCCAACTATGATATCGGACCACAACATCATTGAAATAACTAATATAAAGGCAACAGGAAATGAAAGAACACGCACAACAGAAAGAAGCAAATTCGAAATTTTTAATTTTCACTCCAAAGCTTTTAACTGGGAAGATGTGACATCCAGCATGGAGGTAATAGATTGGAAAACGGTGCTCGGACTTTTCGTCGCCGGACTTTTCGTCGCCGGACGTTTCGTCGCCGGACGTTTCGTCGCCGGACGTTTCGTCGAACGGACGTTTCGTCGAACGGACGTTTCGTCGAACGGACGTTTCGTCGAACGGACGTATCGTCAAATGGCTATTTCATATTTCTACCACCCCCATCTCAGATAATGTAATGGTGCAATTAGAGGTTAATCAACCAACCAGGTAATTGCGCACTTAGAGGTTAATAAACCAACCAGCGTCCACAGCCGGGTAAAGTTTACGTTCCCCCTACATTATTCTACTGTAGTTTGCGTTCCCCAACTTTGTCCGCGTATACCTAATCAAATAAAACGTTAAAACTAACGAAAATATTACGACTTAACCTAACCAATCGTCAATATATATATATATATATATATATATATATATATATATACACACACACACACACACACACTGTATATATATTGACGATTGATTAGGTTAAGTCGTAATATTTTCGTTAGTTTTAACGTTTTATTTGATGGATTCATTTAAAAAATGTCTCCTAAAGATCCTAGTGTAGTTTACGTTCCCCAACTTTGACCTAGTGTAGTTTACGTTCCCCAACTTTGACCTAGTGTAGTTTGTGTCCCCTTTTGTGTCGGGGAAACGTAAACTACACTTGCTCCTAATATATAGGCTGACCATATTTCCTTGAGACAAAAACGGGACATTGGGATGGCAAAAAAGGGACGGGGGTTATGTAATATTCTGTATTCATGAAAAAGTAAGTACATAAACATATTGAGCTTACAATTATTCTTCAGTGACAGAACCCATACAAAAACCCATACAAAACGGTACTGTCCCGTTCAAAACGGTACGTATGGTCAGCCTACTAATATATTAATATAATATATCAATATATAAATAATATATAATTACTAAATATATATATAATTACCAAATATATATACCTAAATACCTAAAAGCAATACCTAAAAGCTATTGCACATATTTTGTAAGTTTATAGGGGCACAATTTTAAAATTTCTTTCTTCCGAAATTTAAATAAATATATTTTATTTTTAAATGAAAATACAGTTCTTTCCAAAAAAAAATCCCGTAAAGGAAAATAAACCTCCTTTTAAACAAATTCATTTTATTTTTACATGAAAATGAAGTTCTTTTAAAAAAATCTTTCGACGAAACGTCCGTCAACGAAACGTCCGTTCGACGAAACGTCCGTTCGACGAAACGTCCGTCGACGAAACGTCCGTCGACGAAACGTCCGGCCACGTGGAAAACCATTTTCGATGCCAAGACAACGGAGGAGATGCTAATGACGTTAGAGGAGAAGACGTTAGAAATTGTGGAAAAACATGTCCCAAAGATACAACAAAGAGGAATGAGAAGCAGGTTCGAAAGACAAAAGAGGGCATTGTTTCGAAAGAGAAGAAGAGTGACTGCAAAATTAAGTAATTGTAAAGATAACAACAGCAGAAAAATATTAAATGATAAACTGCAAAGTATCGATGTCGTCATACAGGAACTAATCGAGAAGCATACAGAAAAAGAAGAAGACGACGCTATAGAAGCGATAAAGGCTAACTCAAAGTACTTCTATAATTTCGCAAAAAGAAAGTCGACCTTTAAAAAATGAGAACAGTGATTTATCTGATGATCTAACAGAAATGAGAAAAGTGATTTATCTGTTGCTCTAACAGAAGTAGCTGAAATATTAAGAGCTCAGTACGAATCATCTTTCAGTATCCCAAAATCTGACAAATTGATATGCGATGGAAACGCGTTCTTTGAAGAAGAACCACAAGGGGAAAGTATAACGGATTTCGACTTTACGACGGATGATATTACACAAGCCATAGAGAAACTAAAAACACACTCAGCTGCAGGACCGGAGAAATGGAATGCCACACTGATCAAAAACTGCAAAGAATGTAATCGCTGAGCCCCTATATGGATATGGAGACGATCACTAGACACGGGAGAAATACCGGGCATCCTGAAGAGCGCGAACATAGTCCCAATATATAAAGGAGGAGATCGATCCGAGGCCAAAAACTATAGGCCAGTATCGCTTACATCCCATCTCACTAAAATATTTGAAAGAATAGTTAGACAGAAAATCTGACTTTTTGGAAACTCAGAAAAAATTCAATGATAACCAACATGGGTTTCGATCAGGCAGATCATGCCTTTCACAACTAATGGAACATTACAACAACATTATTGATTCACTTGAAAGTAATGAAAACTATGATGTACTATACACAGACTTTGCTAAAGCGTTCGACAAGTGTGACCACGGAATCATAATACATAAACTGAAATATATGGGAATAACAGGAAAAGTAGGGAAATGGATATATAATTTCCTTAGTGAGCGGCGGCAAGTCGTTACAGTACAAGGAGTATCTTCATCAGAATCAGAGGTCTTCAGCTCGGTACCACAAGGAACAGTATTAGCTCCACTACTCTTCATAATCATGCTAACTGACATAGGTGAGGACGATACCAGAGATGCGGATGACACAAAGATCAGTAGAAAAATAAGAAACCCAGAAGACATAGGATCTCTACAAACCGACATAAACAGAATCTACAAGTGGACGGAAGACAACAATATGAAGTTTAACACAGAAATTTCAGCTGTTACGGTACAGAAAAAGGGAGGACCTAAAATCCATGGAATATTATACCCTAAATGGACAGGAAATTCAGAGAAATTCTAGAGCAAAAGATTTAGGGGTTGTAATGACAGATGATGCGAAATTTGAAACGCAAAATAAGATAGCAGTAAACAGAGCAAAGAGAATAACGGGTCAGATATTGAGAACCTTTAAACGAAGGGATAGGAATGTAATGATTCCTCGACTGAAAACCCTGATAATACCCAAATTGGAATACTGCTCGGTCCTAACATCCCCATATAAAAAAGAAGACATTAGACAGCTGGAGGGGATCCAAAGAAGCTTCACAGCCAAGATCAATGGGTGCAAAGAACTAAATTTCTGGGAAAGGTTACGAGAACTAGACCTATATTCACTGGAAAGGAGAAGAGAGAGATACACCATTATTTACACTTGGAAAATAATGGAGAAACTCGTCCCTAATCTTACTCTGAATCCCATAACTCCCCAAACAACGGTGGAAAGTAGAAGCGGTAGACTGAAAGAAAATAGTTTTGTAGTGAGAGGACCAAAAGTGTTTAATCAGTTGCCCAAAGACCTAAGAAACACGAAGGGAGTTGCAGTGGAAATCTTCAAAAGAAGACTAGACGCCTGGCTCAGAACAATCCCCGATGAGCCGGGCGTACCTGGCTATTTGAGGTGGAGAGCGCAAGAATCCAACTCACTACTTCACCAGGCCAACTCGAGAGGAGGGGCGACAAGCTTGACTTTCGCGAAATGAGAAATCATCGCGCGGAACCTTTGTAAGGTTGTAAGGTAAGGTGTATATATATGTGTATATAGATATATAGTCCTCGCTTATCGCAAGGGTTGCGTTCCTAAAAAGGGTCGTGATAAGAGAAATTACGATATTCAAAACACATTTTCCCATAAAAATTCATGTATTAAGGGGGAGCATGCGTTCGGGGTGGGAAATTTTGGGTTAGCTGGGGTGGTTTCTCGGACATAATAAGCACAAAAATATACAAGTACCACAAATAGATGCCAAACATTAGAACATTACGAAATACACATATAAATAATAAATAAATGCATATAAAACATTAAAAAATAAACATACAATAATAAATACCGAACATAATTAGGTGCATGACATTAGAAAATTAGAAAATTAATTTTCTAATCTGCTTCTGTGTTCTGCATTTATAAAATGCATAGCTGGAAAGGTCGCGCGCCAATTTTGAATTTTGCCTTACGTTGACTTGCGATAATGCGAAACACACGTTGCGATATTCGAATCTTTGGTCATAAAAACTGATTTGCGTTAAATCAAAATTGCGATAAGCGAGCTTGCGATACACGATGGCTGCCTATATACTGTGTATACAGTGCCCGCGAAAAGTATCCGATCACCCTTGAAATTTGTATTTTTTACATAAAAAACAATGTTTAAATGTATACTAACCTATATTAGTATTTTGTCATCTGTCCTTTGGTTTGGATGACTTGTTCTAGACGTTTTGGCATGTATTTAATCAAGTTTTGTCAAACTTCCACTGATATTTCCTTGCACCATACCTTTTTGATGGCCTCTTGTAATTTTTCGACTGAGCCAGTGTCGTGGCATTCAACCTTATTTTTTATTATTAGCCACAGATTTTCTATCGGATTGAGATCTGGACTATTACCAGGCCAATCCAAAATATCAAATTTATTGTCAGTAATCCATTTTGTCACTATTTTGGCCCTGTGACTGGTGCACCATCATGCATGTATGTTTTTGTCCTTTGGATTGCCATTGCCATTAGAAGTTTATCCTGTAGCATTGCTAAATACCGTGCACCATTCATAGTTGTGTTCTTCGGAAGAAAATATAAGTTTCCACGCCCATAGTAACCGAAACAACCCCAAACCATCACACTTGGAGGGTGTTTCATTGTCTTTAGGGTGTATTTAGGGTCCATCCTATTTGAGCCAATAGGCCGGCGAACCTTTTTTGGACAACTTCTGAATGTCAAAAATGTCGACTCATCGCTAAATAAAACCTTCTTCCAGTCATCAACAGTCCAATGAATGTATTTTTTACAAAATGCGACACGTTTTTTACGCATTTTTCATTAATGAACGGTTTCTTAGCAGCATGGCGAGATGGTAATCCGAGTTCTTTTTGGAGCCGCTCCTGGATAGTTCGTTCAGAAACACCAGATAACAAATTATTCATATTAAATTTTATTTCTTTCGCAGTTATTGTTGGGTTTTTCAATACTAAACGTTTCATAAGTTTGTCTGTTCGCGAATTTGTTTTTCTCGGTCTGCCAGATCGTTTTTTAGGGACTGGCGTGGTTAGGCCACCATTGTTCTTAGCCCGTGAAACCCATAAATTAACGGTACTTTGGGATATGTTTAATTCATTAGCTATCTGTCTCTGTGATTTCCCACATGCATGCAAAGCAACAATAGCACCTCGACAATCACTCTTAAGTTGTTTTTTAGCACACATTATATATAAATTTTATTTACACCACTTTCTGTAAAAAAAAAAAAAAATCAAGAATTTACACAAACAGTGAAATCTGACAAATTTGAGACACAGCCACCCGCAACGAAGGCTACCAGAACACTAATTTGAGAATGCGTTTGGATAGCTCTCATATCAGCGAGCAACCTCAAAGTTACCAGATGTCGCTAGAACAAATAGAAAGTGAATTACGTGTCTCTGAATATTAAGGGAAAATATTGTATTTTCTTGAGTGATCGGATACTTTTCGCGGGCACTGTATGTAGCGACAGAGACGCCTTTGAATACTTTCGCAATTTTTACTTTACAATAAACCCGCTGTTCCATCGACACAGGCGCGATCAAGATGAGGTCACATCGCGAGACTGCCTCGAAGATTTTCCTTTTGCCTTCTGAGAAATAACTCAAAATGAGAATGGCGTTTGACTTCGTTATAAAGATTCTCGGGCACGATGCCTCAGTCGCATCTCGACTTTTCTCCTCTGAAGAATTCCAGTGACACCAAAGATAAACACCACGTAACAACGTGTACAGGCCCCATTAGGGCATATCATACGCTGGTTTCAGGGTTGAAATTTTGGAAAAACAAAGTGGCTAATATGTATTCATATGTAAAAATTAATTCTAAGATGGGTTTATTATTTGCAACTTTTCCGAAAAATCTCATTTTCATGGTTAAACTCGCGATTTTCTGATTTGAAGGCTGCCTAACGCAGCCTCAGGGCACCCAAACCAAAGCGCGCAGTTGTTCTGCATATGATTTAGTCTAAAAACTGCTTTTATGACCTCATCCTTGCTTTCTTGCGTGTTTCAACATCTCTGGGTGCTGAAAAAATGTTTAGATTTCACGTAAAACTTAAGAACTTTAAGCTTTTCTTCAGAGAATAGGCGCGGCTCACCAGCTCTACTCTGATCGAGTAGCGGAAAACTTGCCACCTCCACATGTAGGTTTACAGGCCTGTTCTTCCTGGATCCCTGAAAAGCGTGGCCTCATAAGATCTTATATTATGATCTTATGAGGACTTTCAGCTCTTATGAGCATTAACGATGGCTTCAGCCTCTTCATCATCCACTTGAACTTGAAAAGCTCTTAAGAATGTCCTGCTTCGATTTGAACAGTGGGAGCATTTCTCGATGGTCTATCCTGGCTCTCACCCACCTATCTCTCCTCTCGTGACCGTACACAGCTTGGGAAGCAGTTGAGACTTCCTGTACAGCTCTCTCGCAGGACTGAGTATGAACAGAGAAAGCGTCAACTTTGAGTGGTTTTCCTGAGATCCTCGAGCCCAGTCAAGGTCATCTTGCAGGTGAAAATAGGCTCATAAATATTCTCTGATTCCCAGTTGGTGAGATCCTAAGGTGAAGTGGCTTGCAGATTGACTTTGGGATTTTTATGGGGCCTCACTGTCGTATCACCAAAGTCTCTTCCTTCTCTGATCTTCTCTATCTGGCTCACAGCAAAAGCTCTCTGATGCTCATCCTCACTGCACAGGAATGAAGCCAGGATGTTCTCAGGATGTGTGTGGTAAGCTCCTCTTATCACTGCAGCAGAGATGATGTTCTTGACCTCGGTAGTCTGGTTCCTCAGCAGCCTCAGGCTTGAAAAAACGTGTGCAGGACTAAATTTGAGGTGGTGCTTCACTTTGATGTCGTAGTACATTTTGAAGTAGAAGTTAAGGGAGAACTTCACGAGGACTTCGAGCCTCCTCAACACCTCCCCCTTCAGTCCGTGCTCCCTCATCCACAACAGCAAGATGGCCCGTGCAGTAGTGAGCCACCTGGATTGGTTCAGAGGTCCGCACTTGAGACCAGCCAACTGTGGACTGAGACTTCCAGACTTGATGGCTTTGATCAGAAGATAGCAATTGTGCTGGTCTGTGGAGAGAGATTTGACTATCTCTACTGGCAGCTCTATGATATCTTCAGTTCCTTCCACTGGTTTGAAGTTGAAGTTGACCTCAAGTTCATTCACTTTCTCAAGAAGTTTTCCAATAGGCCCACTGAAGCCTGACCGGGGAGTTACAGGGCCATCCAGCTTGATGATTAAGTGCGTCAAGGGGAGCTCGTTCACATCGAGCTGACAGATCATCCAGTGGCACTTGCGACCCAGCATCTTCTCCAATAGGGCTATGGCGCCTCCAGACCACCCCGTATTGGTGTTGGTAGAGTCTCCTCCAATCATTACAAGGCTCTCGTCAGCTCCGTGATCCAGAAGCCACTCATGCAGGCCCTGAGCGATCTTATGAGCAGGCTTTTCTCCTTCCTCAGGTTCCTAGGGAGTGAAATGGAAGAGATACTTTCCTTGAGGCTCCCACGTGATAGTGTAATGCTCCTCGATCACTTTGCCAGGATGAAATCTCCCTGTCACTTCGTCATATTTCAACACATTTGTGTTCCTATCCTGTTTGCCATCAAAGAATATCCCAGAGATCTTCTCCTCTGACCTATGCGTGAGAGCTTCAACTGATGAGGCCATTACTTCCTCCTTGGCCCTCCAGACTTTCATGCCATCTATGGCCAAGTAAGCCTTGTCTTTGGAAAGATGACCGGCCTTGATGAGGTCGTTCAGGAAGTCAGTGGCAACTGCAGCTGCCAGAACATTTGCCACCCTGTACCTCAAAGCTGCTGAAGCTGTCCCTTGGATCTTCATGTAGTTTCGTGTAGAAGAAGTTGGAGTTTCGGCAGGTACTTCAGCGGGAACGTCCATAGGAGCTTCAGTAGCCTCAGCATTGCCAGAGGCTTCTTTTGCAGCTTCTTCTAAGTTTGGCTCTTCGTCCTCCTCAGTCTTTCATGAGAAGCTCCTCATTAGTAGCCTCCTCTTTCTTCTTCCTCTTCACAGCAGAAGCTTCTTCAGCCTCCTTCCTCTTCGCTGCTTTGATCTGTCTCCTGCTGTCTTCGAAGTCTACCGAAGACATACATCTGGATTCCTGAAGCTTCGGAAGTCTTCACTTTCTGGTAGTACAGCCACTGAAGGTCCAGTTTAGGAATCTTCACCTCCAAAGGACAGTTACAGTTCACATGGGCCTTGAGGGAGCATCCTGAGCATCCACTCCCCTCTGAGCCGCACAAGAAGCTCTGATGCTTGCAAACGCAGACTTCACAGAGTTTATCCAGATCATCCATCCTCTTCTCCTGGGTAGCAGACTTAACTCTCCCGTTCACAACGTCTGTCATCTCCTTCCATTTCAACAAGATCTTATATGAGAGCAATTTTTCCGTGATTGTCACAGGCGGGGAGAACTTTACATTCGACTTCCTCCACTGAGTCATCACGAGTGAAGCCAGCTCGTCAGTCATCTCTCGAATAGGGTATTTAGACCTTTGGATGTCATGAATGAGAAACTTTTCCTCCTGCAGACGAATCCTTCTCTGAAGAACGGCTCTCCAAGTCGGCACCTCGCTGAGAATGAACTCCTTCCCCGGGCCCACAACATCCGAGAGCATTGAACCTGACATTTTCCTGGTTTTGGGGAAAGATTCGGCCATCACGTCTAGTCGGTGCTTATTCTCGCTTTTGTCCAATCTGTAACAAATTCATATCAGTATGTTTAGTGTTCTTTCGCCATAAATATAGACAAGGAATATATTTTTTGGTTATAATCAGGGTTGCCAACCGGCATTTTTAATTACCAAATTAACCTAAATTTGGTAATGAATATTTATTTTGGTAACAGAAAAATGAATTTGGCATTGCAAATTTAATTTAAAATTCGTAATAATGGTGTAACATAAGCTTAACCCTTTGTCATTCAGTACCATTTAATTTTAGCGTAGGTTCATTTTTTTACTTGAAATATGCATAGGAGGTATATATAAGCATTTTTAGCAATCTTTTTTTGTAAGAACATTTCTAAATGAAATAATTTGTGTGTCCATTAGTCACTCTCTCTCTCTCTCTCTCTCTCTCTCTCTATAATATATATATATATATATACATATATATATATATATATACACAGCGTGTCCCAAAGAAATGTATACCCACTTTGTTCGATAATACCAGCTATGAGGATAATAAATATATTACTTTTTATATGGTTTTTAATAAAGAATTTTCTCCTGAATCTAAATATGTAATTATTTTTATTAAAAATTGAAAAACAAAAAAGTTACAGATGTTTAAATTATAATTATTATTTTCGAGACTTCATGTGCGATATTTCCTAATATTTTTGCACGTATGCGAGATAAATTTGAAACCGACGGCACTGTGCAAAACTTACAAAAACAACGTTCTGGAAGACGTCGAACATCTTAGATAAAGTGTCATTTAACCATGGAATTTGTAAATTTTTTGAATTAACTAATAATTACAACATTTATGCTTCAATATCAACACTAAACATAAGTATCTCAAAACAGTCGGTTAAAATATTAGAAAATATCGCACATGAAGTCTCGAAAATAATAATTATAATTTAAACATCTGTAACTTTTTTGTTCTTCAATTTTTAATAAAAATAATTACATATTTAGATTCAGGAGAAAATTATTTATTAAAAACATATAAAAAGTAATATATTTAATATCCTCATAGCTGGTATTATCGAACAAAGTGGGTATACATTTCTTTGGGACACGCTGTATATATAAAATTATATATGTGTGTGTGTATATATATGTGTATATATATATAAATAACAGTACATAAAAACAATCGTAATGAAAAATTCATTTCATGTATCCAATTGGACACACGTGTTATCATAGACAGAAATTTACTCTATGAAAACTTTGTGTCCATTTAGAAACGAACTTTGAATAAAGTCTTTTCTTCACAGTTATTAAAAATATTACTTAAACAAAGTAATCAGGGAGCTTCCATAATACTTCTAGAATGAAATTATAGTCAAAACAAATATAATAATGGTGATTAAACTTAGGAAAATTACAAAAAACACTTACCGAAAAAAATGGCGTCCTCTCACTTCTACTTCACAATTATAACTGGCGTAATTGCTCAGAGCCATCTATTGAGAGAATGTTGAACTTCGCCTTCTGCGTCCAAATGGTTACAAAGATTCAAATGGAGTAGATGTTTTTCTTATGTATGTATGTATTAAACCTGTGTAAGAGCTAAGCAAAGTTAATGTCTAAATGGAAACAAATTACGACAAAGGGTTAAAAATATGAGGTTGTGTTCAATTGAATATTCGGTATTTCAACATAAAACAGAAAACCGCAATTTTGAACATGATAACACGATTTTTGGGAAAAGTTGCAGAAAAGAAACCCCCTCTTACAATTAAATTTTACATAAAAATACATATTAGCCAGAGTGAAATTCGGACTCGGAAAAGTATGATATGCCCTGAGGCCCCATTGCCCTGGTGTCATTCATTTAATTTTATATAAAGACTTTCATTACCTCGAGCGTAAAAAGTTACAGATGTTTAAATTATAATTATTATTTTCGAGACTTCATGTGCGATATTTCCTAATATTTTTGCACGTATGCGAGATAAATTTGAAACCGACAGCACTGTGCAAAACTTACAAAAACAACTTCTGGAAGACGTCGAACATCTTAGATAAAGTGTCATTTAACCATGGAATTTGTAAATTTTTTGAATTAACTAATAATTACAACATTTAGGCTTCAATATCAACACTAAACATAAGTATCTCAAAACAGTCGGTTAAAATATTAGAAAATATCGCACATGAAGTCTCGAAAATAATAATTATAATTTAAACATCTGTAACTTTTTTGTTCTTCAATTTTTAATAAAAATAATTACAAATTTAGATTCAGGAGAAAATTATTTATTAAAAAACATATAAAAAGTAATATATTTAATATCCTCATAGCTGGTATTATCGAACAAAGTGGGTATACATTTCTTTGGGACACGCTGTATATATAAAATTATATATGTGTGTGTGTATATATATGTGTATATATATATAAATAACAGTACATAAAAACAATCGTAATGAAAAATTCATTTCATGTATCCAATTGGACACACGTGTTATCATAGACAGAAATTTACTCTATGAAAACTTTGTGTCCATTTAGAAACGAACTTTGAATAAAGTCTCTTCTTCACAGTTATTAAAAATATTACTTAAACAAAGTAATCAGGGAGCTTCCATAATACTTCTAGAATGAAATTATAGTCAAAACAAATATAATAATGGTGATTAAACTTAGGAAAATTACAAAAAACACTTACCGAAAAAAATGGCGTCCTCTCACTTCTACTTCACAATTATAACTGGCGTAATTGCTCAGAGCCATCTATTGAGAGAATGTTGAACTTCGCCTTCTGCGTCCAAATGGTTACAAAGATTCAAATGGAGTAGATGTTTTTCTTATGTATGTATGTATTAAACCTGTGTAAGAGCTAAGCAAAGTTAATGTCTAAATGGAAACAAATTACGACAAAGGGTTAAAAATATGAGGTTGTGTTCAATTGAATATTCGGTATTTCAACATAAAACAGAAAACCGCAATTTTGAACATGATAACACGATTTTTGGGAAAAGTTGCAGAAAAGAAACCCCCTCTTACAATTAAATTTTACATAAAAATACATATTAGCCAGAGTGAAATTCGGACTCGGAAAAGTATGATATGCCCTGAGGCCCCATTGCCCTGGTGTCATTCATTTAACTTTATATAAAGACTTTCATTACCTCGAGCGTTATTAAAATATTGAAGTCATTATTCAAGTGCACATTTATACATTTCAATTGAACTTTCATTCAAACAACTGCAATTTTATTTGTTTCACTTAAATCTCATTTATTTTGTTTAATTAATAAATGAAGAAAACTCACTCTACTAATTTTCTTAATTAATATCACTATTTGATCCGCAAACGATCAATAGTGACCCCAGCCTCAAGCAATCATAATCATAATCATTAACATTAACAACCTAACCCAATTAGCTTAATTAACATTATTGTAGTCCGAACAAGACACTATAAATTGGTGAATACCCGGTCGTGACAAAAAGAACACCCAGAACATTTTTAAAGTGAAATTTGTGCAAATATTCTTTTCTAAGTGACCTTTTAACATCCAGTGCATTAACATTCACTTTTTCTTAATAACAAAAGAAGCACATTTGAAAATTTTTCCACATAGGGTGACATCACTCAACAGTCGAGCTTCAGCCAGCGACTCCCTCCGTCTTTTACGGAGGTAAGCCTCCCCTCTCACATTCTACCCCTGTTAGCAGTGACCCACCCACACTTCCAAGTTTCCCGCGTTATAAGGAAAGTGTCCCCCGCATTTCTCTTGAGAAGCAACAAAGAAACGGCTTAACTCAATTTAAGACCAAAATTCTCTTTTCATTATTATGATACTCGTTGCAGGCATAACTGACCCCCGCCCAATTTACATTACAATCAGAACAACGGCAAACACCTAAAAGTACACACATATTAAATTCAGAAAACAAATGCATAATGAACTCGAAAAATTCAAAAAACGAAGCCGTGCGCAGTAAGTTTCGACTTCAATGACGACCCACAAACAAATATAAACACTAAATTTGAAAAGTTTCAGAAAACACTATGGTTTACTTTTAAGGAATCCTGCCTCTTCATTGACAACAACATTCGTAATGTTAGAATCAACAATCCCTTATTGAACCCGAGTCTAAAGATATCCATAAAACAATTGTAAAATATACAAAAATATGAAGGAAGGTCTACTCCCAAAATATGTATACACACTCACTATCGAAACAGTGTTAGCAAATGCTTATTACTATAAACGTAAATTTGAAGAATACAAGGGCAGTCCCAAACAATACTGGAACCTTATTAACGATACGATTAATAAAAAACAAAAACCCTCTAACCCCAAAAAACTATTAATTAATAATGAACCCATTACAAACACCAAAAAAATTTTAAATACTTTGAACGAGTTTTCAACGAAATGGGAGCCACTCTCGCTTCTAATATTTCACTCACTGCGCGGTCTTTCGATACCTACCTACTGTAGGTCCCCCCTCTCACACCACTCCCACACACTTTGTTCCTATCTCTTACTACGACATACGATTTAATGACAGCCATAAACAACTGAAAAATAAAAATTGTACACTGTACACAATCCCACACAGAATTTACAAAGCGTGGTCGATCTTCATTGCGCCCAAGCTCTCAAAGCTCATAAACCTATCCATTCTAAATGGTTTCTTCCCAGACCGTCTAAAAAAATTACTAGATTATGCCCTATTTGCAAATCAGGAGAGAAAACTTCCTCCTTGAAGTTAATCTTTGACACAGTATCTCATGACATTCTTAAAAAAAATCGAACATTAGGCTTCAGGGAACCAACAGGACACAGTTTATAGCACAGAACTCTCTTACGTCACAGACAAGTTTCATCTCCCACTGAGTGCCTCAAGGAAGCATTCTGGAACCTATCCTGTTCCTCACTGATATAAATGACTTCCACCGGTCACTAAAAAATTCTTCCTGTGCTAGTAGGCGGATGATACTTTAATCATAATTTTTAAAAAGAATTATTCCCACTCTAAACAACAACCAACAATGAACTCCAAAGAATATAGAGTAAATATGGCTTAACACCAACAAATTATCATTAAGTATTAAAGAAACAACTTATATAGTCATCACAAAAAAGAAAACGTTTCTCCCTCTAACCCTAACCATTAATGCGATCCCTGTTCAGCGAGTGCAATCACCCAAACTTCTGGGAATTACCATCGATTCTAACCTCTCATTCAAAGGATCTCTGCAACAAATTAGCCAAGGTCTCATTCATAATTATGAAAATACAGTAGGTGCAGCACTCCAAAATCAAGTTTTTTTTCCGTGTTTCACGTACCCTGTGAGCAGTCCAGTATGCTCTCAAACATACATTTCGCTCCCTATTCCTCACTGCATACACATGCATCTTACACACTACTTAATCTTTTCAAAATTGAAAAACAAAATGGCATCAACTTCAAGAGCCTCGGAGTCCCATGGGGAGGGGACCATAAATGTCCCCATTTCTAGCTCCTTCGCTGCCGATACCGGAAATGCGGTTTTTATTTGCACTTATGTCCCTTTCTGGACCTCTGTCTGATTCACTTTTCATAAACTTCTGCAACATTCGTGGCCATTTCTCAAATTTTCAATCTGTTGAACACCACCTCTCCTCCTCTAAACCTCATCTCCTTTTCCTTACTAAAACTCAGGTGTCTGGGACGACTGACAGCAACCCCTTTTCTGTACCCTCCTACTTTATACTCAATTTCACCCCATAGGTGGATGTTGCGTATATGTACGCAATGACCTAACTTCTCGTATTCCCGAACTCGAATCTTCCGAATTCTATACCCTCTGGCTACGGCTTACATGCCAAACTCAAACTAGATACATCTGCGCTGTTTACCTTTCTCCTGATTCTACTGACTATCAAAAATTCTTTGACTACTTCACTTCCAAAGTGGAAGACATTCTTTCCCGCTCTCGCTTTAATGAAATTTCCATTTTAGGAGATCTCAATGTTCACCACCATCTTTGTCTTTCCTCCCATTTCATTGACATCCCTAGTGAACTAGATTACAACTTTTCTATCCTAAACAACCTAGGGCAGATTGTACACGACCCTACTCGTATCCCCGATCGCCTTGGAAATAGGTCCAACATTCTGGGTTTATTTCTTACCTCTCATCCTTCTTCCTGCTCTGTGAAACTTTTCTCTCCGTTGGGCTCCTCCGATCACAATCTTATATCTGTTTCCTGTCCTATCACTCTAATTAGGCCTTTGGATCCTCTCAAGAGGAGGCACCTTTGGCATTTTGGCGCCGCTAATTGGAAGGCCCTTAGGCAGTACTTCTGTGATTTCCATGCAGCGATTACTGCTTCCGTGGCCGGGGACCTTCTGTGTGTGCAGATCGCATCACAGAGGTGATTCTTTCGGGCATGGAGGCATATATTCCATATTCTATTCCTACAACTAATGCAATAAAACCTTGGTTTAACTTTTCTTGTTCTAATGCTGTCCGCAACAGAGAGGAGGCTTTCAGAAGGTACCGTCGCCATCCAACTCCTGACTCTCACTCAGCTTATATTTTTGCCAGGAATCGTGCAAAATCTGTTCTTCGACTAGTCAAAAATTCCTTAATCCGAGAAAAATGTGAAAATCTATCCAATTGTAATTCTTCTTGCTCTTTCTGGCATCTAGCTAAGAACCTCTTCAACAACCTTACTTCCTCTTCTTTCCCTCCTCTTTTCCATTCCGACGGCATAGTTGCCCTCTCTTCTACTGACAAAGCTGAACTCTTCGCACAAACTTTCACTTACAATTCAACCCTGCACGATTCCGATGCTGTTTCTCCATCTCCTCCCCCCTCTGACTTTATTATATATGAAATTAGAATATCTTCTAAAGGTGTTCTTTCTGCCCTATCTGGGCTCAACTCTAGGAAGGTGTACTGTATTGTCCTTATGGTGTTCCTCCTGTTGTTCGTAAGAACTATGCTTCTGTGCTGACACCCTGCCTAAGCAAACTCTTTCGTCTTTGTCTCTCATCTGGTAATTTTCCTTCCTGCTGGAAGTTCGCTTTCATTCAGCCTGTCCCAAAGAAGGGTGACCGCTCTCAACCCTCCAACTACCGTCCAATTGCTTTGATTTCTTTCCTTTCCAAAATTTTTGAATCTATCCTTAATACGAAGATTCTTAAACAGCTCTCTTCTCACAATCTTCTTTCAGATCGTCAATATGGATTCCGCAAGGGACGCTCTACTGGCGATCTTCTTGCATATCGCTCTCACTCTTGGTCATCCTCCTTTCGGGATTTCGGTGAAACTTTGGTATTGCGCTAGACATATCAAAAGTTTTTGATAGAGTCTGGCACAAATCTTTAATTTCGAAACTGCCCTCCTTCCGTTTCTATCCTTCTATCTGTGCTTTCACCTCTAATTTCCTTTCTGGCCTATCCATAGCTGCAGTTGTAGATGGCCACTGTTCTTCTCCTAAAGCTATTAACAGTGGTGTTCCTCATGGTTCTGTCATGTCACCCACTCTTTTCCTTTTAATTATTAATGAACTTTTAATTCGTACTTCCTGTCCTATTCACTCCTATGCCGATGATTCCACTCTTCACTTCTCCATCCACTTCCCAAAGCGTCCCTCACCGCAGTCGCTTCATGATTCGCGTAGGACGGCTATGGGATACCTGACCTCTTATATTTCTGCTATATCTGATTGGGGCAGAGAAAACCTTGTGGCTTTCAATGCCTCGAAAACTCAGTCTTCCACACGACTATCCCCTTACCTTCAACAACAAACCCGATGTAACCTAAGTAGCAGATTGAGTAGGTTGGCGTTCAGGAAATAAATTCGACGAAATGTTTTAAACAAGGAATTTCAGTACAAATATCTTTTCACAAAAGTAAAGTTCAAGACACGGAGCAAAAATTCTTATAATTTTTACTTGCAGCAAAAATAATTTAAAAGATTGATTTTGGGGGGATTTCAAATTAGGTATCTTCTACGCCGCTGTAATATTAAAATAGAGACGAAGAATATCCCTGTCCTGGAGGAGTTGTACAGATTTTACGTTTATTGGTAGTAAGTATTGGAGGAGTAGGAAATCGGAGCAGAAATATTCACCATTTTGGTTCCCAGCAAAAATAATTTCAAAGTTATATTTTCGGAGAGAATTCCACATTAGTTTTCTATTAATCGGCTGTAACATTAGAAACAGATTGAGGGAGTTTGGGCGAGCGAAGCGAAGGCTACCTAATTATTATTATTATTGTTGTCACACTATGTTACGCATGTTCAGGAATGCATTAACTTTCGCACTATCATATGTATATATGTATATTAGAGTGGAGCGAAACATATAGGCAAAAAAAAAAAAAATGGAATCTTGCATTCTGAATGGGTGCAAAAGTTGCCAAATGTTTAAATACAAGATTTAAATATTTTTGAGCTAAATCATCTTCAGGTGCCGCGTGACCTTGAATTTTTTCCATAGAAAGAACACATAAATCCCATAGGCTTATATTTTAAGCATACCATAGATTGTGATTGTGTAACTCTTCGTTAATTTCAACTTAAATTTAAAACTGGAATTACCCGGAACCCACCACGTAAAGGTGGTTACACGTCAGGTTCCACTTCGCCCATCCTCACCACCCTACCATTATGAGCAGGTTCACTCGCACTTGTACTCTGACTTCTTATTGAAGCACGGCATGATAGATCTTGCTTGAACTCCTGCGCGAGTGAAATCGTCGCGGCTTTCAGTGCCACAAAGAGCAGCAGCTGTTTCTGTCACAAGTCGAACACCTCGCTCCACCGCTTGTGTGTGACATGGAAAGTTATCGAATTCTAACTTGGATATTGCCTCTGCTGGGCTCACAAACTGACGCAGCTCTTCATCGGTGACATGTTGCTGAGTCAAAGGCGGTTCCAGCCTCCAAACATTTTCCCAGTCAATGATCAGTTTGATATAATTAGGAGCGTAAAAACTCAGTTCCAGAATTGTGAAACATCTCATGCCTGCATGTTTTTCTTTCCTAGCAGCAATTATTCTTCGAAACGCCCGTTGTCTGATGTGCTCTCGGTCATCCATCAACACTGCCAGTAACAAATTTTCTGGATGACAGTAGAACCCGTTTCGCTGAATGACGGAGTCAACAATTATTTCAAGTCGTCTGGCACGTATCTCGAGGTGTGAAATATGGTTACAGATGTTTGGCCCCGTCATTGCTTTTATAATTTTTTTCTGTGAAACGAAGCTGGAGTGTATTTCTCGCTGACGAATTTGGTCACAATTTTCCGGTTTTGTTGATGTTTCCGTCGATGCATACAACCACATGATGCAATTAGCAGTTTTTAACTATTTCCAAATCAAGGGGACATAACCAAGCAACACCCAACACCGGGTTGCAGGTGTCTCATAAATACTGCTGGTCTATTCTCAGCTTCACTTTGCCTTAGCCTTACGGAAAGTTCACAAGAACTGGGTAAAATTTCACAACCAGTAGTTGCTCTCCTGTGGCGATTGCCTCGCCTATAAACGTTATATATATATATCAAGGAGCTGGAATAGATGGCAGACCGGAAGTTCTTTGATGTGCAGCATACACACCAGCCATAAGAGTAGTTTGCCAACATACTGTTCCAGAAGTCTATTCACTCCGCCTTTTACCCCAGTGTTTGTTACAGTTCCCTCACAGCCAACATCAGTGAGATCAGCTGCACTGGTATCGTAGTTTCCCAAAAGTGTTGTTATTGCAGTTGTTATAGCCTTAGCTGTTGCAGAATTCGGCGTTACGTGACTGATATACTCGTACTTCGATTGCGGCTCCTAGATTAGGGTAAGATGTTCTTCAACTTCGGAGTGAGATAATACTTAATTCCTTTCTTTACCTGACCTGGCGTGAAACTCGGCTGAAATTTAAATATTTAAAATGAAATATTTAAAATAAAAACATGTAACGTTATATACTTCAAGTCCCGTGCAGCACCTGTAATTGACTTTGATATATAAAAAAAATATTTTACACAGTACATACGTATAACAAAATTGAACTTTTGCATCCATGTACAGTTTAAATTAAGAATCTTCATTTTTCGCTCCACGCTAATGTACATTTGCGCTCATTATTCCTACGACACTCTTGAGAACAGATAGTGACACTTGGTATGAAAAAACTATATAGGGCTATGGGTTGATTGCCTGTTACCCTCATCCGTTGGAAATTTCCAGCAGATTTCAGTGGAGCGTTAACGACAAAAACCCTACGTTTTTTCGTTAAAGAGTTATGTATGTGCAGATCTTCAAAGGACCACTTTATGTATTGTTTTTAGTGGTTAATGTTAAATTTATTTGCCTTCGGTAGTTTAGCGCTGCCTAATGGTAAAGAAAGAAATTACCTTACCTTATTATTTCGTTGGTCTCGCTTCTGTTTCGATGTAGGGCGCGACGATCTTTTTCGATGTAGGGCCGTGGTATGATGGAGTTGCGCAACTAGTTTATTTGGTTTAATCAATATAGGCATTCACTACACTTAAATACCTGAAGGAATAGGCCTATCCTATTGTGTTATTAGTTTTATATTGAGGTATTCATTCAGAACTTATAGAAAGATTAAGTACGTCTCCCTTGCTTAAAGCATCGCTGCAACAAAAGCAAGCTCAGAGTGCCGCAAAATATAAACTGTTTCAAGAATTCGCTGATTTTTCAAAGTTGAGTGCGTTGACTCTTCTCTTGAAGTAATTTTCATGAGTCAGCAATAGAAAATGTTGAATACGAAACAATAAATTTTTCTTGTTAGGTGGCCCAATTGGGTTCTATGTATGACAATTATTTTCATTCCCAATAGGCTATGTCACCAATCCCGAGGCAATTTTGTAGATATTTAATTCAATGAATTAATAATTTGTATTTAATTAAAAAATAAAGGTACCACATACGATACCATGTTGTAAGCATATATAGTTTTTCCATACCTGGCATATATTTATTGTGTGTACTCCAAACGGTTGTAACATTTTATGAATGAATATTTAGTGAGTGAGCGCTGATTGGTTGGTTGACTCATTGCCAAATGTCTTTAGAACATAATTATTTCCATTCATCAGTCTGGTCTACATATGACAAAGAACACATAAATGAATAATTAAATATACATTCAAGAAGGGGATATATAGTAACAAGGGGGATGTCAATGAAGTGAATAAAAAATGGTGTTGTAGAAACTAAAAAAAAACTTTCGGACGTGATGCCAGTGTTCATGGTATTGGCAAGCCTGAACGAACTAAAGTTTCAATTTATAAAAACAGAGTCGTTGGTAGGCATTATTGAGCCCTGAGCAAATTCCAAATTGATTCATTTATTTATTTATTTATTTATTTATTTACATTTAATACTGAACATAGATTCACATATTATTTTGTGTTATAACAAAGACAGAGCAAAAACCTGATATACCTGGTGGACGAAAAAATCCAGGACACTTTTGTTTTCCCTACAAATTTCAAACTAGTCAAGCTAATACACCCAAATTAGTACAAAATGTAGCCAATAATATGGTCATCATGTGCTGAAAACCTCAGTTAATTATCTTCGGCCGTTTCTTAATTATAAAAAAGTTAACTTGACAAAACAAACAGCGAGATTTTGAGAAGCTGACTACGCCCTGGTACTCATCTTTCGCATAGAAAAATGGCGAGTAATTTAAATATTTCTGCAACAGTGTCCAAAACATAATGAAAAGTAAAGGAATCAGATCTTTTAAAAGATTGGGTACTCCCAGAATAACAAAAGAAGCCACGATAAATCGGTTAGAAAGGTGTAATTCTTTGTACAGGAAATTTAATTTAGCAGACATTAAACTCATGTTTTTTCAAGATGAGTCCGACTTTACATTAACTGCATCAACAAATCGACAAAACAACCGAGTCAATGCCTTAACTTCAAAATCGGAAATCTCGCCAGACCGTCTTTATCATCCAATTTCACGATTTTCCAAGAGGTTAATGGTATCTTGTGGTGTTTCTTACAATGGAAAAACCAAATTATTCTTTACTGATCCACAGAAAACAAAAATGAACTCGCAAAATTACATTGAACACCTCGGAGAATTTTTACCGGAATGCCAAGACTTGTACCCGAACGAAGATTTTATTTTTGTTCAAGACAACACCATTTCATTCAGCCAAGGCAACCCAAGAATTTTTGATGGCGAACATTCCTGAATTCATAAAAAGTGAAGAATGGCCACCAAATTCTCCTGACTTAAATCCTCTGGATTACTTCGTGTGGAATGAGCTGAAGTCATTGGTGTATCATGGTCGCAGGGAACCATTTTCAAACCTGGAAGCACTTAGACAAAGAATTGAGGTTGTTTGGCCTATAGATCAGTGGAAAAGGAGAGTACTGGCCGTAATTCAAGAAAATGGGGGCGGGGGCCAATACAACATCGATTTTAATAGGGTAAATTTTATATGAATTCCATTGAAATTTTTAGCACATGAGAACTATACTATTGGCTACATCTTGTGCTAATTTGGGTGTATTAGCTTGACTAGTTTCAAATTTGCAGGAAAAACAAAAGTGTCCAAGTTGTTTTTCGTCCACCCGGTATATATAAATACATGTGTAGGAGATTTATGAATAAAAAACAATATTTTCATTCATATTAAATTTTAATAACATTGTAACATACCAGATTGATGGGTATCTGTAGGTTTCGTACGTCACTGCTTCGAATATCTTTGAATTGGCAAATGGACGACAGCTGAATGGATACTATTGGTATGGCATTGTTATATCCGGAGCAAATGTTATTTTTAGATCAGCAACACTGATATAGTAATAAACAGTCACTGAGAGAAATATTATTTAGAAACGAAGAATGTTTTGTATTGAAGCTGCATTATAAATGCATATAATTGTTTTGTATTAATAAGTTCCATGTTACAACTTAAGTGTTAAACCACTGCAGCTGTGACTCTTGATGGTCTCTCACCTCAAATGAGAGAATAGGATTACAGATCATAAAACTATTACAGTGATTCCTATCAATAAAAATAGAGCCATTTAAACGATGATATTTGACAATTTTGCAAAAGTGTTACACATTCATAATTACCATTGTATTTGAGAAATATTTCATACATGAACACAAATTTAATATCTTGTCCAGCCACCGTTGTTGTCTCTGACTTCTTGCAGTCGATGTGGTACAGAAGCAACATGATTATATCCCAGCTGTTGATTCCTCTTCAGCACCTCCCTCACTAAATGTGTGTTGTAAAAGCTGGTCCGTTGTTCGTTCCTCCGCTGGTTCTCACACATTTGCAATATTGATCCATATATTCTCGATGGGATTCATATCACAACCCTTACTTGGCCAATCCAGAAGGTCGATATTTCTTTGCTCAAAGAACCAGCGTGTGACGATTCGTGCTGTGTGAATTTGGGACCTGTCTTGCATAAAAATGATTCGCTCAGGAAATGGCAGAGCATATGCACGCACAGAAGTAAACATAACTTCTTCGAAAATTTCTATATACTGGTCTGCAGTAAACCTCCCTTCTATTTTGGTGAGCTCTCCTACACCATACAGATGAATTCATCCCCATGTTACACATGACATGACCGCTACGCGCTTCCTCATTGCTCTTGAGTATATCGAGTATTATTCCTACTCCAACAATAAAGACGGCCATGGGATGTGGAGGAGAAGGTCTTTTCATCGGTAAATATCACAAGGCTCCAAAAGTCAAGTCCTTTGTCAACATGTTGCTTAGCAAATCGAAGTCTATTTTCTCGATGTTGCTGATTCAACTTCTTGATAGCCGGAATCCGATGGTGTAACCCGGCTTCATGTAGCTGCCGCCTTACTATCATTTCTGAAACATGAAGCTGCAATTGTTCCTTTATGGCAACAGCATTGGTAAAGGGATGTGCTTCGGCAACATCGCAGATCCTCCGATCATTCGCAGTTGTCAGTCGAGGTTTCCCCGTTCTGCGGTGATCTTGTAGATTCCCTTCCTCTTGCCACCTCTTCAATCATATAATTTTTATATAAACAGTGTTCCTAGAAATTCCAAGGTCTCTTGCAATTTGAGTTGGGGACAGCCTGCTCTCTTTCATACCGATAACTCCCCTTTCAGCAATTTTCTGGTGATGATAATTATTCATTCTGCAGAGTAGTTGCTTCGATGAGATTCAAGAATGGTATGAGCTTATTCTCAGTCACCATATCTGTTAACACCTCTGTCATGACGTCATGTGGTGTCAGGTTATATGATAAAAGTCAAGTGGAATTGTTGGAATGCGGAAACATTTTGGAAAATGATGATTAAGCTGCTACACCAGCCGTTCCCAAACTTTTTTGTGATTACCCTTTTGGTTAATCGCCAAATGGAAATTACCCCTCCTGCAAAAAGCACAGGAAACTTCACTTTACTGAGCATGAGAATAATTATTCAAATTTTATAAACATAATACTCTTATATTTTTATATATACACAGTGCCTTGTGCATAAGTTAAACGCACATGATATTGGTCAAAAAATGGCTACAACATTACATAGGAAGCAAGCAAAACGCGTCACCACCAACTACTAGTCTAGTGTAAGGGATGCAACTGTTTCTGCTGAAGTAAAGCCTGAATTCTGGGTTCAGTTTCGCTCAAGGCGCAGCGTAAATCGCCTTCATTGCGCTGCCGATTTCGCAGTTTGTTCTTCATGACCAACATTGCTGAAAAGCCTGCCTCACAACCATAACTTGTCGCAAAAGGCACAGCACTTTCTTTGCCTCTTCAGCCAGCAAAGGATACTCCCCATCCACTTTTGCCCAAAATATCTCGATTTTTTTTCTCTGCAAACTCAAACTTCAGAATAAGATCTTCTCACATTTTGAGGAATTCTGCTTTCAGTTCAGGTGAGTCACTGCTTTTCAAGGCGTAATAAGTGGATGGACTCTTTTTTTAGATAGTATGGCTGCGTAGTAAATATGCTTCTGTACCACATCGACTGCAGGAAGTCATAGACAACAACGGTGGCTGGACAAGATATTAAATTTGTTGTTTTCATGTATAAAATATCTCTCAAATACTATGGTAATTATGAATCTGTAACACCTTTGCAAAATTCTCAAATATCATCGTTTAAATGGCTCTATGTTTATTGATATGAATCACTGTAATAGTTTTATTTTCTATAATTCTCTCCTTTGAGGTGAGAGACCGCCAAGAGTCACAGCTGCAGTGGTTCAACACTTAAGTTGTAACATGGAACTTATTAATACAAAACAATTATATGCATTTATGATGCTGCTTCAATACAAAATATTCTTCGTTTCTAAATAATATTTCTCTCAGCGACTCTTTATTACTATATCAGTGTTACTGACCTAGAAATAGCATTTCCTCAGGATATAACAATGCCATACCAGTAATGTCCATTCAACTGTCGTCCATTTGCAAATTGAAAGATATTCTTAGCAGTGACGTATGAAACCTACAGATACTCATGAATCTGGTAATGTTATAATGTTATTAAACAATTTTTTTATTCATAAACCGCCTATATATATATATATATATATATATATATATATATATATATATATAAGCAAACAACCACAAGGAAAAGGAAACACAAAGTCCGAGCGCTTTCGTGATATATTCACATTATCAAGGAGGAACAGAAAATAGACGGAGATTACAAAGTAAATTAGTTAAATAGACAAGCAAAAAATTCAATTATAGAATTAATTAAGCTGTGCATAGTAGACTCAAAATTTGTGTTCAATAATGAATATTTTAGACAGAAATTTGGTATGGCGATGGGAAACCCTCTCTCCCCCATTTTGAGTAACTTATATATGGAGTTTTTTGAAAGTAAGTTATTAAGGAAGATTCTGCCAAATTATGTTCCATGGTTTAGATATGTAGATGATGTTCTTTGTCTTTGGCCAGTGACTTTAAATCTCAATGAATTCCTACCCAAACTTAATAATTTAATTCCCTCTATCAATTTTACAGTTGAAATAGAAAAAGATTCTTCGATCACTTTTTTAGATGTTTTAATATATAGGTCGGGAAAAAAGTTTAAGTACAATATTTACAGAAAACCCACTAATAATTGTTCCTATATACATTATTATTCTGATCACCACATTAATGTAAGACGATCCGTTCTTTCTACTTTGTTTCTAAGAGGCCTACGAATTTGTAGCCCTGAGTTTATTGACGATGAAGTTAGTAAAATATACAAAATTGCTTTTGATTTAAAATACCCAAAGAACTGCATAGATAAGTCCTTAAAAATGGCAAAGAAAACCTTCTACGAAGTAAAGGATAAGATTCCTTATAACACAAAAAATGTTTTAGTGTTACCATTCAGAGAAAATTTTCTTGAGCTCCCGAATCTGCTGAGGACTTTTAACGTAAATATTGCGTTCAAAAATTTAGATGTCATTAAGAATTCATTGATTAAGAACTCCCCTTTAAGTGAACATGGTTGTGTATATAAAATCCCTTGCACAATATGTAATAAATTTTACATTGGCCAAACTGGTAAGACCCTTGAGTTACGTATTAAACAGCATCAATACAGTATAAGAAGTGGCCAGGAATCTAACGCCATTTTCATTCACGTAAGAGATTCTAATCATCCCATTGATTGGAAAAATGCTTCCAAATTAAGGTTTAGTAAATCTATTGTTAGCAGAAATATATTGGAATCAAGTGTGATCAAGAATAATGCGGATTTGGTCTTTAATATTAGCCCTGGGTTGTACAAATTAGATTCGTACATTGTCAGTAAGTTGGCGATGGGCCTACTGTTTTCTTAACTGCATTTTTTGCCTCTTAATGGTTTGCCCTGGTTAAATAAATAAATATTATTGTAAGAACTGTTAACATTCTTATGTGTCTATTTTAATTGTAATATTTCTTTCGTGTATAATCTTTGGTTGCTGGGTAGTTTATTGGATTTTTGAAGTGGGTTGCTGTTGGGATAACAATTTTTTTCCAGATTGTTTGTTGAAATTTTGTAATAATCTGTAAGACGATGGCAACTTTTCCTTTTGTTTTCATTAATTTCGGGCCTCTTAATTTTTCCTATTTCAATTAAATATTAGTGTTAATAACCATTATAATAATTTTTTTGGTTTTCTGTACTGGTGTTTTGTCTAATTTCATCTGTATAGTAATTAAGCAGCCGACAGATTATGTTTTCTATTTGTTATCTACGTTATCTATTTGTTTTTCATTAAATTCTTGCCAATTAATTGCCTGTTTTAATATTAGTGTTAATAACCATTATAATAATTTTTGTTCTCTGTATTGGTTTTCTTTTTGTCTAATTTCATCTATACAGTATATATTTTTTTATATTCAGTTATTTAGCTGCCTACAGATTATGTTATCAATTTGAAAAAATCTTTAGAGGGCTTTAAGGCCTTTAATTTGAGGTGCCAATTGTGAATTTTTTGCTTGTCCATTTAACTAATTTACTTTGTAATCTCTGTCTATTTTCTGTTCCTCCTTGATAATGTGAATATATCACGAAAGCGCTCGGACTTTGTGTTTCCTTTTCCTTGTGGTTGTTTGCTTATTAATAAGGTCACGTGTTATTTTGTGATTCTAGTGCATATATATATATATATATATATCAGGTTTTTGCTCATTGTTATAACACAAAATAATATCTGAATTTATGTTCAGTATTAAATGTAAATAAATAAATACATAAATAAATGAATTAATTTGGAATTTGCTCAGGGCGCAATAATGCCTACCAACGGCTCTGTTTTTATACAGTGAAACTTCAGTTCGTTCATTCTTGCCAATACTATAAACACTGGCATCACGTCCAAAGGTTTTTTTTTAGTTTTTACAAGACCATTTTTTATGCACTTCATCGACATCCTCCTTGTTAATATATATATATATATATATATATATATATATATATATATATATATATCCTCTCCTTGAATTTATATTTAATTACTCATTTATGTTACCTTAGTAATATGTAAACCATAGTGATGAATGGAAATAATTATGTTCTAAAGACATTTGGCAATGAGTCAACAAACCAATCAGCGCTCACTCACTAAACATTCATTCATAAAATATTACAACCGTTTGGAGTACACCACCCAACAAATATATGCCAGGACAGCCAGGTGTCCTTATCTGTTCTCAAGAGTGTCCTGAGAATCATGAGCGCAACTGTACATGTATATGCATATATATTATTCTATTGGTACACCTAATGTATATCCTGTAATGGAATTGAAGATCTTCGAAATCCTTGATAATTGCGAGAATCCTTCGTTTCAAACAAATAGCGATGAACTTTTGGGTGACATATTGAACCTTCTCACCAAACTAGTTTAACATACGTATAGAAAAGGCATTAATTTGGGAACTAATCGCATAATATATAAAAATAAATATATATATATTTATAAAGAATTTCACAATTAAACACGTGAGATAAGTAAATGATGCACTCTCACAAAGAAAAATGAAAAGCTATTCCAAGGCCTTTCGTGTATTCAACAGTACATCTCGTCAGGCAATGAAAGGAAACGACAAGAAGCCGAAAGTATATATCATTTTACAGCGTAAACAAAATAGCTTGGAGGGATTAGCAAAAATCTCTTCGCTCAAACTTTCGCCTCCAACTCAACTCTGGACAATTCCTACATTTTCTCCTCCTTCTGACTTAATTATGTTTGAAATTAGAATCTTTTCCAAATATGTTTTTTCTGCCCTATCTCGGCTCAACTCTCGGGAGATGTACGGTCCTGATGGTCTCCCACCTTTTGTTCTCAACAACTGTGCTTCTGTGCTGACACCCTGCTAAGGCAAACTCTTTTGTCGTTGTCAATCATCTGGTAATTTTCCTTCCTGCTGGAAGTTCGCTTTTATTCAGTCTGTCCCAAAGAAGGGCGACCGCTCTCAACCCTCCAACTCTCGTCTAAGTGCTTTGATTTCTTGCCTTTCTGAAGCTTTTGAATCTATCCTTAATAGGAAGGTTCTTAAATACCTCTCTTCTCGTAATCTTCTTTCAGATCGTCAGTATAAGTTCCCAAAGGGACTGGTGATCTTCTTCCCTATCTCTCTGACTCTTGGTCATCCGACTTTCGGAATTTCGGTAAAACCCTTGGTATTGCGCTAGATACATCAAAACCTTTTGATAGAGGCTTGCACAAATCAGCAATTTCGAAACTGCCTTCCTTTTGTTTCTATCCCTCTAATCCTCGAATTTCCTTTCTGGCCGATCTATAGCTACGGTTGTAGATTGCCACTGTTCTTCTCCTAACGCGATTAATAGTGGTGTTCCTCCGGGTTCTGTCCTGTCACCCACTCATTTCCTTTTATTTATCAAAGCTCTATTAAGTCGCACTTCCTGTCCTATTCACTCCTGTGCCGAAGATTCCACTATTCACTTCACCCGCTTCACAAAGCGCTCCTCTCAATAGACACTCCATGCTTCGCGTGAGACGGATATGGTACACCTGACCTCTGATCTTTCTATTATCTCTGATTGGGGCAGAGGAAACCTTGTGGCTTTCAGTGCCTTAAAAACTCAGTTCCTTCGTCTTTCTACTCGCCACAATCTTCACACGACTCTCCTCTTACTCGGAACAATACACAACTCAACCCATCCTCCTCTCTTAACATTCTTGATGTTTCCTTTTCTCGTGATCTTTCCTGGAAAAATCACATATACTCTCTTTCTAAAACAGCTTCTAAGAGGTTAGGTGTGTTGTATTGGCTTCGCAGTTTCTTCATTCCCAGTCCGCACTCAGTTGCTGTCTCTGTACATTGGTCTTGTCCGTCCCTATACGGAGTACGTTTCTCATGTTTGGGGTGGCTCAACTCACACCTCTCTACTTCACGGTGAAATCAAAGGCTTTTCGTCTCACCATTTACCCGCCTCTTACTGAATATTTTGAATCCTTCTCTCTTCGGCGCAATGTTGGCTCACTCTCTCTTTTCTATCTCTATTATAACGGATACTACTCTTCTCAACTCTAACTTCATGCCTCTTGCTTTAAGGTGTGCACGCAGTACCCGACTTTCCACACATTCTCATTCCTTTTCTGTCCAACTCTCTAACGCAAAGGTTAATCAGTATTTTCAGCCTTTTATCTACTCAACCGGTCAACTCTGGAACAATCTCCCTCAATCCATCTATTCCCTGTCTATGGCCCCCAGTATTGCAAATGCAGAGTTGTCAGGCATCTCTAAAACTTTTGACGTTGACTTTAGCTCTCTTCTTCTTGTCTGGTGTTTGTGGGTATTTGCCCTTGGCTCCTCCTTCCTGCATAAAAGAAAGTAGTCCTGTAATTAAAGGAAAAAGGTATTTTAACAAGATGTGGTCCATTTTATACTATCCTGAACTGTTACTGAAATTATTTATAACATACTGTAGATGAATATACATTCCAGAATGTGCTTTTCATTAAGTTCTGTTAGTTAGGAATTTCGCTGAGTGATCCCAAAGACATGGCCAATTTATTAAACAATTTCTTTTCGAAAACAGAAAGCAATACAACAGCTGCCATTCTAGAATCAGCGTCACTACCAACAATATGTGCCACAACCCACACCAAATACTTTCTTCTTCGATCCAATTTTGCCAAACGAAACCTCGCTACATTAAAAAACTTAAAAAATAAAAGTGTTGATATCAGTTTAATTACATTGAAAATATATAAACTAATATCAGATGATATAAAAACTCCACTCACAAGAATTATGAATGATTCAATAGTACAAGGTGTATTCCCTGATCACCTGAAAATAGCCAGGGTTTGCCCAGTATTCAAATCAGGCAGTCCTGATTCTCCATCCAGTTACCGACCAATCGTCGTTTTACCAACTCTTAGTAAAATATTTGAAAGAATCGTACACAACAGACTAATCAAATTCTTAGCTAAATACGACATCCTAACAAAAACACAATTTGGGTTTAGAGATGGCCACACCACAGAAGACGCCATTAACACGCTATTAGAAAATATCTAAAAAACTAAACTACAAAACACACAATCTTACTGTAGTTTCCCTTGACCTGTCGAAAGCCTTTGATACGCTCTCACATGATATCTTACTAGACAAATTAAACACCTATGGGATAAGGGGAAATATGCTAAATTGGTTTTAGTTATCTTTCTCTTATCGTCACCAATATGTTAAAGTAAATGACATTTCATCAGAATATGCTATATTGAAAAATGGGGTTCCACAACGATCAGTCCTTGAACCCTTACTCTTCTTAATATATGTAAATGATTTTTTTCGATCAACATTATTTGAATGTATTCAATATACAGATGATACAACACTCACTTCTACACAACACGATATCAATTACCTAATGAACGAAGTGAACAGGCAATTAAATCATATCTATAAATGGATGTTTGCAAATAAGCTCTTACTAAACTTGACAAAATCATCATATATGCTCGTAACTAAAAAACTGCAATCGTGCATACACCATTAATAATTGGAAACACTCCCCTCACAAAAGTAAATGAAGTTAAAGTTCTTGGCATCAAGTTAGATGAAAAATTAAATTTCAAAAGCCACACACAACATATTAAATAAAAAATATCTTGATTTCTGTACATAATGTTTAAACTCATAAAAACAATTTCCCAAAATATCCTCCTCACACTGTATTACTCATTTATCCATCCACACTTGCAATATGGCTTCACAGCATGAGATAGTACAAAGAATTATATAGTGTATCCGCTAGAAGTAACCCATAAAAAATGTTTACGAACTCTCTCAGACAATGATGACAGACGAGCTCATACCTCTCCAATGTTCAGAAACTTAAATATTCTAAAAATAAATAACCTGTATAAACTTACTGTCGGTATCAGTATGTACAAAGTTGTTAATAATAGAAACTATACTTCGCCCATTCACAGGGCGATTACCCCACATCAGATCAACCATAATCATAATACAAGGCTTCCCAATGATTTCATACATAAACCAACTTATTCCATGCAAATTGCAAGAAATGCTCTCTCCAACATAGAGGCAGATATTTGGAACGCTATCCCCATAAACATCAGACAAGCACCATCACTAATACCTTTCACAACTCACTAAAAAACACTTTATAAACTCCTACTAATGTATGTGTGCATATATGCATATATATATATATATATATATATATATATATATATATAAGTCTTATATATGTATAGAAACGACGTAAGTATAGAGGAGTGTTCTGCACACGAGGAAGAGAAATAACGAACAAATGAAAAATGAGGTGACCGCCCGGGAATCGAACCCAAGATCTTCCGATTGCCGGTCAGATATGCTACCACTACACCACGGGCCTCGATCAGTCAGAAGTCGTAATTCTCCTACATAGGGCAGAAACCAATGCCTTGAGAGGGCACCCTCGCAAATCGTGAATATGTACATTTAACTGCAATGACCACGCAGTATATTAATGTATAGAAACGACGTAAGTATAGAGGAGTGTTCTGCACACGAGGAAGAGAAATAACGAACAAATGAAAAATGAGGTGACCGCCCGGGAATCGAACCCAGGATCTTCCGATTGCCGGTCAGATATGCTACCACTACACCACGGGCCTCGATCAGTCAGAAGTTGTAATTCTCCTACATAGGGCAGAAACCAATGCCTTGAGAGGGCACCCTCGCAAATCGTGAATATGTACATTTAACTGCAATGACCACGCAGTATATTAATGTATAGAAACGACGTAAGTATAGAGGAGTGTTCTGCACACGAGGAAGAGAAATAACGAATTACGACTTCTGACTGATCGAGGCCCGTGGTGTAGTGGTAGCATATCTGACCGGCAATCGGAAGATCCTGGGTTCGATTCCCGGGCGGTCACCTCATTTTTCATTTGTTCGTTATTTCTCTTCCTCGTGTGCAGAACACTCCTCTATACTTACGTCGTTTCTATACATTAATATACTGCGTGGTCATTGCAGTTAAATGTACATATTCACGATTTGCGAGGGTGCCCTCTCAAGGCATTGGTTTCTGCCCTATGTAGGAGAATTACGACTTCTGACTGATCGAGGCCCGTGGTGTAGTGGTAGCATATCTGACCGGCAATCGGAAGATCCTGGGTTCGATTCCCGGGCGGTCACCTCATTTTTCATTTGTTCGTTATTTCTCTTCCTCGTGTGCAGAACACTCCTCTATACTTACGTCGTTTCTATATATTAATATACTGCGTGGTCATTGCAGTTATATATATATATATATATATATATTAATATATATATTATATATTAATATTATATATATATATATATAATTGCAATTTGTAATTATCACTAAACAATGAAAATAACCCATTATATATCGAAAATTCACAAACTTAAGTGAATGCAATCATAAACCATATAAATTATTGGTAAAAGTTTCCACTATATTACGTTATAGTTATAATATGCCTCACTCTGTATCTTTGTAACTAAGATTGGATCATGATTTGTATTGTTCACCATTTTTCGTTTCTATTATTTCTGTTATTATTTATATTATCAATATTTATTATTTCAAAGATTATTTCACTTTTTATTTGTAATGACAGAGTTAACTAAATGCAACATTATTTTATTTTCCACAAATTCTATTTATATTTGACATTTTACATGTAAAAATAGGAATAAATCTCAAGACTTTTGCCTGAAAAGCTGTCATGCTTCCTATCGGCATATTCAGATAAGAATACTGTAATTAAACTACAAAAATTAAGCGTTAATCCAAACATTGTGTAAACCAGTATGGCTGTAATGTACAGGGGTTGGACAAAATAATATGAACACCTTGATAAATGGCGGTTTTTATTCTTAATATGGAGTTGGTCCTCCTTTAGCGGCAATAACAGCTGCAATGCGTCGGGGAATTGATTCATACAGCTTTTGGACAGTGGCTAGAGGAATCCTGAACCATTCTTCGAGCAAACCCTGCTCCAGTTCCTCCAAAGAAGCCGGCGGTGGGAATCGGCTTCTGACCTGCTGCTCCAACTGACACCACAGATGCTCGATAATGTTAAGATCCGGGGATTGTGGAGGCCAATCCAAGCGTTCTACTTCACTAACATGCTCTTCAAACCAGTTTTTAACGACCCAAGCGGTGTGGATTGGTGCATTATCATCCTGGAAGACGGCGCCGCCAATGGGAAACAGCGTTTGGACCATGGGATGGACCTGGTCAGCCAATATTGACAGATAGACCTGGGCGTTAACCCTATCATGCAGTACTACAGCTGGGCCAAGAGTATTCCACGATATTGCTGCCCAAACCATCACAGATCCGCCTCCATGCTTAACGGTTGGGGTCAGGCAGTCGGGGTCATAAGCATCTTTAGGCTGTCTCCAGACGTAAACTCGACCGGAACATGGAAATAGCGTAAAGGAGGATTCGTCGGAGTAGACTACATTCTTCCACCGGTCCATTGACCAATTCTTATGGTCATTACACCATTTTCTGCGCCGCTCAATGTTGATGTGCGAAAGGAAGGGTTTGGCAATTGCAGCCCTCCCATGGTATCCAGCTCCATGGAGCTCGCGACGTACAGTTCTGGTCGATACCGGGCTTGCAAGATGCTGGTTAAGCTCTGCAGTCACTTTTGGAGCTGTGGTCTTATGGTTCTTTGTCACAATGCGCTTTAGCACCCGGCGGTCTCGATCACACAGCTTCTTCTTGCGTCCAATATTGCATTTGTCGGTGCTTGTCTTTCCATGGTTTTGGTATGCAGACATGACCATAGAGACAGTTCCTCTGGATACATTGAACATCTGAGCGGTTTTCGTCACCGATGCACCAGCCATCCGCGCTCGGACAATTTGCCCTCTTTGGAAGTCTGACAGGTCTTTCATAACTGCTAATTCATAATTCACTCAGATCTGTAAAAACAACGTGAGGGTTATAACATGACGTATACACTCTCTGTTACGCATTTAAATAGGTTTGCCAGTCATTTGACCGTTTACTTTGTGTCTGAGCAGTCCGTAAAGATAACCGGTGAAATCGGCGGGTGTTCATATTATTTTGTCTAACCCCTGTATATCCTATGTAATGTGTTCTTTCTCAGTAAAGATTATTATTATTATTATTATTATTATTATTATTATTATTATTGTCTTGAAATTAAACAGCAATTTTAAAACTCTCCCAATTAATATTATGATTATATATATATATATATATATATATATATATATATATATATATATTATATATATATATATATATATATTTTTTTTTTTTTTTTTTTAGTTCGGGAAGAACCGATTCGCCTCTATTTAAAGGGCATATCTCAGCGGAAAAACAAAGAAAAAGTGAGAGGAAAGACAGAGGAAAAAGAAAGGGTGGGGGGACAGTCGAAGTGGAAAAAGACCAAGGATGACAAGGACTGCAGGGTTCGAGCCCCATCATCCTTGGGTGCTAGGGCCGGGAGGGCGCACGTGAAACCTCCAGGAACAAGCACGTACAAACGAGCACAAAGAGCACTCAAGAGCACGAGCTTAGAACCCCCTTGCGGGGATATATATATATATATATATATATATATATCGCTTTTAATTCTCCTTTTGTATATATTATATATATTATATATATATATATAATATTATATATATATATATATATATATATATATATATATATATATATATATATAGTAAACCTTCGTCCAACGAGTGTTTGTCCAGCTCGAATTTGCTTATACATGGAAAAAATAAATGCGAACAATTATTTGCCGAAAGCGGAAAATTTTATTATACACGGTCATATGTACAGTAGTACTGTACGCGTGCCAGTGTGCGCTCTAGTGTTTTCTCCTACACTCTCCAACACTCCCGTATCTCCCTCTCTCTCGCGTCACCCCTCGCATCACCCTTTGTCTCAGTTCCGCTAACGCGTTAAACTCAGTGAAGTTGTGTTGGATTGTTTTTGTCGTATTTTGCCGTTGTTTTGCTGTTACCCTTAGACAGCAGTATGGCACCAAACCGTAAAGCATCTGCGAGTGATAGTGAAGAGAAGAAAAGTTGTAAGGTTATGACATTAGCCGAAAAAATAAAAATTCTAAATCAGTTGCGTGGTGGTATGAGCATAATATCACTTGGCCGCGAGTATCACGTGAATGATTCTACCATACGCACCATCTGAAAGAGTGAAGAAAAGATACGTGCTATTTTCATTTAATATATTTTTATTTATCATATGTAAATATCATTATGTTATGATTTTATTATGTTCTTATTTCACATACAATATAGATAGGGAAATTCATTTATGTGTGAATAAAGAATCTACGTATCTAAGTATTAATGGGAGACTTTACGCGGCCGCTTTCACGTATCCCCATTTATCCCATAAGGTATTAAGTTTGTCCAACGCAGATTTACCTAACGCGCTGTTCTCGAGGAACCAAACCCCCCGCGTTGGACGAGGGTTTACTGTATACTATTGTTGCACATATTAGCGTAGTTCTACTTTAAAGTATGTATAAAAAATATTAAGGTATAAAATAATGACATACTTCAAATGCCATGCATCGAAAGTCCTCAATTTCATAAAAGAGTAAAATTTTGTACAAACGTGGTCTGCCTAGACGCACAAATTATCTCCGTTTTGCAGAGCTTAGAACTCTCAGCGAATAAACTCCGCCCAGCGTCACGCGGACAAACGCCTTACTCAGCTGAGTAACACTTTGGCTACATAAACTTTGCTCTAAACATTTTTGTAATGAATGAATTTGTTCGATGTTTACATCAAATTATTCACAACGACATCTTTTTTTTATGTAAAGTGCGTGTAGTGTAGTTCCTTCTGAAAAAAGTTATAGCCTTCAGAAAAGCCGTCAACGAAGTACTAGTCGGGGTCAGAAACGATATGTCCACGCATTACCAGGGGTGGACGAATGAGACTTCATTTTTTGGCTTATGTTATGGAATTATATATGTCTAACACCAAAGCATTAGCTGAATTATACTAAAATGACAGCTCGTCTTCCATTTCATCTACAGTCGAGTTTTATAATTTTAGTACATACCGTATATGAATCAATTTGTATATTTATCTTCTAAAAACCATGATGCTGAGATCGCAAATGACAATCAAAACTTTTGTCTGAAAGAAAAATTTTTAAAAGCGAATAATCATCACTGGTTAATTACACAGATTATTGAGTAAATTTATGCTACGTAAATGAGTGCTGTAATCGCTTAATTATCGTTTCCTTTATAAAAGAACTCGTATGAATGTAAAACATATATATAACGCTCTGTTTATGTTCATAACTTTAATTAGACTAATACGCAGGTAGGCAGCTATATAGGTTAAAATTTTAGTTATTGAACTTTTATTCAATTAGCTGTTAAGCCAATAATGCGTTTAGGTAATGTAGCGTTCATGTAAAAAGAAATATTTTCCAAGCAAATAGTCTTTATGCATTTCTATTTAACATATTGGTTTCTCTCTTTTAATAGGAAAACTTTTATAATTTCATAAATTGAAATTTAAAAAAAACATGACTCTTGGAAGTGAAATTTAAAAGTTACCTTCTTTGTTCAAAGAAAATTGCTCTATTCAATAAACAACATTTTAATTTTTCATTAAATGACTTTCATAATGGGTTAATTTGAACACAAACATTCAATTTCAATATATTTTCGTTTTTACAGTTAATATGCCTTGTCTCAAATACATATTAACCGTGGAGTATACTAGGCCCAAAGGCCATCTAGGACGTTTTGGCGCCGACATTTTGGCGCTGGACGTTTTGGCGCCGCCGTTTGGGCGCCACCGTTTGGGCGCGGAGCCGGTTTGGCGCCGCCGTTAATTAGTATTAAGTATTAAGTAGTAATACTTGGTTATTAACCTGAAGTGCTGTCTGTCTTTTCAGGTAAGTTGTGTTGTTGCCCTTAATAGCATAAATGTCTGAAAATATATCAAGTAAGAAAGGGAAACAGAAGTTTTCACATAATGGATATTTGTATGTGTTTGATAAATGTAGCAAGCGCGACCCTTCGTTACTTTTTGGGCGGTGCGAACAAAAGAGTCAGTGTATTATAAGGTGTATATATAATATGGGTACTTTTCCGTTATCTGCCCCATTGACGATTGGTTAGGTTCAGTCATGATATTTTCGTTAAAACTAACAAAAATATCACAACTTAACCTAACCAATCGTCACTGCCCGGTTAGGTCAACTGTACGCCCTTGACGATTGGTTAGGTTAAGTCGTGATATTTCCGTTAGTTTTAACAAAAATTAACTAATTAACGGTGGCGCAAAACCGGCTCCGCGGCCAAACGGCGGCGCCCAAACGTCGGCGCCAAAACGTCCCATTCCGGCCCAAAGGTGTAGGTCGGGGTTGGCAGTGCTCCTTTCCTGGCTCCTGTAGCATCTGCTAAGGCTCAGCTCCGTTCCGATAGTACCGGCTTCGGTTCCGCTTCAGCAAGTGGCACTCCAGCTCCGCTCGCTCCAGAAAAGGCTGCTCTTGCTCCCAAGTTCATTTGATATATATATATATATATATATATATATATATATATACACACCTTACCTTACAACCTTACAAAGGTTCCGCGCGATGATTCCTCATTTCGCGAAGGTCAAGCTTGTCGCCCCTCCTCTCGAGTTGGTGAAGTAGTGAGTTGGTTTCTTGTGCTCTTCACCTCACACAGCCAGGTACGCCCGGCTCATCGGGGATTGTTCTGAGCCAAGCGTCTAATCTTCTTTTGAAGATGTCCACTGCAACTCCCTTCGTGTTTCTTAGGGCTTTGGGCAGCTGATTAAACAATTTTGGTCCTCTCACAACAAAACTATTTTCTTTGAGGGTTAAGGATGTTCCCTGTCGCGCCTTCAATTTGGGAATACGACACAGGCCACCGTTTCTACTTTCCACCGTTGTTTGGGGAGTTATAGGGTTCAGAGTAAGATTAGGGACTAGTTTCTCCATTATTTTCCAAGTGTAAATAATGGTATCTCTCTCTTCTCCTTTCCAGTGAATATACACGTCTAGTTCGCGTAACCTTTCCCAGTAATATATATATATATATATATATATATATATATATATATATATATATATATATATATATATATATTAGGGTGGGCCTTAAAAATGAACGTTTGAATTGTCACGCTCCCAACCCGGGAAAAGATTGTACTCCTACTAAAGACACTTACGAAGAATTTTTGTGAACCTACTTCTATTATAAGGAGTCGCGCAAAGCCGTTGCACTCCCCAACAAAAGAGCCCCAGTTTGTCCTGATGCGTTGGTGTGTTCGGTTCTGTCGGAAACTGAATTCTTGTTTTTTCATGTAGCGGTTAATGAACGTGTTCAAGTTAAAACATTACATATGTTATTTATTTTATCAATGTCATTATTTAGAGTTATTTTTATTACAATTAGTTCAATGAACATACTGTAACCAAGAAATATATAAACATTTAAAAAATTAAAATACATTCTTCCACTTATTAATAGTGATGAACATTTCGTAAACCTAAGTCATCATTTATTAATTTCATAATTATATAATGGCACCATAGTCTGCATGTATGATATTTACTTAATCGAAAGTACATCACTAACAAGTCACGTATAAATTCAGTAAGCATTCCATTCTCATGGTAAAGTGAATATTTGCGGATTATCATGGGAGTTTTGTTTATGTTGTGGATGTATTAATATCAACAATTATGAGTCGGAGATCATTATTTGGTTATTGACTTTTATTGTGTGAGTTATCTAATCGGAATTTTTATTCATTTCAGCGTTATTAAGTAGTTTTCACAATGTCAAAGATTAAACCTAACACTCGAGCGCCCCCATTTCTAATGGAGCACTGGCAGGACAAACTTATAGGGGCAAAATTGCCTTCGAATGGTGAAGTGTTATCAGTATTCCTTCATCTTCTCCAAAATGAAAAAAGAACTGTAAAAGATAGTTTGAAAGAGGTACTTCTGGACGTAGAAAAGTTTTGGAATCGAGCGCGAATTCCTATCAAACGCACAGACCACTCAATGGAAAAGTTAAATAAATTATTTGTTAAGTGGCAGAGACTAAAGAAAAGCAGGAAGAGGAGGTCAGAAACGCAGATCAAGAACGAAGAGGAATTCACGAGAGAATCAAAAAACCTTTTTGATATCGCTCATGAAAACGCACTTGCCATGATAAAACTTCCTGAAGATCGAGTTTTCTTGTTGGCTCAAAGAGAACCTGGTCGCAAAGGATCTATGGCTGGGATTGATATGGTCCTTGTTCGGAAAGAGGAAGCAGCTATCAAGCGGAGGCTCAAATATGCGGAATATCAGGCTGCTCTGGCTTCCCGGGACAAAGCAAAAACCTCAGCTGCACATTTAGAAAGCTCCTCCAGTGAAAATAACAGTAGTGTTTCCAGTGATGCCGAGGAATCGGGTACGGAGAAGGAAGAATTCGGTGCAGTAGCAGGTGGTTCTTCACATCCAAAGCGTCGACGTGCAACGAACGCTATCATGACTCCTAATCTAGCATCAACCCTTGATCGCACGAATGTTAGTGATCGCTCAGCAGCCTTCGTGTTGGCAGCTACTGCACAGGGACTTGGTCATGACGTATCGGAGCTAGTTATTAACCGTTCTAGTGTGAGGCGGTATAGACAGCAGCATCGCTCTTTAACGGCTCAACACATAATGGAAGAGTTCAACACTGACTGTCCTATCATTGTTCATTGGGATGGAAAAATTCTCCCGGACCTCACTGGTCAAGCCAACGTCCATCGTCTCCCTGTCTTAGTCTCCAACAAAGACACGTGTCAGCTCCTTGGTGTTCCAAAACTCTCTTCCGGAACAGGAGAAGAGCAATCTCAAGCTATTGTGAACCAGCTCCAAAAGTGGGGGCTTGAGCAGTCCGTTGTTGGGATGAGTTTTGACACTACCGCTTCAAATACTGGCCATCGCGCAGGAACTTGCGTTCCCCTCGAGCAAAAACTAGGGAAAAACCTCCTGCATTTTCCATGCAGTCATCATATTATGGAATTGGTGTTTGGAGCTGTTTTCGGGTCTTATTTTGGAGCACCTTCTGGCCCTCAAGTACCTTTATTCAAGCGCTTCAAGAAGTTTTGGCCTCAAATTGATCAGTCCACATATAAGACGGCTGCAGATGACATCGACAACGAAGAGAAGAGGTCATTAACTTTTTTTGCTTGCAAGATGCTACAGGAAGGAACAGTTCGAGATGATTACAAAGAATTCCTGGAGCTGGCACTTCTTTTCTTGGGCCATAACTCTTGGGATGGAAAAGAAATTCGCTTTAAAACTCCAGGAGCTATGCATCACGCCTGATGGATGGCTAAGGTTCTCTACTCCATGAAGGTATGGTTGTTTCAGAGTCAATTTCAACTAACTACCAAAGAAGAAAGGGCCCTAAACGAAATTTCTTTCTTTGCTGTCAGAATTTACATGAGAGCATGGTTTCGTGCTTCTGTTTCTGTATCTGCTCCGCATGAAGACCTTATTCTCCTTAAGAAACTTCAAAGATACCCAAATAAGATCATCGCAGAAGCTGCCATTAGAAAATTCAGCGTTAAGCGTGAGATGGTTCAGGCCATGAGGACCAAAGAAGGAAGTGATGATTGTCCAAAGCGGATCGAGCTTCCACATAATGCTCAGGTCAGCCTTGTTGACTTAACATCGAAAAACTCAAAGTTTTTCAGAAGTTTGGACATTTCAAGACGAATTCCTTAATGAAGACCTGTATTCTGGACTGTTCATGATAGTTACAAATATGCATGTAGCATTGTGAAAGGTATAAAAGTTGTTAATGATAATGCTGAACGAGCAGTGGCCCTCATTGAACAGTTTAATTGCCGATTAACTCACGACGAGGAGCAACTGCAGTATCTGATGCAGGTTGTCGCTAATCTCGTCGAAATATCCTGACAGCAGAAAATGCACACTTGAGCAATATTCAATAACACTTTTTTGTAATATGAAAAATATGTTGCTTTCGTTTCTTGTAACATTAAAAATATTTTGTTTTTATTTCTTGTAATATGATGAATATATTGTTTTTGCTTATCATGTTTTGGGATGTTATGTTTTTTTGGAAAGAACACTTAGTTTTATGATCCTACTTTACATGGAGATTTATTTAAATTTTGGTAGCATATTTGAGATACCGCGAAGATTATTTATGTTTATTTTCTTAAAGTATTCATCATTTATATTGTTTTATTAGTCATCCTTTATTTTAGTTTCCGTTTGATAAAATTTAAAAAAATTACCCATGAAATACAAAAATTTATTAAGCCTGCGCAACCCCTAAATATTCTCTAAAATAGAAGAAACTCAATGAGATAAGTTCATTCATTCAAGAGTACCTAATTATGGGTTGGGAGCCGGGAAAATTTAATATCGAAATTTTTTTTTATATTTGTAAGAACCACCCTAAATTATACATACAGTATATATATATATATATATATATATATATATATATATGTGTGTGTGTGTGTGTGTGTGCATACAGTGTACGTTAAATAACTCCCTCTTTTAAAATTCGTATAATTTCCGTTTCTTACTCAATTTTAATAAAATAAAATAAAATATTCAGTATTTATTGAAGTCTTTTGTATTGACCTTTCTGTCGGGCAAAGCTGACGGTTTCGTGTTGTTTAACATCCACAACCATTGTTGGACCTTTTATCACTCGGGACACAATGAATGCTGAAAGACACGTAAAAATGTTGAAAAATCGCTTATGGCCAATGATTCGCAATGGAATAATGTTGATAATCTTCATTTCATGCAGGTCGGAGCACCTCTTCATTTTTCTAACGATGTGCGGGCATGGCTGCATGACAAATTTCCATGACAATGGGTTGGAAGAGGTGGTAAGCATGAATGGCCTGCTCACAGCCCATACCTAACGCCTTCTGACCTCTTTCTGTGGGGTTGGGCTAAGGAAGAATTTTATCGCCACAAACCTAAAGATCTTGATAAACTGGGGGAAAGAATTAACCATGTTCTCAACAATGTTCCTGAACGCATGTTACGAGCAGCAGCGGATAACATACCTGTTCGTCTAAGGAAATGTTGTGATAATGCAGGAGCATATGCGGAAGTGTAAAGTGCATGCAACTGTTTGTGAATGAAAACTTCAATAAATATTGAATAACTTACAGTTTGCTTCATTAAAATTGAGTAAGAAATTGGGAATTGATACGAATTTTAAAATAGGGAGTTACTTATCATACACCCTGTACATAGATGTAGGGCATGATGATGATGTTTGGCTGTCTGTTCGTTTATACACGCCAAAAAGAGTCAGGTAATCTACACCAAGTTTAGTATTCACATTAAGGGAGAACAAGGGAAGGTTTCTCAACACACTTGCCCCTCCCAGTCCCACCTTCTGGAGGAGGGACTGGGACGAGGCTCCCTAAAAAGCTATGGTACGACAAAACGGCTACGGTAATCTGTATCAAGTTTAGTATACACATGAAGAGAGAAGCAGAGAAGGTTTTAGTAACACACCTACCCCGCTTGTGTTTCAGGGGTATCTTGCTGTGCAAGGCATTCCTGTATATTTTTATTTTTGCAGGAAAGAGGGGCCAAGGGAGAATGCACGTAAAAACGACCCACCCGAGAGGAGAAAAAGAGAGCCAAAATTAAGGTCCACAGTTTTAGAGATGCCTGGACACTCTGCGTTTGGAATACTGGAGGTCATAGACAGGAGAATATATGGACTGAGGGAGATTGTTTCAGAGTTGAACGGATGAGTGGCTGAAAGGTTGAAAATACCGATTAACCCTTGCGTTTGAGAGTTGGACAGAAAAGGAATGAGAATGTGTGGAAAGTCGGGTACTGCGTGCTCTCCTAAAAGCAGGAGGCATGAAGTTAGAGAGTTTAAAAGGGCAGTGTCCGTTATAATCGGGATAGTGAAGTGAGAGTGAAGCAACATTGCGGCGAAGAGAAGGACTCAAAATATTCAGTAAGAGGCTGGTAAATGATGAGACGAAAAGCCTTTGATTTCAGCCGTCAAGTAGAGCGGTTTGGGTTGAGCCACCCCACACATGAGAAACGTACTCCATACAGGGGCGGACAACACCCCTGTACAAAGACAGCAATTGAGTGGGGACTGGGGATGAAAAAACTGTAGAGTCAGTACAGCACACCTAACCTCCTAGAAGCTGTTTTAGAAAGAGAATATATGTGATCTTTCAAGAAAAGATCACGAGAAAAGAAAACGCCAACGATGTTAAGAGAAGAGGAAGGATTGAGTTGTGTATTGTTGAAAGTAAGGGGATAGTCGTGTGTAAGATTGATGAAGGAACTGAGTTCTTGAGGCATGGAAAGCCACATGGTTTTCTCTGCCCCAATCAGAGATAGCAGGAAGATCAGAGGTCAGGTGCACCATAGCCGTCCTACGCGAAGCATGGAGTGATTGTTAAGAGGGACGCTTTGGGAAGCGGGTGAAGAAGTGAAGAGTGGAATCATTGATATTCGAGGGGATAGGATAGGAAGTGCGATTTAATAGATCATTGAAAAATAAAGTAAAAGAGTGGGTGACAGGATAGAACCCTGAGGAAGCGTCTAGTACGACTCATCGCCGCCGACTCATCGCCGCCGACTCATCGCCGCCGACTCATCGCCGCCGACTCATCGCCGCCGACTCATCGCCGCCGACTCATCGCCGCCGACTCATCGCCGCCGACTCATCGCCGCCAACTCATCGCCGCCAACTCAACTCCGAATGTACCGTTGCCAAATAATGTTTTGTATAATTTATTAATCTTTCTTTAGTGCGATGATAGGTACTGAAGGAAATTAAAAACACTTGGAAGAACCATTGAAAACATAACTAATTATATTTATATAATATTTTATTTATATAATATAACATAACCTAACCTAACCCAACCTAACCTAACCTATCCTAACCTAACCTAACCCAACCTAACCTAACCTAACCTAACCCAACCCAACCTAACCTAACCCAACCTAACCCAACCCAACCTAACCCAACCTAACCTAACCCAACCTAACCCAACCCAACCTAACCCAACCCAACCCAACCTAACCTAACCTAACCCAACCTAACCTAACCCAACCTAACCCAACCTAACCTAACCCAACCTAACCTAACCTAACCTAACCCAACCTAACCTAACCTAACCTAACCTTCATCAATTAACATTATAGATGCCTTATACAAAATAGAGAAGAGTCGAGATATGTATCTCGAACAACTTGTAGGAGGTCATGCTCCACCTTCAAAGTTAAAAAAATATCGTGATGCTGATGACCGTATATTAAAACTAGTTTTAAGCTTTGAGCAACGATGACCATTAGAATATTTACGTGGGATTGCCTACAATTACCACTAATTAAAATCTGAACGTTTTAATCTTTTTTTAACGTAGTAGAATAAAGAGTTTCTAACGATTTTTAATTTTTTAAAGCTTTAACCTTCAAAAATAAATTTAATTTATTTTTTGAAAAAATGGAGTTGAGTTGGCGGCGATGAGTTGGCTGGAGTTGAGTCGGCGGCGATGAGTTGGCGGCGATGAGTTGGCGGCGATGGATCGTCCCATCCCGCTGAGGGAACACCACTATTAATAGCGTTAGGAGAAGAACACTGGCCATCTATAACCGCAACTATAGATCGTCTAGAAAGGAAATCAGAAACCTAGGGCAACTTCGAAATTAAGTATTTGTTCTTCACCCTATCAAAAGCTTTTCATATGTCTAGCGCAACAACAATGGTTTGACTGAAATCCCGAAAAGTGGTTGACCAAAAGTCAGAGATATCCAAGAAGATCGCCAGTAGAAGATTGTGAGAAGATGGGTGTTTAAGAATCTTCCTATTAAGGCTAGGTTCAAAGTCTTTAGAAAGGCAAGAAATCAAAGCAATTGGACGATAATCGGAGGGTTGAGAATGGACAGCCTTGTTTGGGACAGGCTGAATGAAAGCGAACTTCCAGCAGGAAGGAAAAGTACCAGATGATAGTCAAAAACGAAAGAGTTTGCCTAGACACGGTGTTAGAGACGGCAACTGATCCATCGGAATGGAAAAGAGGAGGGAAAGAAGAAAAAGAAGTAAAGTTGTTGGAGTTGTTCTTGGCTAGGTTCCAGAAAGAGCGAGAAGAATTAGAATTGCATAGGTTTTCATGTTTCTCTCTGATGAAGGAAATTTTGGCGAGTCGAAGAACAGATTTCGCATGATTTTAGGCAGAAATATAAGCTACGTGAGAGTCAGGAGTTGGATAGGACGTTACCTTCTCAAACCCCTCTGTCTATTGAGGATATTATTAGAACAAGCAAAGTTAAACCAAGGATTTTTTGCATTAATAGTATGAACAGAAAATGGAATATACGCCTCCATCCCCGAGAGAATCACCTCCGTGATGCGCTCAGCGCACTCGAAGCCGCCCCGGCCACGGAAGCAGTAATCGGTCTATGGGAAATCAGAGAAGTGCTGCTTAAGGGCCTCCCAATCATCGGTACCAAAGTGTCAATGGCGTCTCCTTTTGAGAGAATTCAAAGACTGAACTGGAGCGATAGGACTGGAAACAAATATAAAATTGCTGTCGGAGGAACCCAACGGAGAAAAGGTTTGACAGAGTAAGAAGGATGAGAGGTAAGAAATAAATCCAGAAAGTTGGCCCTATCTCCAAGACGATCGGGAATACGAGTAGGGTGCTGTACAACTTGCTGTAGGTCATTCAGGATATAGTTATTTTTAGCTAATTCACCAAGGATGTCATTGAAATGGGAAGAATGCCAAAAAGGGTGGTGAGCATTGAAATATCCTAAAATGGAGATTTCAGCAAAAGGAGAGTGGGATAGAATGTATTTCATTTTGGAAGTGAGGTAGTCAAAGCGTTTTGTATAGTTAATATAACTAGGAGAAAGATAGACAGCACAGATGTATTTAGTTTGAGATTGGCGTGCAAGTCGTAGCCAGAGAGTGTAGAAGTCGGAGTATTCAAGTTCGATAATACGAGTGTGCAAGCAAGATTGTTGCGTACATATACATAACATTCATCTTTGGAATGAAACTGAATATAGATAACGTAGGAGTGAACAAAAAAGGGGTTGCTGTCAGTCTTCCCAGACACCTGAGTTTCAGTGAGAAAGAGAAGATGAGTATTAGAGGAAGAGAGGTAGTTTTCAACAAATGGAAAATTTTAGGAAAGGCTACGAATGTTGCAGGAGTTTATGAAAATTAAATCAGGCATAGGCCCAGGACATCTTGATTGGGTAGTAACAGAATCAGTTCCGCAGCCAGGATCTGCGTTCCCAGTAATAGGCAGCGGGGTAGGCAGGAGTGTGGAAATGTAATTTTAATGTACAAGATTCATGCATGTGTAGTGAGGAATAGAAAGCGAAATGTGTGTTTGAGAACATGCTGGACTGCTTACAGGGTAGATGAAGCATGGAAAAAAAGATCAGCTAAGAAAGACAATGAGACGAGAAATGGGAGTTCCAGCACTGACGATCTATCTACAGTGGTGTGACTACGAATCCACTGGCTCCTGCGGTTTGACTCCCAGTGACGACAGTCGACGCGCAGCAAACGCAGCTGTTCATCCTTCCATTCAATAAAAAGATTGGTTGGTAGACAAATGGGTACCCTGTGTAGCCAAGTAGTTAAGACACTGGGCTGCTGATCGAGTCCGAGTGAGACTTTGTAATTTGTGATGACCCGTGGTGGGTCGTTTTTCGGATTCCACGTTAAGTTGTTGGTCTAAGTTGGAGCAACAAGCTTGACCTACATCAGAATGAACAATTCGGGCGAGAGCAGAACCAAAGTTAACGAATATATATATTTCTTAAAACCATTTCGGATTTCTATTGATTCTGCATTGAGTTTTATCAAACGCATTGGATTTGTTTTTGTCTTAACAGATTGGGTTGTGACTGAAAGTTTTAATAACGTGAATGCAGCATAGCTGCTGATTAATACATGTAATTAGTAATGCGCAAAGAATATTAATCACTGTATTCATCTAATATACTTCAATTAAATGGGGGAACCATTCTTTTTATTATTCATAGCACGTGTAGTGGGTAGTATCTCCTATAATCTATAAGTTCTCTTTCACCAACTTATAAGAAAAAAAAATTATACAATATTGTTACAAAAAGTGTATTAGTATTTGGGGCAAAAGAACTAAAATTCATGCACAACCTCTAAAGATCTAGCTCCAGCTCCAAGTACACCCGCTTCAGCTCCGCCCCGGCTCCGCATAATTTTTTTCAGATTCTGAACCCCGGTTTCAATCTGAAAACCCCAGTTCCGGCTGTGAACCTTTGCCAACCTTTGCATAAGTGTGGCCCAATTATTGTATCCTGACTTTGGTGATCGGTGATACTGCGTAGAAATTTTAACATTTTTTAGTGTGTGTGTGTGTGTGTGTGTGTGTGTGCGTGCGTGTGTGTGTGTGCGTGCGTGCGTGCGTGTGTGCGTGTGTGCGTGCGCGCGCTCTTGACTACCTTACATCATCGTGACAGTAGTTAGAAAACATACAAAGCTCATCGTAAGACGAACGTGTGGGTAGAACATTAGCGGTGTCACCATAGTTTGAGACTTTATTTAATTAAAAATCATTACATATGAAAAAAAAACATATAATGAAGGGTAGACTAGGTTAGTTTAAATTATGTTATGTTAGGTTAAGTTAATATGGTTCTTTAGATTGGGTTAAATGTCGCCATTCACAATTAAAAATGTAAAAATGTCAGTTTCGTAAGGTAGCCAAACACGTGTATATTTTCTTTATTATATGTTTTATATACTGACTATGTAATAAGTTGTATACGTACGGTATCTACTGACAGATATTATATTACTTTGTATTTAAATTTAATAGACTATAAAAAATTTAATAAATTACTTCTTAGTCTTGAGAACACTTTAAAAAGTATTTCATTAATGGCAGCCTGACTTTAACCATCTATAACATTCTTTTTTTCCTTAACTTTTATGAATATTTTACAGTTGTTTCCAAGTTTATACAAATTTTATGAGCCAAAAACTTGACTAAATTTTAACTAAACGTTTACGATTAGAATTAATGACATGGTTTTATTATGTATTTTAAAGTTTATTTCTCCTCTTCTTCTTTACTATGTTTAAGTTTCGTACTGTTTTATAATAATGTTATATACAAATTAATGAACGGTGGCTTTATTTAATTTGGTAAAAATATTCTTTATTACTAAATGAATGAGTGAAAATAATGTCGCAGAGCAATTTTGGGTCCTCGTGAAATCAAGGTTAAATTTTTTTTATAATGTCTCTGTATACTCAACATTGTGCAGAAAGCAGCTTTGTCGATTATGATTTGGCAAAATTTCAACATTTACTGAGGTATGTTATACCACTGTACGTATAATGGTAAAATAGGTTCCATTATAATTACTGTCTCTAAGAAACCGGGGCCCTTAATGACGAGTTTACTGAATACTGAGAAGAAAAATTACTTTAATTAAATGAAATAAAATTCCATTAGCGCTGTCATTAATAACAATAATAATAATAAATGAACAGAGGATAGCCTCTACTTTTAGCACGAGAAAGAAGTATGACGTTATTAATCGCCTCGTAGTTACCAATTTCATAGCAACAACTCTGCTTCAAATTTTCAGTTTGATATCCCACTACTACGGTTATACTATCCCTTATATACACCCTGAACGCAAATATACACCTAGCTTTGAAACAAGACAGTATCCGTGGCTCAGTGGGTAACATTGTTAAGCGAATCGAAGACTGTGGTGGAGGGTTCGACTCCTGATGGTGCCAATTAAAAATAATCCAGGAGTTTGCGTAATGGGTGGCGTTCGACTGGGCCCAACACTGTGCCAGTTTCTGTCCCTTCTACTGCTTAGCATTTTTATTATTACCTTCGAAAGTATAATCTACATAATATAAATCTAGTTTCATTTTAAACAAATATCCAATAACGTGGTGAGCTCAATTCTTTATGTTTTCTCCTCCTAATACTTGCTACGTAATAATAAAACTATTAAAAGTTTTTCACATTATAAATAATACCTTTGAAAGCATTTGGAGAATTTTTTTTAACTTTGAAGGTTTTTGTTTGGTGATTTATTTTGTTTCAAGAAAGGGAAAAATATATAATTAAATAAAATAAGATGAATAAAATGACAAACGCTTAAACTAACATTCTTTAATTACCAGACGTCTCTGGAGACCCACTTCCCATCTTCAGTGACAGCCATAACTCATAACTTAGAATGTTCATTTCAATAGCTGAACATTAATCATTCAGAGTAGGTTTATTACTAAAAATGTAAGTTAGATCAATTTCACAAGTTAACTTACAAAGCTCAATGATTATTGTTCAGCTATTGAATTGAACACTAAGTTATAACTACCACTGAGGATGGGAATTAAGTCTCCCGAAACGTCTGGTAATTAAAGAATGTTAGTTCAAGCGTTTTTCATTTTATTCATCTTCAAAGACCGCTTCTGTAGGAACAAGCCCTTATCCAAAATTAAATTTATATATATATATATATATATATATATATATATATATATGTAAGATGTATCGAGAGATATTGGACAAATGAAATCACATTCAGCTGCAGGTCCTGACAAATGGAACGCACTATTAATTAAAAACTGTAAAAATGAAATAGCTATACCCTTATACTGGATATTGAGAAGATCCGTAGACACTGGGGAAACACCGAGCATCTTGAAAAGAGCGAACATTGTCCCTATATATAAAGGAGGGGATAGATCTCAAGCAAAGAACTATTGACCAGTGTCATTGACGTCCCACCTCACCCAAATATTTGAAAGAATAGTCAGAGAGAAAATCTATAACTTCTTGGACACTGGAAAGATTCAACGAAAATCAACACGGATTCCGATCAGGAAGATCATGCCTATCACAACTTATAGAGCATTATAACAATATCCTAGATGCACTTGAAGGCAATAAAAACTAGGATGTCATATACACGGATTTTGCTAAAGCTTTCGACAAATGCGATCATGGTATAATGCACATAAAATGAAACAGATAGCAATAAACAAAGCAAAAGGAGTGCGGGACAGGTACTAAGAACGTTCAAAAGGAGGAACAAGACAGTAATGATTCTCATGCTGAGAGCACAGATCATACCAAAACTTGAATACTGCTCAGTTTTGACGTCCCCATATAAAAAAGAAGAAATTAATAAACTAGACGAAAAGCAGACATTTCACAGCCAAGATTGATGGCTGCAAAGAACTCAACTACTGGGAAAGACTATGTAAACTAAATCTGTACGCCCTGGAATGAAGAGAGAGGTACACCATAATCTACATATGGAAAATGATCGAAAAACTTGTATCAAACCTCAAACTAAACCCAATTACCATTCAAACAACGCTGGAAAATAGGAAAGGCAGAATGTATAGATGTCCTAAATTAAAGGCCCGACAAGGGACCTCCTCAACACTGAAGGAAAATAGCTTGGTTGTCAGGGGCCAAGACGTTTTAACCAGCTTCTAAAGGACCTCAGAAACGTTAGAGGGGTCAAAGTTGAAGTTTTCGAGAGAAGACTAGATGCTGGCTCAGGACGGTACCAGATGAGCCGGATGTACCTGGCTATGTGCGGTGATGAGCGCAAGAGAGCAACTCGCTCCTCCACCAAGCCAGGACTAGAGGCGGGGCCACCAGCTTGACCTTCGTGTGAAGAGAGACCGACGCACGGAACCCAAACGAGGTTAACGAGGTATATATATATATATATATATATATATATATATATATATATATATATATATATATATGCATAGTAGTAGTAGCATAAAAGAACGGAAAGAAGGGGTAGGAAAATCTTGGTACTGATACAAATTTGAGATTCTGAACGAGATGAAGCTAATAATGGGGACATCAGATGTGATGGACAAACTAAATCAGAGACACGCCGTGCATAGAAGGAAAACCTAAGGTCCGACAAAAATGAGGCTGCTCTGGCAAATACAAATTTGGGGCCTAAAGTGATAAGGAGAGAGAAAGTACAAGGAGAAAGAGACAAATGGAAACCAAAGTTTAAAATGAGAATGAGTAGATATACTGATCAGTGGACAGATGGGTAACAAGGAAGGAGAAAAAAAGGAGGGTAAACAGACAGACAGAGAGATGGATAAGGAGATAAAGGGAAAGAAGGAATGAGAGAGAGAGAGAGATAAAACAAATTTATAGAAGACCGCACCTCGAGTGGAGAAAGCGTGAGTGAAAACCGAAAATCTATATTAAGAAGCCTAACCAAGATTAGAAATTTTTTTTCTCTATTATTGGAACTATCCTCTCGTCAGATCCCCTGTCTATACGTTTTTTTTCTCCCCTCTTCCCTCGGTAAAATTCCTTCTGTTTATGCCTCAGACCTCCCCTCTCTCCTCTTTATCTAGTTTACTGTATCTTTTTTACAGGTCATTGGATTTTTCTTATTTTCTTCGACTTTCATTAGAAAATGTCAAGGGAAAACTTTTTAAGTAATGAAAAATCAAATAGTTGCCAATAAATCTGTACGTGTAATGGCAAACATCAAATAGAGAAAGGCAAACAATAAAAATACAACCATTTTTCAGTTCAATAAGTACCAATATAGAATGTTAATGATATTCTCATTCAGTTTCTGAAATCCTTATTTGGATTGCATATGTTCAAAGTGAAACTTTTCAAATACGGCAATTTGAAAAGTTATGTAAATAGTATTCAATTCAGTACTTATTTGTTATTTATGAAGTTTCTCATTTCACTTGTAAAACAATTTGAGAGTGCTTTTATGCGACATCTCGGATACTGAGAAAGGAAAGCTATATTGTCCCAGTTACGATGAGGGTTCTTCTACACTTTATTTTCTCCCAATTGGTTTCTCTTTTTCATAAGAGTATTCAGTATGTTTGCAAATAAAATAAAATAACTTCATTAAAATTGTAGATCTAAAACTTATGTATAATTTTGTGTATTTAAATTCACGCTTAAACTCTTCGAACTTATTTTGACATAAAAGTTTATATATTTATATATATATATATATATATTAGTAGACATATTAAACGAGATATACGAAATATTTCTGTATCACTATGAAAGAATTTTCTACCATCGTATGAAACACGATAGTTTCCGAGAGTTAATTGTGTATTCTCGCATGAATGGAATATAAAACTGTAATAACAATGCGAGTTGGAAAAAGAATGAACAAGCTATTCACCTCCGCGGTTTCCAGCTTACACACACACACAATTATATGTATGTATATACTTATATTAGGGTGGATCGATTTTACATTTTTTTCGATTTCCATATTCTAATAGAGACAACACCTTGCGCATCCATGAGAAAATAGCCTCTGCAAAATCTTAGCTTAATAGGTAATCATCTTCTGCCCCCGGCAGAGCGATGAAAATCATATTTTAGTAGTCAAAAACGTATTTTTCTTATAATTTTTAAAATATTTCAATATGCATCACAATTATTCCTAATAACTATAAAGTCGATGAAAAAGACCTCATATGATCGTTTTTCCAAGCGCGTTGTCCTACGTTAATATCTTTTGCCCCCGGCAACAACGTCAAATGTTGAAAAAATAGGTAATTTACTGTATATACATATTTTCAGATCGGCTCTTTGTCTTAAATAATGCATTTATATATTTCCCATAGCATTTATATCGTTGCTTAGGCATGAAATAACACACACGCAAAATTTTATGACTCTAGAGTAATATCTTCTGTCCCCGAGAAAAGTCTAAATGTGGATTATAATTACGTTAATGCGATGTTATAAGTACGATAAGTACTAAGTACAGCTCCTCGCTTGCTAATTTTATAAAATTAGCAACCCAGAACTCACCACGAGGAGGTGGTTGTACGTCGAGTTCCACCCTATACAGCCCCAACCACCCTTCCTTTGGCTGCATGTCGATTTACATACGGTAATCTTTCTTAGAATCAAATCGTGGAATTTTTGTTCGGGAGTGAAGACGGGAGCGGATGAATCCGTCCCTCTCTTCTATTCCACTTACACTGGCAGAGGCTTCGGTTACTAATTTGATGAGTCTCTCGACCGCTTGAGTATGACAAGGGAATAGTGGGATCAGTCCATCAGGCTGGTCTCCCGTCTCAACAAACTCTTTTATTCGGGTATCAGGTATTGTTTTTGTAACGGGGGGTTCGGTCACCTCAGCCGTTTGCCAGTTGATCATTTCGTAATAGTTTTGACTATCGTAGAGCAGCTCAGGCATGGCGAAGGCTCGAATTTCCCCCGCTGGTGATTGTTTTGATCGTGCTTTTAATATTCTTCTCCATCCCAATTCTCTTATGTGTTGCTCATCGGCATGTAGCATGGAGATCAAAATATTTTCTGGGTGAGCAAAGAAAGAATTTCTACGGAGGACTTTGTTGGCGATTGTCTTAGATCTTTGAGGCATGGTCTGAGAGAGACGCATCATTTCGAAAAAATGTTTTGCGCCCTCAGTGAAACTGGAGTTTTTCTTTATCTTAAACCAAATTGGTGCGTAAACTGTCATAATGAATCGCACAATTTCGTTGAAGGTGCTGGAGGGTTCACTGGTTGAAACATAGAGGCGCAGAAATCTATTTGCTGTTGTCAGCCACCTGGAATGCGCCATCTTACCTGGATTTCGAGCCGCGAGAGCTGAAGAGCAGCTACCGCTCGACACTGCTCTGTAGATGCCTAACAAATATTTTTGGTCACTGCTCAACTCGGCATCATCTATGTCAATGTCGGGAGATGGAATGGCATCGAATTCTGTAATTGGAAGTTTTTCGCAGTCGTTCAGTTGTTTTCCAACTGGTCCAGTAAAGCCCATTGGCCCAGTTGTTTTGCCGTCCAAGTCTTGAATGAGGTGTCGCAGTGATAATTCATTACCGTGTAATAGGCATATGATCCACTGAACTGGCCTTTGTAGTTTCATTTCAATCATACGAATGGCTCCACCCTTTCGACTGGCGCGTCAGTGGCAGCTGCTGCTGGCAGCACTCACCAGAGATGACCTTTAAACCCTAGCCTAGAGTCATAAAATTTTGCGTGTTATTTCATGCCTAAGCAACGATATAAATGCTATGGGAAATATATAAATGCATTATTTAAGACAAAGAGCCGATCTGAAAATATGTATATAAATTACCTATTTTTTCAACATTTGACGTTGTTGCCGGGGGCAAAAGATATTAACGTAGGACAACGCGCTTGGAAAAACGATCATATGAGGTCTTTTTCATCGACTTTATAGTTATTAGGAATAATTTTCATGCATATTGAAATATTTTAAAAATTATAAAAAAAATACGTTTTTGACTACTAAAATATGATTTTCATCGCTCTGCCGGGGGCAGAAGATGATTACCTATTAAGCTAAGAATTTGCAGAGGCTATTTTCTCATGCATGCGCAAGTGTTTGTCTCTAGTAGAATATGGAAATCGAAACAAATGTAAAATCGATCCACCCTAATATATATGCGTATGTAAAAATGAATAATTCTGTTCAGTTTCGCATATAAAGTCCACACTAACTGTATATAAAATGCAAGTTTTGAAAAAAAAATTTCTTTCTAATTTATTTTTGCCAAGTAATTGATGAATTATTTATGTTTCAAATTACCCAACCATTTTTTAGATTAAGCTTAATGTAATCGTGTTAAATTCTACAATATTCATTTTTTTATACATTCTCTCATACTTCTAAAAGATGAAGTCATACCTTGCCGAAACTCTAAATTAACCATTAATTTTAAATTTTAAGCATTTAATTTTGGCTCATATGCATGTTTAATTTTAATTCATAATAAAATGAATATTTCAATTTCCATTTTTAGTTAACTCAACAAATCATAACATCAGATCTGTCAATATGTTGTTTAAAAGAGAAATATGACTTCATCTTCAAATACCTTGCTTATCTCTCAACACGGTGTTACAGCCAAAATTTACCTTTATCTTCAAATATTTTGCAAAAGAATTCAGCCTATTGAGAATAAAACAAAAAACAGGTCAACGTTAAATAATAATAATATCACCGATTTATTTGTATATATACTCTTGTAACCTTTCAAATTATCAATCTTATTATTCTGATCTGACCTAGAGGCTGAAGCATTACCCGTAATATTTCAGAAGCACTAAAATACAGTAAGAGTATATCTGTCTTCTCCTTTGAAGCCCTGCTTTCTCTAGAGAACTTAGTTTTAAAGTAGAATAAATAATTTCCCGATACGCTACAAGAAGAATCGGGGAACCGTCAGATAATTTAATAAGTTTTCACAGAATCCCCGATCTACTACAAGAAGAAATCGGAGTGTAGTATAAAAGAAACTGCTACGATTCCCGACACGGTACCAGCTACCCCAGAGTGAGAAATTTGTACATATACATATATGTTTGTATGATGCAAACCTACAAGGAAAAAGAAAAAATATTCCAAGGCCTTTCGTGTATTCAGCAATACACCGTGTCATTCCTCGTCATTCCCTGACAAGGTGTATTGCTGAATAAACAAAAGTCTTTGGAATAATTTTCTTTTTCCTTATGGGTTTGCATCATTCATTCATTTCACGTGTTTACGTGCAAAATTCATCCAATATTTTTTTTTTATGCATGGAGGAGGGGACACGTGCAAACGCCAACAAAAAAGCCCCCTCCCCAATTGAAGAATAGGAGAGCCAAAGTCATGGTCCAGGGTTTTCGACATGCCTGGACACTGCGTATGAGAGCTGAGAGGTAATGAACAAGGGGAAAGATGGAGTGAGGAAGATTGTTCCAGAGTTCAACGGTTGTGTAGATGAAGCATTGAATATACCTATTAACCTCTGCGTCAGAGAGTTGGACAGAAAAAGAATGAGAAAAAGTCGAAAGACTGGTGCTGCGTGCTTTCTTAAAAGGAGGAAGCATGCAGTTAGAGAGTTCAGAAGAGAAGTGTCCGTCATAATAGCGATAGTAAACAGAGAGTAAGGCAACATTGCGGCGAAGAGAGAGGGATTGAAGACAGTGAGTAAGAGGGGGGGAATTAATGAGAAAAAGAGTTTCATTCCATCAGGTCAAATACGGCTGCATGGGTTGAGCCACCCCACACATGAGAAGCATACTCCAGACAGAGGCGAACAAGACCGCTGTACAGAGACAGCAACTGAGTGGGAGTGAAGAAACCGCGGAGGCGGTACAACATATCTAAGCTCTTGGAAGCTGTTTTAGAAAGAGTAAACGTTATCTTTTCACGAAAGATCACGAGAAAAGGAAACGCCAAGAATGTTAAGCGAAGAGGAAGGATTGAGTTGTGTGTTGTTGAAGGTAAGATCAACAGGAGGAACACCATGAGGACCATACGCCTTCCTGGAGTTGAGTTCAAATAGGGCAGAAAAAATATCTTTAGAGGAGATTCTAATTTCAGACATAAGGTCAAAGGGAAGAGATGGAGGAACAACACAGAATCGTCCAGGGTTGAGTTGGAAGGGAAAGTTTGAGCCGAAAGTTCAGCTTTGTCAGGAGAGGAGACGGCAAATGAGCCGTAGGAATGGAAAAGAGGAGGGAAAGAAGAAATAAACTTGTTGTAGAGGTTCTTAGTTAGATGCCAGAAAAAGCGAGAAAAATTAGAATTGGATAGGTGTTCACATTTAAGTCGCATGAAGTTATGTTTTAGCGAGTCAAAGAAGAGATTTTGTACGATTCTGGGCACAAATATAAGCTGAATGAGAGTCAGGATTTGGATGGCGACGGTACCTTCTGAAATACTCCTCTCTGTTGCGGATAGCATAAGAACAAATAAAGTTAAAGCAAGGTTTTTTGGCATTAGTAGTAGGAATAGAATATGGAATGTACGCCTTCGTGCCCGATAGAATTACTTCCGAGATGCGGTCAGCACAGTCGGAAGGGCCCAGGCCACGGAAACAGTAATCATTCCATGGGAAATCAGAGAAGTAATGTCTAAAGCCCTCCCACTCATTGGCACCAAAGTGCCAAAGGCGCCTCCTCTTGGGAGGATCCAAAGGCAGGATTGGAGCGATAGGACAGGAAACGGATACAAGGACTATTGTCGTTGGTGCCATACGGAGAAAAAAGTTTTACAGATTAAGAAGGATAAGAGGTAAGAAATAAATCTAGAATGTTGGGCCTATCTCCAAGGCGATCCGGGATACGAGTTGGGTGCTGTACAATCTGCTATAGGTAATTTGGGATAGAAAAATTGTAAGCTAGTTCACCAGGGATGTTAGTGAAATGAGAGGAAAGCCAAAGGTGGTGGTGAACATTGAAATCTCCTAAAATAGAGATTTCAGCAAAGGGAGAGCGGGATAGAATGTATTCCACTTTGGAAGTGGGGTAGTCAAAGAATTTTGGATAGTCAGTAAAATTAGGAAAAAGGTAAACAGCTCAGATGTATTTAGTTTGAGATTGGCATGTAAACCACAGCCAGAGAGTACAGAATTCGGAAGATTCGAGTTCGGGAATACGAGAACAAGTTAGGTCATTGCGTACATATACGCAACATCCATTTTTCGAATGAAATTGAGTATAGAGAAAGTAAGAAGGAGTAGTATGACCGCAAAATGCCAGAGTGCAGAGCAATTGCATAATGTTGCAAGAGTACCCCCTTATCCCCCTTGGTGCCAACCCCACCCCCTTTATTGCAAGGCACCCCCCGCCCCCTTCTTCACTCGGCATAGCGACAATTGAAATATTCTACCAAATCGTAACGACACCTATCCACTATATAGAGGTACAGTTCTTCAGGGTGAACAGTGTAGGCGAGCTCAGCTCTGTACCTCTCAAGTGCTTTGTACCAAAGCTCAGGATATTTCGAAAAATCTAAACCTTTTAAATATGTATCCAGATCTAGACCATTCTCCCCCTGTTCATTCCTACATTCAACAAATCCGTCGAGCAGAGCGGTGTAAGCGTATTCAAGAACCGTGTCAAAATAAATCATATCCGTAACGCGCGCATCTAATATAGGCCTCAGCTTACGGAATCCGACGATCTCAAGCATTCTGTCGAGGATGAAACGGTTTCGTGTAGGAACAAGAACGTCATTATCAGCTATGTTCTTCCACATCAGTCGTATATCAATGCATGGTTGTTCATTATTTACACTCAATGTACAAACAATGGTATATGAGGAGGCGTCACTAATCGTCTCTCTTCTTGTACCTACGTCAGCTGGTATTTTATAACGGTCCTCAGCCCACCTCTCAACTACCACGAAGATTTTATGCATCTCCTCAAAACTTAAATAAATAACGTTACGTTTGCTTGCATGCCTGCAGATCGTTTCAAGCACACAGTTAATGGTGCCGGTTTCTCGCCTGAACACGCGCAATGACTTCGTCACGGAGACGTGGTACGATCCGTTAAGAATGCTTCTCAAAGGGAGTTCCATCGTATTCGCACGTTCACACTGTTCGAGATGACTATGGCACTTCCACTCGGCGAAAGCTCTGAGATGACTATGAGCCACAGGAGGCAGGCAGGCAGGATCGGCTCTACTGGCCGGGTGAATCATCCTCATGAAACGTGAATGGATTTGTTCGAACTCGTATGCTCCGGGAGGAGTGAGTCACACCATAATCTAATGAAACGTGTACGGCGCCGCTGACCCAACATCCAACATGAATCGTTGTATCCCATTATATTGGGCATATGTTTTGAGAAATTTTCTGATACAAGAATTAATTTCGGTTTTAATGTTTTATCACTACCACTTCCCCGAATACGCACTAGACATTTTCCGTCAGGGTAATTTTCACGAACTAAACACATTTTTTTAAATGTTTTATCTCTCTTAAACATCTTCACAAACCTGTGCGCTATTAGAGAGAAACATATGTTCATATTTATCCTTTTTGTTTAACAGGCGATACTCATCTCTAAAATCTGTTAAAAACTCACACAACCCATTAGCCACAACCTCACTACAAACCTCATCATGATATATATTAATGTAGTGGTAAAAATACTTAAGATTGTCCATGATGACAAGATTTACATTTTCAGCCGTAGAATACGAGTAATCGGTATGGTGTATCATGATACAATACCGCTTCTCACACCACTCATCCACAAGACTCACTACCCATGACTGTTGTTTATCTTCTGAGCGTGTTGCTTCTTCTACCACGCGGTATATGTGAGCCTTTATAAAGCTTAGTTCTATAACATACTTCAGTACATCGTCTGTACTGCGAAATCCTACAACCCCTCGCCAGAATATCCGTAGAGTATTTGAGTAGCCTGACCCTTCGCACGATTCAATGCAGCCTTAAAAGAGGCAAAGGAGGCGGGAATAGGGAGTTTTTCAGTATCCACTACATCTACGCACTTAGCAGAATACCACTTCATAAATGTTGAACACGCGATATTAAAGGTAGCCATTACTATTTTCTTCTATGCGAGAGAATACACGTCTGAATTCAAGGGTATACAGAGGTCAACTGAGCACGCAGGGAAGCCCAGGTTGCGGCATGACTCACGCTGCTGGTCTTACAGTGTGCGGGGCTTAACTTTTTACTGTACACACACACACACACACACACACACAAAGTAAAACGCTAGTTGAAACATGATTTATTTAATAATCGAAATATTCAAGGTGTATATATATATATATATATATATATATATTTACAAATACGTGTAATAATTAAGTTAGCAATAGACATATCAAAGATTATGGTATCCAAAGGGCACAGTGTCATAGGTACCAGGCACCTGGTAGCGTTTCCTGTGGGTGTTACGGCACACCTTTGTACCCCCAAGTTCCTTCACGCCCCCCAGCTTCTGCGCCCGAAAATTGTGGGTGCCTACAGTCAGTTGGGGCGGCCGACCACCCTCACCATCATCTTCCAAACACACTAGCACCTTCAGCGAATCAAAGTTGATGACCCGCCGATTCGCTTGGTTAAGCGTGATATCCTTAGCCTTCACGATATACTTCGTTTCACCCCCTATCCTCACCCGTACCCCATAGGTTTTTGGCCCTGTTGGCACAAACGAGTCGGCGTATGCGTTGTCCCCATACTCATCCTTGATCTCGTCAGTTAGCTCACCGAGGAACTCCCCAATAGCAGGCATGTATTCACCCCTCCTCGCTGTGAATATCACGCTATCTGTATCGGCATACAAAACCCGCCGCCCAAGAGAATGCAATAGGCCCCAAAGTTTGATGCGTGCTTAGGCTGTTGTGAAGCTGGCACAGGAATGTTTGTAACCCGTGAGGTATCTGTGGCCAATTCAGTATTGTTGTACTTTATTATGTAAGTATTGCCTACAATCACAATCTCCATGACCTCTTTATCGGGTGCGTTGGCGTAATCCCAGACTTCACTATAACTTTGCGCCAAATGAACGTTCCCTTTACCGGTATTCTGTTCAAATTTTCCCCAAAGTCTGTTTAGGCACAATTTTGTACTAAAGTGCTTGCCAGGATTCCTTACAATTTAGGTACGATCAAGTTGCATACCTTCGTGGTGACGGTAACGCTGAATGTAAGACGTTTTTTTCATCTTCGGTTTCAACCCCACGCGGATATCCTGACGCCTCAACCTTGTCCTTCAAAAACGCGCTTATATATGGTGTGAAAAGGTTAGGTAGCTTTTGAAACCTCCACACATCATGTGTCTTCATTATTCTATACCCATGGCAAACGGCTAGGGCCAGCTCAGGGCTTGTGTATACACTAGGGCGGCTCGTTTTTACACTTTTTTCGATATTTGATTGAGGGTAGTGCGGAAAAGTTGCGATTTGGAGAGAAAATAAAGTGTTTAAAATTTTTTTGATCTACGTCAATACCTTCCGGTGGCAGCGAGTCCTTAAAAATCGAAAAATAGGTCTAAAAACACATAAAAACACGATATTTGAAAAAAATATTCATAATTATATTTGTGAGTATTTTTGAACGGGGTAGATTGGAAAATGGTTTTAAAGACTTACAAAATAAACAATAAAAATTTCAGCACAATCTGTTAATAACTTCCGGTGGCGTCTTAGCCGTTAAAATATCCAAAATATTGATTTAAAGCAAGTTTTAACAAGATGTTATACAAATGTTAATTCCGGTATATTTCTGTGCAAACAACCCTGAGAACACTATTATAGGCTTGAATAAATTAATAGCAGTCATTGAACAATGAACATTATATAAAATGCACACTGTGCATTGCACACCGCACACTGCTACATCCCCCGTTCCCTACCCTATATAAGCTGGGAAAGGAAGCGACGTTGTCAGTTGTTGTGTGTCACGTGTGGCGAGAGGTTGTATTATAACTAGTTAATCAACCGTGGTATATCACCATTTACCCGCAGTTAGTTGGTAAATATCGTAAATAGATTTATAATGTCTGAAAAGAAACCTTCAAAAGTAACCAGAACGTTAGCAAAATGCCATAGCATCGGTCAACCAGCAGATTTTGTTAATAATGTTCTACCTACTTATGGAGATGTGCTAAGAGCTTATCTCTGGCACCGGAACAACAGAAAAACGACAGGCCAAGATCCTCCATTCCAGATTATTGCCAATGACATCATTTCCAAACTTCAAGAGATATGGCTCACAGCTTCAATCCCAACTTTATCAAGGAAAAGAATACATTATATGCTCAAAAACTATCATAATAAGTACAAGACCTTACTTAAAACAGGTAAACTAAAAAGGAATTCTGAAAGTTACAAAAGTAAATTGAAGTCATTTCAGGAACATTCGGAACAACTATTTGATATTGCTTGAAGGGATTTGTACGCCCTCCGAACAAGCTATCGCCGCATTTGAGAGAATCCAGTACCATTGAACGCTTGATCGTGTTTATTTCTTCACGGTACGCCCCGTCTTTCTCCATCCGTGCATCATATTCATGTTCCCACAAGACTTTGTGAGTGAACTGGGACCCTATAAGCTGATCGCGGGTGCGCGTCCACGCAAGACAGTTGGCAGAAGATCTACCGTGGATATCTCCTGCGATTCCACACTCAGGGCGGGGGCATCCATGCCACCAGCAACCGTTAAAGGAGTACACAGTCTTCTCGCAAGTAACACGGTTTTCACTTAGACCATCAACCCAAAAAACACGACCATTAACCTCAATGGGTACTTCACCCGTGTTGCGGGCATGCTTTATGTATACACCTGTCTGCTGCTGTAGGTGTATGAGCCAGTAAATAGCCTTGTGCCCATAACTGCGGGGGTTGTTTCTGTGGATAATGGCTAAGGTATCTTTAGGCATGAAGTTATTCTTGAACACCGTAAAACATAATGAGGCGATGGTGCTTGCGACTTGCAGCGGATCACATTTGAAACGGCATATGTACATCCTTCTAAAGGCCTGGAAACATACTCTAAGCACGCGCACATCATTCACGCAATAACGCTCATATTCATCAGCTATATTATAAGGATTACGTTCATTAAAGCTGTTGTAGTATCGATCAAAATCTTCACGTTCATCTGCGCTCATACAATCATAGTTAAAGTAATGTTTGGGTGGAGGTAGTCCTACATAATTTAAAGTTTCACTAGTGAGGAATGTGTAAGGGAAGTATCCTTTTGAAACCTCAGCTGCTACGCCCATCACCTTGGGTAGCTTTGCTAATTTACAAGTTGTGAACAATAAAGTGTCTTTAAATTGTACATTACCTCTTATTTGCATCTGTATTAATTTGTTGCCTCTTTTCAATGGATCACCTGTAAATATCTCAGAGGACTTGTGCTCAAGCAGTTCCTTATAAAGGAACTGTGTGTCAAATTTTGCCCCTTTATGGGCGAGAATATATACAGTCATTTTTTTTAACTTGTCCTCTAACTTGACAATATAGGACACAAATAGTTTTACAGGGCTATCGTGGACATTCGTTTTAAAAACGTTTGTCCGTTTACCACATTTGTGACACTCATCACACTCGATCTCCATACACTCATCACAGATAGTCTGACTCACAAGTAAATGTGGAATGACCTCTTTGGTTTCAGCGTTCGTGTATGTTTCTGTATCGTAGTACACAGTTATACAAGGGTTGTTTTTAGGCTTGGCGTCTTTCATATAGCATACATCCTTTACACCATCCACCTTATATTTCTCATGGCATGTAGAGCTGTGAATTTCGTTACATTTATGGGTAAACTTTCCCCAATCATCCATCATGTGAAACATGCCACATTCACAGATTCTCATTTTCCTGTACGTGCCAATTGATTTATGGATCTCAAAGCAGTTATTATTGAAAAATGTGCGTCTACACACATTACAATCCCTCTTCTCAGCTTCAACTACACGGCTTTCACATTTGGTGCTTTTACACTGCTCACATACCGTGTGACATTCTTTACAATGTTTTACTATAACATCCGCAAACTCGAGACACCCCTTACACAAATCATGATGTCGTCTATATTTTCGACTTTTGTCATAACTCGCGTAAAAGCACTTCATATTACGGATGGGGAGATATGTTGTACCTGACAGTCCTAAAATAAGTAGGGGTCTTGTACGATCTCTCACACTGATTTTAAAAACATACACAGTTCTACGATGATCATCCAGGCCAAATACAACTATACGAGCATTCATTTCCTGTTCTACTCTTCTCAGCTCTTCAGGACCCATATTAAAATCAAACTCAAGTTCACAGTCTCCAGCTAGTTTACGGGCACGCTCCACTACCTTAGGCAGCCAAATTTGCTCGGACCCCGTATTTAGCACAGTAAACATACGCGCTAAGATTACTGCTATAAAGCCGCAACCACGATCGACGTTTATATGCCGTCTATAAATAGCCTGAGAATTGAAGTTAAGAGTATACGGTGTGGCATAATGACCCGCAACACGGAATACACGGTCAATATTTACCGTGAAGTTGTCCATATTGAAGGCTATACTACTTTGGGAGGCCTGCATTATACGACCTAATATATACTCTACATCTTCAGCCGCCAAACGACTGAATGGTACTACTACCCAAAAATCATCTACATCACCGTCATCTGACCCGAATCCGAAGGCCAGCCTTGTTCTGACTTCACGCTCGTCGCGATTCTGAAGGGCAAACTCTATAATACGCTCTACCACGTGACGTAGTCCGTGTTCAATACCGTTGCTATACACGGATCTAGGATCAACTCTGACTATATACCGATTTCTAGTCAAGGCTGGGGTTGGGGTTGCGGTGCGCACCAACTCGAATGTTATACCATCCTCAACAGAACGGGGAGCAGCTGTGGAGGATGAATAAAGGGGTATATTTGGGGAAGACGCTGTTGTGGGGTTGGTTGCGTAGGACGTTGAGGGTTGGGGCTCTATTACTGCAGATTCAACAGAACGGGTAGCTGCTATGGAGGATGAATAAGGGGGCATATTGGCGGAAGGCTCTACTGTGGGGCTTGTTGCGTAAGACGTTGAGGGTTGTGGTTCTATTACCGACGTTCCAACAACCCTGGAACGCTTTATACCTGACGTGGAGGATTCGTCATCACACCTCCGCTTTGAACGTGCAACAGATGTCGCTGGTGAGGGTTCATCGGCGGGAGTGGATACTATAGATGCACGGTCAACGGGTTCATCCGTGATATCGATGATGGGACGGTGTACATCGTTGTCATTCACAGTTCTGTGGAAGAAAAAAACAAAATATAAGGAGCAGCACTCGTTATTTGTAATATTTTGTAAATGATCCACTTAGGGGTGTGACATGTTAGAAATGGAATCTGTAGAAAAAAAATTCAGGTTCACGAGCCCATCCACATGTATTAAATCTGGACCTACAGGATGTGGTAAAACGGTGTTTATGCTTAAAATCATTAAAGAAAAGGGGAAAATGTTCTCAAAATTTGTGCATAAAGTTATATGGTGCTATTCGACATACCAATCAGTGTTCAACGAGTATCAAGATGATGTTTTGTTCCATAAGGGGGTCTATGACGTTAATTCATTAAAGGGAAATGAGCATACAGTCATCGTAATTGACGACCTCATGCTGGAGATGGATAAAACGTTTGCCGAGACATTTACAGTATTCTCCCACCACCTTAACATAAGCGTGTTCTTCATCAATCAGAATCTATTTTTCAAAAATAGATACATGCCCGATGTGTCACTAAATACGCAATATCTAGTCTTATTCGCGCAACGTAGAGGTGTGTCACAAATTGGGATATTAGCCAATCAAATGTTCCCGAATGAGCGTAAGGAGTTTTTGGAGGTTTATAAAGAGGCCACAAACCAACGTTATGGATATTTGTTTGTGACCTTCACCCGCGAAACACGTTTAGGTGCTTCTAAGAACGAATATATTTCCAAACGAACCTGAAACCGTGTATATTCCAGAATGACGAATAGGCTAAAGAAATACCGCGAATTAATAAAAATCTATCAACGACTGCCTCTGGCATTGCAGCAGATGTTTGTTAAAGAGGTGCAACGTTGCTTGGGCGTAAAAATCATCACCAATCAGGTCGGCTGATTCGTACAACTTTCTCATGTTGTATAATTTACTAGCTGGAAATGAACGAAACTGAGTCTCGCATTGAAATTCTCCATTTATAAGGGGGACACGTGACCAACCCACAAGAGCGAACCTTAGCACCCTATTGGCTGACAGTGAAATTTGGGCGAGATTTAACGTGTAGGCATGCATTTTCGACCAACCGAGGCCCTGGGCACGCCCCGCAGTGTCGTGATTGGCTGATTCCATGAAGTCTGAGCGTACCAACGGTGAATTTTGGGGCGGGGCGGTAGGCTTGTATGGTACCCAAACGAGGTCCGGGCACAGTGTCGTGATTGGCTAACTCACATCAAATCTGGGCGGGCCATCTGTTCCGATGCGTGGGACTTTATCTGATACAAATTTTATTTTCTGCGATAATCTTATATTCTCTATCGTAGAACAAATATTAGTTTTTAAGATTTTCGAAAAGTGGTTGGCCATGAAGGCAATGTTTTTATTTTCCAAACAATTCAATTCGGTTTTCTGCGAAAATAAATTTAAGATACATGCCATATCTTGTTTGTCTATTTTTTTTTCGGGAAACTCATTGTCATGCTTTGAAAGGTTAAAAACAAATATATTTACTGTGGAAGACGTCTTAACCATTACGGGCAAAATGCTTATTTGCTTAAATGGTCACATGTTGATTAGAAATGACGTGTGTATTGTGTGTGTTGTACCAAACTGGCAGAAAATAAAAATGTGGAAGATATCTTAACCATTACGGCTAAAATGTTTATTTGCTTAAATGGTCACATGCTGATTAGGAAAAAATGTATGTATTGTTTCAGATTTACTATTGAAGGAACATGTTATTTGCACTGAAAGAACCCCACCCACCCCTTTGTTGCAAGGCACCCCTTACCCCGATTATATATAATCGATGTAACTATATATTTTCCTGTACTAATATTTTGTTAATACTATGTTTTGTATGATTATATATAATTAATATAACTATATATTTTCCTATACTAATATTTTGTTAATACTATGCTTTGTATGATTATATATTTTCAGTTCTATTATTTGACCATATATATATGTCCCATTGTATATCTATTAATTCAGCTAAAATAAACAGAACGTTGTATTGGTGTTTTATTTATTCCTTGAACACGATTATATCACTTGTTTGGTTTCTAAAGCGGTTTTCTGAATATATAATTAATTGTTATTTGTCAAATCGGTCTTCTAAACCAACTGGAATATATGGAATAATTTAATAAATAAGTAGCGAAGCTGTCAGCTCAACTTTCTAAGCCAGATAACAGAAGAATATAAGGAATAATTAAATAATTAATGCTATCTGGCAACTCAGCCTTCTGGCTGATTAATATATGAAATAATTTAATACATAGCGCAATCTGGCAACTCAGCATTCTAAGCCAACATTAATATATGCTTTAAATAAATATTTAATGCTATCTGGCAACTCAGCCTTCTAAGACAACTGGCTGATTAATATATGGTTTAATTAAATACATGGCGCAAACTGGCAACTCAGCCTTCTAAGCCAACATTAATATATGAAATAATTAAATACATGGCGCAAACTGGCAACTCAGCGAACTGGTTGATTAATATATGGAATAATTTAATACATAGAGCAATCTGGCAACTCAGCCAACTGGCTGATTAGGGGCCTATAAGAGAGCGGCAGGGTGGCTGAAGGACTCATATGAGCTTGGCTCCCAGCCAAGCGAACACCCTTCCTCTCGGTTCCCTCTTGCTGTCTCTCTCTATCTCTCTCTCTCTCTCTCTCTTAGGTTAGGTATGCTTCTTTGGGGGTGAGGTCGTCCCACCTTCTCCCCCAAAGAGGCCCCCTTAGGTTAGGTATGTATGCCCCTTTCGGGGGTGAGGCCGTCCCACCTTCTCCTCCAAAGAGGCTTTGCAACAAAGGCGGTTGGAGGTTGGCACTAAGGAAGGTGGGGGGTGCCTTGCAAAAAAGGGGGTGAGGGTTGTTATATTATATGTTATATTGTTACATGAAAATACTACATTAATATCCAAAAGTTTAAGTACCTTCTATCGTGTGAATAATAACACTCGCACTTTGTCAAAGAATATTTTAGTACTTCCATTTTTCCCGGGCTTTTCTGGCATTGCTAATGTACTTAAATTAATGTAGTATTTTCATATAACAATATTGTGAAAAATATCATAGTAAAAAATAGCCCTACCAATAATTCAGGCATTATTTATAAAATTGGTTGTAAACAATGTGATTCCTTTTACATTGGTCAGACGGGAAAGGATTTGCACACGCGTGTAAAACAGCATCAATATTCCGTTAGAATGGGACAGTCGTCCAGTGCCCTTTTTGTCTATTTGTCAGAGTATCCCATTGCATTGATTGGAATAATGCTTAATTTTTGTTTTACTCTAGCAACATTGTTAATAGAAATATTCTTGAGTCTGCTATTATTCAACTTAAAAATAACTTTAACATGAGCAAAGGTCTTTTTCAACTCGATCCCGTTGTTTTGAATTCTTTCAGAATGGATTTAGACAAGAAGGGCAGAGTGCTAAACCTTTGGTAGTTTTCCCTTATAAATTTGTATGCTCCTCTTACAATTTTTATTTTTCAATTTATTTTTATTTTTTATTTTTTATTTTTTTTGTGACCTATATATCATTCAGGCATTATCTATAAAATTGGTTGTAAACAATCCATTTGATCTTGTATTGAATTCGGGCAAAGTGCTAAAATTGGTAGTTTTCCTTACAAATGTGTATGCTCCTCCCATAATTTTTATTTCTATATTTACTATAATATATATATATGTATTTTTTTTTGTAACCTATATATAGTCTTGAACTCTTTATTTACTTCAGTGTTCCTGAGGATGTCATTAGACGAAAGCGCTTGAGCACCACTCTGTGTTTCCTTTCCTTCGTGGTTTTATTCATCAATATATATATATATATATATATGTGTGTGTGTGTAAAAATTAACCATAAATAATTCCCATATTCCTATACTATCTTATTCTTCATGTAATTCTTGTATTCATTTATATAGTTCTTGTATCCATTTTAGAAAAAAAGTATCCATTTTAAAAATTCATGTGCTATATGGTTCATGTATTTATATAATCCTGTATATTCTTATATATTTAACTTTATATAATGCCTATACTCATATGTATGTACGTGTGTGTATTCATTTTTACATAAGGACCAAAATCGCCCAACGCGAGTTTGGATAAAATTTTTGATTTGCTTTCTACTTTGCCAAATAATTGGTGACCTGTTGTTTTTTAAAATCTCATAATCATTTTTTTAGATTTCGCTTAATAAGGAATCCTGCTTAAGCTTTGCAATGTTCATATTTTGTATACATTCTCTTTCGTTATAAAAGATGAGATCATGTCTTGCCTAAGCATTAAAATTGTACATCTTAAACCTTAAAATTTTACTCATATGCATATTTTAGTGTAAAGATGCATAGTCCGATTTCCACTTTTAGTTAACTTGGCAGATCATGATAACATCAGATCTGAAAAGTCGCGGTTTAAGATAAAAATATGGTTTCGTCTTCAAATATTTTGTTTACTCGTTCAAGCCTTACCACAGCTGAAAATTTACTTTATTTTCGAATATTGTGCAAAAATAATACAGCCTTTTTAGCATTTAATAATAATGATGTTAGCAGTTTTTGGGTATATAAACCCAGTAAAAATCTTCCATTGTCATTCAGAAGCTAATTCAGAGGCTGAGCACTACCTGTACATTTTAGCAGTAAATTACAGTAAAGATAGTTTTTATCTTATCCTTCGAGCCTTGCTCTCTTCAGAAGAACTTAGTCATTAAACTTTCCGGATACGCTATAAGAAGAGTCCGGAACCTTCAGCATTTTTAGTAAGTCTATCAGAGTCCTCCGAGCCACTATAGAAGAACTCGGAGAGTAATATAGAAGAAAACTACTGCAAGTCACACATCCGTTGCTGCCACCTAACTAGAACCCCCGTCGACTTCGAACCAACCCGGGCCATAGACGGAGGGGTTAACAACTGGCGACCCTTTAACCAGGATCTTCACGACTGACAACTTCTGCATCCAGGATTCTTCCAGTCTTCCAGACCCTGGAACCAGAACCAACACCCAGTTGACCGGCGTGTCACGACTTCTAGTTCGTCACATCCACCCTTGAACCGGTGCGTCACGACTCCAAGTTCTCCACGCCTAATTTTCATCCAAGAACAAGTGGCCAGCAAGACACGTTTTCAGGACACGTCTCTAAGGATTTCGCCGTAGGAATCTTGTTAAGTACAAAACTCTTTTTTAAATAATCTCTAAACATTTGAAAAGTCAGTATTATTAACAGTTAATATTTAGTATTAAGCCAGAATTAACACAAAACACAGTGAACACTTCAGACACCAGTGATACATTTTTTTATTGAAAACAGTATTTTCACAGAATTATTGTCATAGAATTAAAATTCCCGGAGTTAAAATTCACAGTTATTTTCAGTTATTTTCACTATTATAGTTAGTATAGTATAATTTTATTTAATGTACCAAGCATAGTACCAGGATAATCTTGTTTACATTTTTTTATTATTTTGTTTGCAATCTTTTCAAATTTTCCCTAGTTAGGCAAATTGTTGTGCATTTATTTTTTTAGATAGTGTAGTTAGGAAAACCCCTTAAGTGATCATTCCATAAATTAAGATCGGTCAAGCAGACCTAATTAGAACACATTAATAAGTACCTTCACATATGAGCGATTCAGACGGTGCGCTTTCTGACATCGAAAATTTACCTACACCCATTTTTCCACCTACCCCGCGCCCTTCAAACATACTCCCAAACACACAAACTTCAGATCCAGAACAAGCCAATATGTCTCAGTCTCAAACCCCGCCCCAGCATACATTAACTTAGGCAGACTAGTAAACCTTCCTCATACTGTTTTAATTTTTAAGGGGACCATAGATAATCGCTTTGTTGAACCACGCGTAAGACCTTGGATTGAATCTTTAGAGCAACATTTCTTACGCGAAAACATACCGATGATGATATAAAAATTAGGGAAGCAAAAAGATTTATCGACCCTAAAGAAGGGAATGCTCATGACACAGTCACCTACGTCCCATCAATTAGCGAAGCTACAACATGGGACGATTTTAAACAAAACTTATTAGAATTTTTTAAAGAAATAACACTTGCACAACCCTTAGCCACGTTAGAAGCAGTCTTCCAAGCTAAATGGAAGAAAGAGGAACACGAAGATTTAAACAATTTTATTACACGAACACATAAACTTGTAGGAGAAGCCCTCCGTGCCGCAGAAAATGCATGTGGCATAACTTTCACTTCGAAACAAAGAAATCTAATAGTAGCAACAACCATTTACCAAAACCTACCCGGAGCACCTAAAAAAAAGTTTCAGGAGTTTTTAAATGTTGACAAACCTGTAAGTGTAGCCATAAACAAAACACGGGAACATTACCCCGCTTTAGCAAACCAGAACTACCGAAAGAGTAGAGAAACCCATGTACATTACATTCAGCAGCAGCAGCCACAACACCAACAGCAACAACAACAACCCTATAAATCGAGGCCAATGCAGGGAACACCACCCCAGAAACAAGCCCCCCAAACCCAGCATACACGCCCTCCTCCACAGTGTTTTAACTGCGATAGCTTTGGGCACATGATAAGTCAGTGCAATTATCCCTCTTATTGCTCCCACTGTCACGAACATGGTCATCGCCGTGGCGATCGCCAAAAGTGTGGTGATAAAGCTCCTGCAGGGTATAGACCCCACTTTCAGAAACCAAACCACCCACGTTCCCAAAACGTATCCCAAAAGTCATCCAATCCCCAGAAACAAGTCCATTCTCAGCCTCAGTCGAACCACCAACCCAATAGATTACGACCACAGGGTCAACCACACTCTTACCCCATGTTCAACCAGCAAGGTCAGCTAGTTCGGTACGTAGAAGTACCCGTGGAGGAATCATTTTCCTTAGAGTACAGTTTTCAAGAACATCCTCCAGCGTATGGTAATCCCGTAGAATATGACCCAGGTCCTCCCATAGAAGACCATTCGAGCCCTTTTTTAGACCCTACATTGGAGGCAGCAGTTCAACCTCCTCCCTCCTAAATTACAGTAATGAACCCAGATACGCACACAAACTCCCCATCAGGATAATAAAAGCGGACCTCCTAGATTTAATAATAAATTGTAGCACTGATAACCAAGATTTAACTGCTCTCCTAGATACAGGAGCACACGCGACGTTAATTAAGAAACAATGTGTAGATGAATTATCAGAGAGTACAAATTACAAATATGAACTTAAGGCACCATCCTGCCAACTCAGAGGAGTTACGGGCACACCCATACCTACATACGGAGAAATTGAGTTATATTTAGAAGTTGAAAACGCGGTATACCCCGCGAAATGTTGTATAGTAAGAGTCGCCACCTTTCAGACAGATATCCTACTAGGTATGGATTTTTTTAACCGGAATCAATGGGAGATTCAGCCAGCCGGAAAGTTAGTAAAATATCGAAATAGGACACACCATCTCCGTGAGAATAACAGACAGCTTAATGCAAATAGAATTAGTCCAGTTCAGATTTCCGAAAGAAATAGGAAACCCCCTCCACTTGATAGCAGTTCAAGTCAGCCGGTTGTATCCAGACGGACAACCGCTCCAGAAATCAGACCCCAGGGTAATCAGTTCCAGTTGTTGAATCCAGTTGGATCAACACAGTCAGTTTCCAGTCAGTCAGTTTCCAGTCAGCCAGTTTCCAGTCAGCCAGCTTCAGTTCAGCCAGCTTCAGTTCCGCCCATTAGGCAAATTTTAGTCGCCGAACCAGAGTCAGATTCACAATTTTTCATATGCTCTACCGAGCATATAACAGTAGCACCTTATGAGAAGATTTGTTTCCTAGCAAAAGTAGTTGACAGTCAAGGAAAATTATTAGAGTCAGAGCGTACTCTGATTACAGAGAAAAGTAATTTCAAAAGAGATGTTCTTATTGCCCAAGTCCTTAGTCAGAGTCAGAATTCAGCTATCCCTGTTGTTTGTTTAAACAAAGGAAAAAGTCCTATAGAATTAACTTCAAATCAGAAAATAGGAACTGTTTCCACAGTAGAAGTAGATTCAGATTTCCCCATCAGTATGATAAATCGTGTTTCCAGTTCCTTAGAGTTAAATCCTTCAGTATTAAAAGAAGAATATAAGAAATGTCTGGAGCACTCCCTTCAGGAGTCACCAGCTTTACAGGATCCCAAACTAATGGAATCACTTCTCGATTTCCTGATAAGAAATAGAGATGTGATTGCCCTAAAAGGAGATCCTCTGGGCCGAACTAATTTGGTCCCTTTTGAAATCAAGTTGGAACCCAATTCCAAACCCATTTTCATTCCTCCCTATCGGGTTCCACATTCCCAATTAGTCACTATTGAGGAACACATCAAGGACATGTTGGAGCAGGATGTCATTCAGCCTTCAGCTAGTCCCTGGTCCGCTCCTATGATTCTCGTCTCCAAAAAGGACGGAACATCTCGCCCTTGTATAGATTTTAGACGCCTGAACAACATTACCATCCCAGACCGTTTCCCGATTCCAAACATGCAGGAAACAATTCTGAACGTAGGGAAAGCGAACTTTTTTTCATCCCTCGATTTAGCATCGGGTTATTGGCAAATGGAGGTCAGTCCCGAATCTCGGGCATTGACTGCTTTCTCCACTAACCGAGGCCATTACGAATTCCAGGTTTTACCTTTCGGAGTCCGAAATGGGCCTGCTAATTTCTCTAGGTTGATGAATATAGTCCTTTCCGACCTATTAGGTGTCGAAGCTCTCGTTTATCTTGACGATATTATCGTCTACAGTTCGGACATAAAAACACACTTTCAACGCCTTCAGAATGTGCTATCACACTTGAGAAAAGCACACCTTAAACTGAAGCTTGCAAAGTGCAATTTTTTACAAGAATCCCTGGTATACCTAGGATTCCTACTCTCGTCCACAGGAATTAAACCTGATCCAGCCAAACTCGAAGCCCTGGAAAGGTACCCTGTACCCAAAACCATCGACGACGCCCGTGCATTTATTGGTTTTGTCGGATTCTATCGGAACTTTATCCCCCAATTTTCAAATATTGCTAAACCCATTACTAATTTGTTCCAGAAAAATTCGAAATTTAACTGGGAATCCGATCACCAACATGCCTTTGAAACTTTAATTAATAAACTAACCTGTCATCCCATTTTACAATATCCTGATTACACAAGACCCTTCATCATAGCCACAGATGCTTCCTCCTATGGACTAGGAGCCGTCCTGTTACAGGACGTAGACGGTGTGGAATTACCCATTGCTTATGCCAGTCAACTTCTCTCTGCACCTCAACGGAATTATTCCACTACGGACCGAGAGGCCCTAGCGGTATATTGGGCTTTGAAAAAATTCCGAAATATCGTCTATGGCTACGATGTAACCATCAAGACTGATCATAAGCCACTCACGTACCTCTTCAAGGACAAGCTACTTGAAGGACGATTGAGTAGATGGGCTCTGTTGATTCAGGACTTTGCAGCAAAAATCGTATACAAACCGGGAAAACTGCAAGTTATTCCAGACGGATTGTCGAGACTCAAGCCCGACGCCCAAGTGAATAAAATAGGAATTCTTCCTGTGTTCGACTACGAGTGTCTGCAATACTCCCAACAACAGGACCAACACACCCAAAACCTTCGGGCGCGCCTGGAACAAAAGGAACCATCGAAGGTAAAAGAACAGTACAACCTCAAAGATGGGCTCGTACATTTCAGGAACGAAGATGGAAACGACCTCGTGGAGATACCAAAGGATCTCGTCGATATAGCCATTGGACTTTGTCACGACTCACCTTTGTATGGACACATGGGGCCGGATCGCACCATCAAGAGTCTTTTGGAGCGATACCACTTTCCCGAGATGAACAGAAAGGTACAAGAATACATCGCCGAATGTCCGTCGTGTTTAAAGCATAAGGGCAACGTACCATCCACAGCTCCGATGCATAAATATCCAGTATGCCAAAGGCCCTGGCAAAGAACTGGAATGGATATACTGGGACCATTTCCCAAAACATCAAAGGGAAATCAGTACATCATTGTGTTTACGGACCACTTCTCGCGTTACAGCGAAGTAGCCGCCATTCCAGACCAGACCTCGGAAACTGTGGCAAGAGCCCTAGTGGAACGCGTCATCCAAAATCATACCACTCCTTCCATCCTAATCTCGGATAACGCCCTTAGTTTCACTTCCAAACTGTTCGAGTCACTCTGTAACATGTGTAAAATTAAAAATACACACATTGTGGCATACCATCCGCAGGCAAACGGCTTAGTGGAAAGGCACAATCGAAAGATCTTGGAAGCCCTGCGCCACGTTGTCGATGCATCTTCCCGTACATGGGATGATTCCCTTCCCATGGTACAAACAGCCATCAACAATGGCTATAATGTGTCCATCGGGGACACCCCTCATTTCGTCCTCTATCACTACGACAAGCGTCTACCTTTTGATTTGCCCGACCAAACCGACCCGGCAGTTCTAACATCTTCCGAAATGGCAGAAGCAAATCAGCAACTAGCTGAAAGATCTTTCAAGATTTTTTACATAATCCGCTATGCCCTCGACCAACGAAACCAACAGATGGAGCAGGAGCAACATAGGCGTCATCCCCGTCAACGGACTATAATCGTCGGTATGCGATGTTATCTGAAGAGCGTGAAACCGCCAGGTGCTCATCGCAAATTATACCCAAAATTGCTGCCGAACAACACCTTCCCAAAAAACAGCTGCCAGGCGTTCGAGCCGCCTATCCTTCGAAAGGTCAAGGTATTAATAAATCGAGCAGGGATCAAAAAACTGAAGTGGTCACCGCGGGAACCGCTACCCATGACGAAGATTGGTACCTCGTAATACCACCAGTATTGGAGCCAATCTCTGAACAAGAGGAGGCCCCAGAGCCAAGCGTCCCATCGGACTCAGACCCTGGAGAAACCCCTTCGAGAGGATCACTCAGTGGAACTCCACCATCTCCTCCAACTCCACCATCTCTGTCACCACCCTCACCGATTGATGATCGACGCACGGACCCTACATACCGCCCGCAAATGCATCAACCACGTGAACTAGAACCTTCACATAAGAAACGAACCCGCTCAGAATCCGAGCTTAACGGTCGCCCCCCATTGCCACCAAAACGAGGCCGACCCCTTCGCCCACAAACACAAGTATCCACACAGCCACCCCCAGCTCCGTATAACCTAAGGCGTAGAAATTAATAAAATTGTCCCCCTTATAATTTTCCAAATTATTTACTCTTGCAGCCCTAGCATTAAAATTTCTACCGGAGTTGTTAGAGAAAAACTTGCAGAAGGTAAATTTTTGAAAGGGCACGCAGACCTTTATATAAATTTGCAACCCCCTGCTAGAATTAAAATCAATCTCCTTCAGATACAAACCCAATTAAAAACGTTTGAAAGTAAAGTCCAGAATTAGATTAGTCGCGTTATGTTAGAAAATACCCACGAAAATATTCAAACTACAGCACGTGCCCTATCAGAAATATTAGCCTTACCATGGATACAAACTGAAACTAAAAACAGAAAACTTTAACCAAAGAAGTAAACGGGGACTGATAGATATACGAGGGAAGCTGTTCAAAGGTTTATTCGGATTAGCAACCGAAGAAGATATTAAAAGAATCGAATTCAAATTGAATCTCTTCGCGCGAAATCGACAGTATAATGGACACATGTTAGTACAAACTATTAGGTCACTACACGAAAACAATCGCTTAGTCCACTCCCTTTCGGACAGATTCACATACCTTGAATCCATGTTAGCTCAATACAAAGAACACAAAGGATATCTAGAATTAATAGAGATAATTAACCTACAAGTAACCCTTATCGATAAATACTTACAACGAATAACTACGATTCATTCCAAGGTTTTGCGTGCAACCCATCTAGCCCATGGAAAAATCACTCTTTCCACCCTAATACCATGGGAAACACTTCAGTCCTTGATTCACACCGCCCAGACACAATTAAAATTATCACCCATATTCCCACTCAACCACACTAATTACCCCCAATCTCTAGAATACACCTGAACTATACATGGACCACGCCACTACACATACCTCATAATTATACCATTTTTCGATGTCCTCACTTACGACGTATATAAATTTCACCCTTTCCCAACACCCTACCAAACCAACTCTAATGTCTATCGATTGTATTTACCCACCGTACCACCTTACCTTTTCCTAACCAAAGATCTGTCAGCCTATTCTATGATGTCAGATAGCGACGTCCGGCATTGCCGATTCCCGCAACCAAATAAACAACTCGTTTGTCCTCCACTCAAACCAGTTATTCTTCCAACTACTAGGTCTTGCTTTATCGACTTAATTCGTGACCGGCATGCCCCGGTATGTTCATTTAAAAAATTTAATTCCCCTAAAACCGTGCAACTACGAATTGGACCAGACATCTGGGTTTCTCTCGCGAACAGGACTGCCGCTACTCTCGAGTGTCCGTCAAATTATTCCCTCATCACAATCCCTATGGTTATTCGGCTACCAATTGGTTGCTCCTTGCCTTCAAAAACCCTTCAAATATACAACCCGTACAAGGTTACCATTAATAACTCATACCCCTTCCCGTCGCAAATTAAATTTAAACCCGTCATAGAGATCTTAAATCTCCATAAAACCTGTAACCATCCTACCCGAGCTACATGCCCCTGAATGGAATGATCAATTGAGTCGGTTTAAAATTTCGGATGATAACCAAAACAATCTCTTACAAATATTACAACCTGTTTCAATTTTCTCAACATCTGCCGTTAGCATCATTATTGTATGTACTATTATCCTCAGTATATTTGTGGTGAAAAGATCATTCTAGGAACAAAGAAAACCAAGAGACACGGAACAACATGAAACTATTTATACACGACCAAGAGTGCATACCCAGACCACGTGAACTAGACTTAACCACCCGACTTATGATTGTATATAAATCTGTATTATAAAACCCATAGTTATCATCTAGTTAGCATTACTTAGGATGTTACATTATGATATTAATATCATTCTAGACTCTAGAGGGAAGAGCCCTGTAAAAATGAACCATAAATAATTCCCATATTCCTATACTATCTTATCCGTCATGTAATTCTTGTATTCATTTATATAGTTCTTGTATCCATTTTAGAAAAAAGTATCCATTTTAAAAATTCATGTGCTATGTGGTTCATGTATTTATATAATCCTGTATATTCTTATATATTTAACGCTATATAATGCCTATACTCATATGTATGTACGTGTGTGTATTCATTTTTACATAAGGACCAAAATCGCCCAACGCGAGTTTGGATGAAATTTTTAATTTGCTTTCTACTTTGCCAAATAATTGGTGACCTGTTGTTTTTTAAAATCTCATAATCATTTTTTAGATTTCGCTTAATAAGGAATCCTGCTTAAGCTTTGCAATGTTCATATTTTGTATACATTCTCTTTCGTTATAAAACATGAGATCATGTCTTGCCTAAGCATTTAAATTGTACATCTTAAACATTAAAATTTTACTCATATGCATATTTTAGTGTAAAGATGCATAGTCCGATTTCCACTTTTAGTTAACTTGGCAGATCATGATAACATCAGATCTGAAAAGTCGCGGTTTAAGATAAAAATATGGTTTCATCTTCAAATATTTTGTTTACTCGTTCAAGCCTTACCACAGCTAAAAAATTTACTTTATTTTCGAATATTGTGCAAAAATAATGCAGCCTTTTTAGCATTTAATAATAATGATGTTAGCAGTTTTGGGGTATATAAACCCCAGTAAAAATCTTCCATTGTCATTCAGAAGCTAATTCAGAGGCTGAGCACTACCTGTACATTTTAGCAGTAAATTACAGCCTTGCTCTCTTCAGAAGTACTTAGTCATTAAACTTTCCGGATACGCTATAAGAAGAGTCCGAAATCTTCAGCATTTTTAGTAAGTCTACCAGAGTCCTCCGAGCCACTATAGAAGAACTCGGAGAGTAATATAGAAGAAAACTACTACAAGTCACACATCCGTTGCTGCCACCTAACTAGAACCCCCGTCGATTCGAACCAACCCAGGCCATAGACGGAGGGGTTAACATATATATATATATATACACACACACACACACACACACACGGATATATATATATATATAAATAAAAACATATAAAATGTAAATACATAAAATGAGCGAGGCATTAATTACCTATAACATCACTGGTGTATTTTGAGCACTGATAATGAATTTAGTAACACTTGTCAATATTTTTTAATTTTTGCAGTTTCTTGGTAAGTGTATTGTCAGGTGATGTCAAACGCCTCGTGCCGTTAAGCCTTTATTGATAGACTGGCTTACAAACAGTACATTGATAAGTAGAGGAAAAGAAGGTGGGGTGGGGCTGGTACATGGAATGAATAAAGTGCCAAATTTGCAGACCACGCAACTATCATGGAAACAAGGCAAATTACTTTCACTTCGAAATTTTGCAATCTAATAACACTACGTAAATATTGTATTCGAAATCTTTATAGCAATCTCTGATTGCACAAGTACTTCACAAAATAAACTATAATTAACTTATGCTAATCAATTATTTCTACCGTAATTACAATCAGATTAATAACTTCTCAATTTGTGAAATGATAAAAAAATATAACTTATACCATTGGGCCGCCGAGATTACTGACTGAACATCGATATTGTACACAAAATATTATACACCGTTTCCCCGTCAACGTTCATTATCGCCTGACAACAAAATCCAGACATCCGCGTCAGCCGACTTCAAGTATCAGTCAACAGCTGTCAAGGTGACGAGGTTAACTGACATCAGCAAGAGAAGAGCGAAAAGCCCTACCACCAATTATAATAACGATAATAATAACAACACTAGCGACCTCTGTTGGCCAATATTTCAACTCTAGTTACACAATCACCTAAAGTTCATTACAAATGATACGTGACATATGGAAATTCACCCAGCGCAAACAAAACGGTGAAGAATAAATTATTTTCATTACAGTAAGTATATTTATTTAAATTACAGTGGTATGAAATTCAATATATCAACGGCACATCATTACTCAGAAGTAGCATGCAGGTTTCATTTGACTTTATAATCTAAACTTAAAAAGTTCGGTGCTCTTCCAATATGTGCTCTACCGCGAAACTGTGATCTACCATATTCCAATACGTGCTCTACCGTGAAACTAGCCTTATAAGGCTAACTAACGAAAATATCATGACTTAACCTAACCAATCGTTAGGTCAACTATACGCCCTTGACGATTGGTTAGGTTAAGTCGTGATATTTTCGTTAGTTAGCTGGAATAGGGAATATTAGTTGGAATATGGTAGATCACAGTTTCGCGGTAGAGCACATATTGGAAGAGCACCAAAAGTTCTAGGGGGTATGCAACTCTTTTGGACAAAGCCAGCCTTGGCCAAAAGATTTGCATCACCTCAGACTATTTCTTTTTTGTGCCTTGACTCGTGTCACTGTCATAGAGTTTTAAATGACATTAAATTTATATCTATAAGGATCCTTTTATTATTTCTCGCACAGACTTTAAAAGGAAGCATCAGGAAAACTAATAACTCCAAAAGCGTAGCATCACTCTAGGACTTTTTAAGTTTGGTTGATAAAATCAAATGAAACCTGCATGCTATTTCGTAATAATGATGTTCCTAGAATAACCAAATTTAACCTAACCTAGCCTTTATTCAGTCTTGTGTTAAGTGTATCTGACATCTCCTCATGGGAGTAACTGATGCAGTTGTTCATAGAAAGAACGCGATGTTCCAGATACATCAAATGAAAATTTGGTTTTCAGCGAGATAAAACACAACACTATAGTATAATGAAAAACTATTTTAATTTATTATTTGTATGTTAACCTTGGTTTTTGCTTCCACCCGAATTGTTCATTATGACGAAGGTCAAGCTTTTCACTTCACCTTATACCTACAGTTTAACGTGGAATCCGAACCAGGCCCCACCAGCAGCCCAGCGGCTTAACCATTAGGCTACACAGGGTACCCATTTATCTACCAACCAATTTTTTTATTGTGTGGAAAGATGAACAGCTGGGTTTTGCTGCGCGCCGCCTACCGTCACCAGGTCTCGATCCCGGGGCCGATGGATTCATAGTCAGCGACGGTAACCACTGCACCACCGAGCTGCAGTTGAACATACCTGCGAGAATCGTGCATATCAGGCGCTATTTTGCTTAAACAAATATTACGACAGTATAACGTTTAGCTCGTAATTGTTTTATAAGAAAATGAAAACTTTCACCACTCACTGAAATTAGATGGATGAAATCGGTTGATTTTTACAGTTTAACTCAAAAATATAATTTCCAGTAGCATTATCGCTACAGAAATTACTGAAATATCGAAATAGAATTTCGAGTCAAGACGTCACTTTCCGTGCAAATAAGTAATTTTAGAGGAAATTTTTCCTAAAATTTTAAAAATCCTTGAGACGAGTTTTTGAGTCTCCTTAATTTACGAATTGCCTAACTGAAGTACGAAATTTCACTATACTTAATGGGTCGGAGTTATTTAACACCAATTAGGGTTAAATTAAATAAGTAGCTTTTGGAGTGAGCGATTTTAAACGTCTTTGTCAAAACGAGTTAAGCTGGCTTCAGATTGACTTTGGTTACTTTTTCGAAAACTAGAATGACTGAACATTTATGTATATTAATCTCTTTCGATTTTGTTTATCAACAAACCAAGATCCAAATATTTAAAGGTTATTAAAGGACTCAAATTAGATTTATAATATTTTCATGCGATCTCCATTCGTTTCAAGGTTTTGTTTACGTTTAAACAAAACCAAACATCACTCAACTCTCAAAGCGGATGAAATTGCTTGTCTTCAGAAGTGTAGTCAACTTTGAGTTTGGAGTGTAGACTGACGAACGGAGCACGTTTGCTTTGATTTAGCTCAAGCTTTGCTTAACTTGCTTGCCAAATATATCTCTTACATAGAGACTAAACGTTTACAAGTTATCTTCTAAAAAATTTAGCGCGAATGTAATTCTAAAAATTGTAGTAAAAGTTCTTGAAATAAAAATAATTAATTAGTAAGAAGAGGAGGAATGAAGAGGCGTCATTTGGGGGGGGGCCTGTGAGGGGTGGTCGCACCACCCGAAGCTCACCATGGGGGCCTCCAAAGCCCTCCAAATGATAGTTTCTTAAAAAAGGCACCTAATATTTTGTGGATTACCTATATAATGAACTGCTTACAGTTTAAAAACTTTTTAGAATAATTTTAATAAAATAATGACAATGAATTATGACAAAAAAAATTGAAAACTCTCTGTGAGTAACGTCTGACGTCACAGTAAACAAAAAACAAATGAGCGCAGGAGCATCGGAGCTTGTGATGGGCTGGTGTCAGTCCATCAGCCTCCAGGTGAGAGGGTAGGGACAGGGACCTGACAAGGGGGTTAAAACGATTTGGTTAGTAGACCTCTGGCAGTTGTGGAGGGAACTGTTTCAGGCTGTAAGTGCAGGTGGTTTGATCATGAGAAATGATAATGCTTTCTCTAGTTTGTTTGATACAGCCAGTAGTGTTATAATATGACACTACTGAGTTATATTTATGAATATACATAAATAATAATATTATTAAATATTTATTTAATGACACTACTACTCTACTGGTCACGTCACACAGTACGGCGCAACGTTTAAACACGTTTGTACTTGTGTTATTGAGATTAATTAACCATAATATAGAAACGCTCATAATATAGAAACGCTCATATAATGAGCTTGATTTTCTCCAGGAATACCTAACCGTACTACAACCCATTGCAACAGCACTTGATAGGTTGCAGTCCGACAAAGAATGTTTTTACGGTTGCCTGCTTCCGACATTGTTAGCTGTAGAGAAGAAGCTAGAGCGTTTGAATTCGGAGGCATTGCGTCATTGTCAGCCACTTCTCAGTGCAGTCACAGTAGGGTTCACTAAGCGGTTTGAAAAGTTTCTGTGCCTTGATGCGTCGCATGAGTGTAAAGCAACAATACTGGCATCGTCTTCAAATCCTCTGTTCAAGCTAAAGTGGATGACAATAAAAGGCAAATTTAATACTAACATTGTCAAAAAGAGGGTTCAAGAAATGTTGGTTAATGCTGTTAAGAGCCTCAGCGAGCAGACCCACCAGCAACAACTAAGTGATGCTGCATCTGACGGAAGTGCAGATGATTTCTTCTGTTATGAGTCTGCTTCCACTAATGTCTCTGCAACCCAAGATTCCACTGAGATGGAAGTTTTACAGTATCTGGGTGACGGAAGTCATTCTCTCCAATCTCTGAGGCAGTACCGAGGAATTCTACGGGTCTTCCTGAAGTATAACACACCACTACCATCCTCTGCTCCTGTAGAACGGTTGTTTAGTTTGGCTGGTCACATTCACGCTCCAAAAAGGAATAGACTGTCTGACCAGATGTTTAGCCAGCTGGTATTTTTGAAGGGTAATAGTAATTACTTTTAATTGTTAGTGTAATATTTTCAGTCATTCATGTATCCTACAAAATTAAAACATACTTTCATTAAATAAAGCAATTGTTTTTATTTACATCTATAAAACCCATTAAAATGTCCTTGATTTTACTTACAGTGCGTACAAATTACTAGTATAAACAATAATATCTAATACCTACATATTAAATGAATAATTATAAAAATGTACCGGCGATACATGTATCGGTATCGGTATCGCTTAAGACATCTAGAAAGTATCGGCGTATCGGTATCGCCTAAGATGTTCTTCATGTATCGATGTATCGGTATCGCTTTAACAATTTTCATGTATCGATGCCCATCACTGGATACAGCCAAGACTTTTGCTGAGTCATTTAATATTCACACTGGTAACACAGATTTAGTAAGTGTGGCTAAAAGTGAGGGAAGATCACAACGAATTCAGAAGGTCTCCTCACATCTCAAACATTTTCTCATAGACACAACCATTGGGAAAAGTAATGTTGAGGTTTCTGGCAGCACATCTTTCCCTCTTGCAATGAAAGCCAAAATAGATTATTTTTCTATATTAGATAGGTTTATTTTAGAACTTGATAGGCGCTTCTCAGAAAACATGACCCTTTTAACAGCTATTTCTTCCTTTGACTGTAACTCAGGAGACTTTTTAGAATTAGGGAAACTTAATTATTTTGCACACTTGTATCAGAGCATTGGTTGGATGAAATCCTTTCGCAATCTCAAATTTCTGTTGCCAAAAGAAACCTTTCTAACAAAAGTGAAAAGTAAAAGAAGCTAATTAGCTTATTCTGAAATTTTGAAAATTTTGAAAATAATCATCACTCTTCCAGTAACCACTGCTAGTAATGAGCGATTGTTTTCTGTGAAACACTATTTATGAACTACGATGAGAGATGATCGACTGAATGACTTGCTTCTGATGGCCTCTGAAAAAGAAGTGGTCAAAAACCTTAATTTTGATGTTTTGGTTGATGATCTTGCAAAAATGAAGTCTAGAAGATATCCTCTACTACATTAGGTGATATAAATTTCATGATTTATTGCTTAACTTAATAATTTGATAGTTAACTGTAAATAACCAGTCTAACTGATACCATTTAATTATTCTTGTTCATATTAATTTGATTATAAAGTTAATTGTGAGTAGCACTTAATAAATTTTGACATTTGAGGGGCCTCTCACTGTATTCTTCGACCCCCACAAGCCAATTTGAAATGACGCCCCTGGACGAATGTAATGCATACAACTGAAAGACCTCTACACAGAGTGAAGTAATTGCAGATAACTCAAAAGCGCCAGGAAACAAATTAAAATATTTATAAATGAAGCTCATAATAATACACTGATCTCACTGATAGTTCCAATACCAAACAATCTAATTTGCGGCAACTTTAACTTTCATTACTGAGCTCGAAGAGAATTAATGACAGGGTTTACGATAAAAGTTTTCCTGAAAGAACACGAAAGGAAGATAGATATTAATACCTTTTTATTCAAGAGTTACAGAGAAGAAGCGAAAAGAGAATGTGCTGGCCTTAATTTTGAGTTTCAAAAAATAACATGATTCTTAATGCATAGATGTTACCAAAAGAATCTTTTTTACCATAAAAGAAGTACAAATGAAATTACATAGAAAGGAAAGAAACTCTTTCTCAACAAAACTAAGGCATATGCATGATTAAATTTCAATCCAAACAAAATGAACAGGAAGAACCTTACTACAAAATATTTAATGTAAATCGTCTGAGAATGAAACACCAAATCAAATACCTTTCATTGATAAGAGTAAAATTTCTCATTACTTATTGTAATGTATCCCTAAATGAAAAAAGAACACAATTCAAGAACGCAATTCAAGAACGCAATTCAAGAGTGGGAAGCGTTTCAGGAAAAAAAGAGAAAAATTTTAGAAAAGAAATTAAATAAAATTGAGGGCAATCTTAAGCAAACATCTTTCATAAATCTCCCGATGAAGAGTAAAAATCTACCTAAAATACAAAGCATACGGTAATATAAAATATTTTTACGCTTCTGCAGAAAGAAACGACATATATGCATAAAGGATAATGACTCAATAAAATTAAGAATAGTAAATACACAAATGATGCAAGAGAAATGAGCAAAAATGCTTATTGAACAATTCCTTTAAATTTTAGTTCATTTGAACCTGAAATGAACATAGGAAATATAAACTGTCTTTTTTGAAGTGATATTTTGCTTCATGATGTTAAAAAGAGATAAGACTGATACATCATGCTAACTGTATCTAATGGTAGTACTTGGCACATCGAAAGCATTATTTCTAAAAGTATAGCGGAGACTTACACATAATGCGGAGGATATCACTCAACAAACTCGACTGCACAGTTCTTAAAATCTGCAAACATTATTGTTCCTATAGTTGCACAGTCAGATACAGGGCCATGCCAAAGACCTATACCACTCAGTAGTATTCGTATTCGCCTCACACAGCACACAAGAACTATGACCAAAGAGCTACGGAATGAACGAGGATAAATGAACTCACTCATCGCAAGTTAAAGATTTAGGAATAAAGATGGCAGTAAGTACTGGGCTCAAGAACATCTGTCAAAGGAAAACTAATGTAATCACATGGACAATGTTACAGAATGGAAGACCGAGAGCCATGCTAAATTGTAGAAGAGTTATAGGCTTTAGCAATAACTGAATTCTGCTTATTAGTTACAAAGTTGTACACAGAGGGATGTCGCAAACATAGAAACATTACAAGGAATGTTCACATCTAAACTAACTGAAACAAAAGATGAAGATTACTTGTCACGTCTACAGTCTCTGGAATTTTATTCAAGAGAAAGATGTCTTCAACCATACACGACTGTGCAGTGTGCACGTGCGGAAAATGCAGAAATCAGTTGTCAGTTGTTCAAAGGAAATGAAAACATATCGGAATGACTAAATTAAAAGACTGCATCATCTTCAAGCAAAAGGACTGGAAGCCCAGAGAATATAGTTCAAATTCCCTCTCATCACTCAAAACCCCAAATTATTTAATATTCTGTCGAAGGAACTGCCAGATCTACAAAATATTCATTTACCAATCATCAGAAATCGACTTCATACATTCTTTGATAAGATCCTGACCAGGCGTGCGTGGCAGCTTACGAGGGAAGGATGAAAATAGAAAGTAACTCTCTCCTTCATCAAATCCCACAAATGAAGAGGGGTAAAATGCTGAGCGGTTGGTCCACATGCAGACACACCACGAATTCTTAAACATTTATTTGTTGAAAAGAAAGTAAACTAAATACTCGTACATGTCTATCTATCTATCTATATATATATATATATATATATATATGGGGAGATGATGTAAGAGTGAGATTCTAGTATGGCAGGACCATTGTGAAAGTAGAAGGTGAGCTATTGGTGGAGTGTGAGACTGGAGCTTAGTGTGAATGATTTGAAAGTAAACGAGGTGGAAGATAGTAATGGAACTTTGGGAAAGACTCGTGCTTGTTTTCTCGACAATAAGGGTTGGAAGCGGGAGATTTAAAGTTACACAAATTTGCAAGAAAGTTGGATATTTACAAGTTTCTGAGTTTGTCGGCATTAGATCTGTGGTCACTTCAGGCTTCAAATTTGGACTCTGGAAAAACGCTTAGGTTCGGCTGGGGAACAGAATTCCTGGTTTAATTGAAAATGTTTCGTCTACCAGAGCTGAACGTGAACGGTCAGAACGTTTTGTGACTCCACTTCCGAGGCTGAGCTCCACCAATAGATTTGGAAATCGAAGGCATGATTGGAAGCAAAGCCTATCCTTTCCTCCCTATCTACGACATTTACAACGGTTTTGGACACTACTGCAACTGGGACAAGCCGAAGTGAAGCAGTGATAGTTTACTTTAAGTAGGAATATGACCTACTATTTGTATATATTTTTATTAAGTTAAGTGCTTGGTATCGGTGTTAATTTAAGTTTAGATTATATGTTAGTGTTAATATATCTGACTTATTTGCAAGTTTCTTTTAATGGATCTAAGAGTGTAGATTAGTAAAATAGTTTTATAAACACCACATTGCTGTTCGAACCCATAAGATCAAGGAATAAGAGCAGCCAGGCAGACAAACAGTAATAATGTACCAAATAACAACGTCGGTCCGACGGATCCTTGCTAATAATAATATAATTAATGTTTCGGATTGTTTAACTCCTTTCATAATGGATTAAAGAATTCCACAGAAAGCAGTGCCAGTGAAGTGATCAAAGAAAAGCTGGAGAGTATTAACCCGGTATATACAAGCTCAAATAGAGGGATACTCAGAGAGGGAAGAGGAAGATACTATCAGAAGTAATCAAGGAAAACCAAAACCATTTCTATAACTTTGTGAAAAGGAAAACAAAAATTCACTGGACCAGCGACCAGTTAAACGAAAAGTAGTGGACTAAACAATGATTTAAAAAAAAATCTGAAATATTAATACAGTATAAATCAGTTTTCAGTTCCCCCAAAATTGACGAAAGTATTATGACAGTAACAATGTGGACACAGAAGAAACGCCGGTCATTCTAAAGAAAGCGAACATTGTTCTTATGTATAAAGGAAAGATAAATCTCAAACAAAGAATTACTTATAGACCAGTGTCACTGACAGCTCATCTCGCCAACATATTTGAAAGAGTAGTTAGAGAAAAATCAACGACTTTATGTAGGCATGGGGAAGATTCAATGAGAACCAATATGAATTCGAATCAGGAAGATCGTGCCTATCACAGCTAACAAAACATTATAACAATATCATTGATGCTCTCGAAAACAATGAAAATTACAATAGACATAGATTTTGCCAGGACATATGACAAATGTAAACATGGTATAATGATAGATAAAATGAAACAAAGAAACCATTTCTATAACTTTGTGAAAAGGAAAACAAAAATTCACTGGACCAGCGACCAGTTAAACGAAAAGTAGTGGACTAAACAATGATTTAAAAAAAATCTGAAATATTAATACAGTATAAATCAGTTTTCAGTTCCCCCAAAATTGACGAAAGTATTATGACAGTAACAATGTGGACACAGAAGAAACGCCGGTCATTCTAAAGAAAGCGAACATTGTTCTTATGTATAAAGGAAAGATAAATCTCAAACAAAGAATTACTTATAGACCAGTGTCACTGACAGCTCATCTCGCCAACATATTTGAAAGAGTAGTTAGAGAAAAATCAACGACTTTATGTAGGCATGGGGAAGATTCAATGAGAACCAATATGAATTCGAATCAGGAAGATCGTGCCTATCACAGCTAACAAAACATTATAACAATATCATTGATGCACTCGAAAACAATGAAAATTACAATAGACATAGATTTTGCCAGGACATATGACAAATGTAAACATGGTATAATGATAGATAAAATGAAACAAAGGAATAACAGGCAAAATAAGAACATCAGAAAGTTGTTACAGTCTAAGGAATATCATCATCGAAATTGCAAATTATTACGATGGTGTTGTTTAACCTCCTTCGCAACATCGAAGGTTATATGACCGAGAAGACCTACAGCTTTACGTGGAATCCGAACCATGGGTCGCTACACAGTCTGGACGGAGAGGACAGTTTCCCGTCCAACTACTATCTGACCCAATGTCAAAATCGGAGGTACGTAGATCAATACCACAAGCAATCGTATTAGCTCCGCTACTATTAATTGTCATGCTAATCTGCATAGACGACAAAGTAACCAACAATAGTATATAACATCCTTTGGTGATGATACAAAAATCAGCATAAGAACTAGAAACTAGGAAGATATAGAAGAGTTATACAAACAGACACAAACAGAATATACAGCTGGTTAAAGGACAACAACATGAAATTTAACATCGAGAACTTTCAGCTCTGAATATATGGAAAAAATGAGGCACTAAAATTAGTAGACTATTATTCCCCAAATGGACAAGAAATTCAGAGAAACAAAACCCATAGATTTAGGAGTTATAATGACCGACGATACAAAAATTTGAGACACAAAATAAGATTGCAATAAACAAAGCAAAAAAGAAAAACGGGACAGATACCGAGAACCTTTAAAGGAAAGGACAAGAATGTTATGATTCCCATGCTGAAAACACACCAAAACTGAAATACTGTTCCATCTAAACGTCCCCATACAAAAAGTGGATATCTGTTTGTTTGAAGAAAATCAGAGAAATTTCGCGGCCAAATCAATTGATGCAAAGAACTAATTTACTGGGAAAGAGTAAGGAAATTAAGTCTTTATTCATTGGAAAGAGGAAGAGAGAGATACACAATAATATGCACATGGAAAATAATGGAGAAACACGTACCTAACCTTAAATTGAAGGGCAGATAAACCTTTTGTCCTTGTTGTTTAAGAATTAATGAAGCAGTTTTCTTGATTTTTGTATTTCCCAATATAAAAATTATCATTATCATAGATTTCAAAAGTGTAGTTAGTGCGCACATATTTTTACCAAAAATAGTGGAATTTGTAGAGAAGACGGCAATTTTTAGGTGGTTTTTGGTACCATCATTTTCAAAGTTAATAAAATTTTCTTAAATTATGTGCATTTCAGTTAGTTATATTCGAAATGCTTCTGGAAAAACCTATTTGACGTTCATGTGTGTGATTTTTTAAGAAATAAATAAGAAAAACAAAAATGTATAAGAATATGTATGTGTAATGGATCCTATTTCTGAACCATGAAGTTCAAATATTTGCATGAAAAAGGTGAAAAACTACTCGTACGATTTGCTTTCATCTTACAATATTAATTTCGAGTATAACTTTTATTATTTCTTTTAAATTTAATTGCAATCGGTTCCATACAAAAACTTTTATGGAGGTTTAAATTCTTAAATTTATTAAAAAAAAATGCTTACTTTTATTACTTCTTTTAAATTTAATTGCAATCGGTTCCATACAAAAACTTTTATGGAGGTTTAAATTCTTAAATTTATTAAAAAAAAAATGTTTACATGATTCAGGTATCTGGTTTGTCCAAATCAAATAGTTCTAAAAAAAAATCTGCATGTACGATTTTTATCAAAATCTCTTAAAAAAACTGTTACATAAAAACGACTTATTTCAAATAAATTTTGAGCAAAATCTAATTGCTGAAAAACTTTTTAAAGGCAATTAAACTCTCATGTCTAATTTTCTCTCAAAATCGAAGTCCTGAAAATAGCAGATTGTTCAGATAGTCATAAAAAATAACTAGACAAACGATGTTCTTTAAACTTGTAGAATAAATATGACATTTATGGACGCTTTTGACATTAAAATTAAAAAAAAAATACAAGAAAAAAAGAAAAGGTTATAGGGTATAAGGAGGCTCCGATTAAATTTTTTTTCAAATTTTCCGTTCCAAACCAACATTACTCAACTCTAAATCACAAGTTGAAAAAAGTGTTTTCATATGTTTGCAACGTAGCTGACAAGAAAAGAATGCATCAACTTTTACGTATGTCTTAAACATTCAAGAAGAAGGGTAACATTTTCTGAAATTACTAATAACATTAATATTTTTACGGTAATTCCAGAATAATACAGATCATATTAATCGACTTTAAATAAACGGGGGAAAAACGCTAAAATCTTCATAAAAATCGGTTGGTAAATAATTTTTTTTTTTGGAAACATGCTCATTTCCACTGAACACTTGGAAAGGTAGAATGTGCACTGTGCAGTGTTCCCAAATTAACGGCAAGCCAAGGAACATCTTCAACACATCAATACGTCAATAATAGGAATCCACTAAAGAGTTTCTTGGGGCCGTTGAAAAATTATGAAGGAGAGCTAGTTTATGGAAACAAGCAAATGGCTACCCTGCTAAACGAATTTTTTACATCACTTTTTACAATAGAAGATGTAACGAATATCTATACGATCATAGACCTTTTGACTTTAGATAATATTGTGGTTAATGAAAGGGAAGTAATGCGCTATATTGATAAAATGAAAATGCGTAAATCACCGGGGCCGGATTCCATATATCCCAGACAACTAAAAGAATTAAAAGAAAGCATTGTTATGCCGCTAACAAAGATTTTTAATGCGTCTATTTATGAGTGGTGCGTACCAGATAATTTCAAGTTAGCAAATGTAACACCTATCTTTAAGAAAGGCGATAAAGGTGCGGCGGGAAATTATAGGCCAATCAGTTTAACGTCTGTTGTAGGTAAGCTACTGGAATCAATAATTAGGGATCGTATAGTCGAACACTTAGAATTGCATAACTTGGTTAGAAATACGCAGCACGGTTTTAGGCGAAACAATTCTTGCTTAACTAATCCCTTAAATTTTTTCAAAGCGTGGTCGAAGTTTACGATAGTCATCGGGCGGTAGATGTAGTGTACTTAGATTTTCAAAACGCGTTTGACACCGTACCGCAAAAAAGACTCATTGAAAAAACTAAGGCTCATGGAATCAGGGGTGTAGCAATAACTTGGATAGAAGAGTTGTTGCGAGGTAAGAAACAGAGGGTGGTCATTGATGGAGCGGAGTCGTCTTGAGCTAATGTAGCGAGCGGCGTTCCTCAGGGTTCTGTATTGCGGAATGGGACGTTTTGGCGCCGACGTTCTGGCGCCGCCGTTTGGGCGCCACCGTTTGGGCGCCGTTGACGATTGGTTAGGTCAGGGCTTCTCAAACCTTTTTCACTTGCGACCCCTTTGGATCAGACAAATTTTTTCGCGACCCTTCACTCAATGTCATAAAAGCAATAGGTACTAACACTGTATATTTATGAAAAAAATAATATTTTCAAATGTTTCTGCGACCCCCAATAATATTTACGCGACCCCTAGTTTGAGAAGCGTGGGGTTAGGTTAAGTCGTGATATTTTTGTTAGAACTAACGAAAATATCACGACTTAACCTAACCAATCGTCAAGGGCGTACAGTTGACCAAACCGGGTAGTGACGATTGGTTAGGATAAGTTGTGATATTTTTGTTAGTTTTAACGAAAATATCATGACTGAACCTAACCAATCGTCAATGGGGCAGATAACGGAAAAGTACCCATATTATATATACACCTTATAATACACTGACTCTTTTGCTCGCACCGCCAAAAACGTAACGAAGGGTCGCGCTTGCTACATTTATCAAACACATACAAATATCCATTATGTGAAAACTTCTGTTTCCCTTTCTTACTTGATATATTTTCAGACATTTATGCTATTAAAGGCAACAACACAACTTATCTGAAAAGAGAGACAGCACTTCAGGTTAATAACCAAGTATTACAACTTAATACTTAATACTAATTAACGGCGGCGCCAAACCGGCTCCGCGCCCAAACGGTGGCGCCAAAACGTCCAGCGCCAAAATGTCGGCGCCAAAACGTCCTAGATGGTCTGTAATGGGCCCCTTGCTTTTCCTTATATATACGATTATTAACGATTTAGATGTCGGCTTAGTCAGTACAGCTTCAGAGTTTGCGGATGACACGAAGTTGGGTGGTAGGGCAATTAATGATGAAGATAGAAGTAAAATCCAGGAAGATCTGAACAAAATCGTTGATTGGTCAGTCACATGGCAAATGAGATTTAACGTCGATAAGTGCAAAATTTTACATATAAGTTCGCGTAACGGTAATTTTAGGTATGTATGTCAGGGAAGGAGTTGGCAAGCGTAAAACGGGAAGAGGATTTTGGAGTTATCGTCACTGGTGATTTAAAAGTGGCGAAACAAAGTACAGCAGCGGTCAATAAGGCGAACAAGGTGCTAGGTTTTATAGCTAGGAATTTTGAGTACAAATCGCGCGATATTATTGTTCGTCTTTATAAATCATAAGTTAGACCCCAATTTGGAGTACGCGATCCAATTTTGGAATCTGCATATGCGCAAAGATATAGATAAAATCGAAAGAGTTCAAAGACGAGCAACTAAGATGATTCCGTCACTTAGGTCGAAGTCGTACGAGGATAGGCTTAAGGAGTTAAAATTGACAACAATCGAGACTAGGAGGCTAAGGGGTGATCTAATCCAGGTTTTTAAAATTATGAATGGGTTCGATAACGTAAATAGAGATAGCTTTTTCGAAATATCACAATATAATAAAACTAGAAATAGTGGGTGTAAGTTGACAAGTAGAAGGTTCGAGACAGCAGTTGCCAAAAACTTTTTTACGCATAGAATAGTAAATAAGTGGAATAGTTTACCGGTAGAAGTAATTAGTAGCACGTCTATAAACATGTTAAAAATCGATTAGACGCATATGTTCATCGATTGGGTATAGTTTAAGGTAGTAAATTAAGGTTTTTGTGGTTCGGAACCCAAGTAAAATTGTAGGTCCCCTCCGCCACCACAGAGGATATGCGCAATACACAACTACAACAACAGTTAGGTAGACCAGCCATGAGTGGATCCTAGGGTCTTTGTTGGTCTGAAGCATTATAACATTATAACATTGAAGTAAAATAGCTCAGAGGACCAAAGCTATTTCAGCAATTACAAAAAAAAAGAAAGAAATACAACTGATGTTCATGTGAACGTCTTCAAAAGAAGAAGTAGGATGGGCGCAAAATGGGAGAGTGCAAGAATGTTGCAATGTTGCAAAAGATAATGCTGAACGTTGCAAAGGGGGTGGCGTATGTTGAAAAAAGGGGTATGTTGCAAAGGGGTGGTGGTGGGGTGTTGCACAGGGGGAGGGGTATGCAATGAAGGGGATCGGGGTATGCAATGAAGAGGGAGGGGGGTATGCAGTGAAGGGGGGAGGGGGTATGCAATGAAGGGGGATCGGGGTATGCAATGAAGAGGGAGGGGGGTATGCAGTGAAGGGGGGAGGGGGTATGCAATGAAGGGGGAGGGGGGAGGGAGCTTCGGGGTGAGAAGGGAGGGAGCTTCGGGGTGAGAAGGGAGGATGACCTCCCCCCAAAGGGGCTGCCTTAACCTAAGAGAGGAAGAGAAAGGAGAGGAGGAGGAGGGCTTTGTGGGAGAAGGTGGGATATCCTTATCCCCCAAAGAGAAACCTAACCTATGTCAACCTAAGAAGGAAGGATAGTTCTTTACTCCTCCGAAGTTCGCATCGTTATGACTGCTCCGAAGCCGAGCGGGTCTTATATAGAGGAAGGTTGAGTTGCCAGATATCACTTTTTATTTTAATTGTTCAGGTATACATTATTAGGGTGAGTTGCTAGATACCTCCATTTATTTTAATTCACACGAACTTTCTCCTTAAAGAGAATTAATTATTAAAACAATATTAATAAAAGATGTACATTTAAAGTGAATTAAATAAATAGAATTTAAATACACACACTTTATCTTCTACAGTTGTCAAATAATGTTTTTAAAAGCAAACGAACTTTCTCCTTAAAGATAATTAATTATTAAAACCAGGGATGGGAAATCGAAATCTTTTTCGATTCAAATTCGATTCCGATTTTCACGCAATTAGAAATATAGATTCGAATTCGGATTCAAATTTTTCGGTTTTTATCGATTCGAATTTTTTCCCGATTCGGATTATTTCTTTTTCGATTTCGATCCGATTCGAATCTGATTCGGATCCAGGCCTAATTTTTCTTGATTTTTATGAGTTCATTTAATAAAATTATACCTATCATCGTTGTTTTGGTCAAGGGGTGGCTGTTATTAATAAGTTTCATTTTTAATAAATAATCCAGATAATTGTTAGTCTATTAACGATCTAATAACTTTAGATTTACTCTTAATAAGGTGCAAAAAAAATCATTCATATAAGCTAATTTATTAAACAATTAAGGCTCATATATACAAGCAATATTAATTATAGCATACATAAAAATTAAAATATGATAATAATACTTTAAGAAATATATCCACTGTATAGATACAAATTTACAAATTAAAATTAGCCCTGACAACTAAGATATTTTCAATGTTCGAAGGCAAAAGGTTATTTCTTTGAGGACTTAAAACCAGCTTGAAAATCGAGAACAATCGTTCCACGCTAACCTGGGTCATTGGAATACCATGCACAATCAATGATAATTTGTAAATTTCAGGATACTTTAGCTTCATTGTATTCCACCAAGAAATTATATTGCTATCTGCTGGAATTCTTTCAATATTTGAAAATTCCTTTAAGGAAGCAAATATACCGTTTCTCGTTGCACCGCTCGATTCCGTTTTGCTTTTTGAAAAGGCTCTTAACATGTTTTCTAAGTCATCATTCAATGCATTTGGAGTGGATGGCGGCTCTCGTGACGATTTTGGGATTTCTTCTATTTTAGAGTTTGAATCTAGCGATGACACCTTGTCGTGAAGTCGAATCAAATGCTTCACTGCATGTTCCTGTTCTATTTCATTCAAAAGAACACTAAATCTTGGATCTAAATAAAGTGACGAAACGACTGCAATATTCTGAAAGAGTTCCTTTTCTCTTTTCTTCATTGCATCCACAATATGGTTAGCAAGGAGGCATTGTTGTTTTGATGTTTCGCTTCTGCACTTAAACCATATCTTGTAGAAATCCCCATGTGTAAGATTTTCTTCCTGTAATTGCAATGTAGTTTTCTTAGCTAGTTGTAATGATCGCATAATTTCTTCAAGTTTTTCCCAAGAGAGTTGGGAAAGTTGCAGATCTTTTCCGATTATTTCAATATACTCTTCAATGAATGGTCAGAGTTCAAACAAACGTGAAATCATGTCATAAGTTGAGCACCAGCGAGTTACTACATCGACGATTGGTGCATGATAACCTTTTGTCTTTAGAATAGCCATTATGGTGGGAGTTCTTAATTTTTTGGCAAGTTTTCGTGCATGAGATATGGTGTTCAAACATAGTCCACTGCTAAATGCGTCTTTTATTGCTAGTTGCAAAGTATGGGCGGCACATTTAATAGACAACACATTTTGCATTATAACTTCATCTTGTTCACTTTTGTCATCTAAATCAATTAGGGGGTCAATTTCGTTTGATATATTTTCCACTGCTTTTATCATGTTTCTAGCATTATCAGTCGTTACGGAATACACTTGATTTGCACTTAAGCTATACCTATCTAACACATTTAAAACCATTTCTTTAATATATTCACCAGTATGTGCACGAGCTAGTTCTGTAACAGCCAATGTTCTTATTTGTAGTGAGTCTTTGTCAATAAATTGCGCATTAATCGCAAGAACAGATCTATCCAGACGAGATACAATATCTAGCTTTAGCGAGAAAAATCTTCCCTGGAGTTCTTCGCTTATTCTCTTCCTTATATCAATAGCTTTTTCATCGACCAATTTGGAATTTTTTTTCCGATCCATCGTTATATTAAGTGATTGTTTGATTGGATCTATGATCTTGCACAAGCCACTGTCTTCTACTGCAGAGAAAGGCCTTCCATTCAATGTAACTAATTCAATCATGGCGTCATAGAAAGTCTTTTGATTCATTCTGAAATTTACTGAAGGACACAATATATCTTGAGTAGTTTTTGTTCGCTTTGTTGATGGACTTTCTTGATCTTGCAAGAGAGGCCTTTTATATGGTAGGGCAGCTTCCTTTCTAGCCAATGATGAATACTCCTGTTGGTGATGCCTCTCAAGATGTTTCTTGAGATTACAAGAAGATGGATATTTAATAACCATATTGCAACCATTCAATTTGCAGGTTGCCTTTCCACCAGAGACTGTGAAATACGAATAAACTTCACTTGTTTTGTGGCGTCCCATTTGTGAAGGGTTGAAGAAGTAAAAATTATGAGAACGCTTGAGAAATCTAAACGATGTGTTGTGCTGCTTGTGCAAGTCAAAACTAATATAAGAATTCACCTTTCATTTATTTATATACAAATATGCGGAAGTGCTTATCTTGGTAGAGATCACGCTTTCAGAAGAATGAGAGCATGAAAAACACCTTTTCCAAGAATACTTTATATATCCGAGTTGTAAATATTAAAAATTCTGTCACCCCATTAACCTGCTAATCCTTCTTAAATTTAATCTGTGATATCTTTATCCAGTTAAACCTCGTTAACTCGAGGAAGTCGTCCTCTTTTATCAAGCTCTATTTTCGTATAACTGCAGTAAACTGCTAACCTTTTTAATCCATTCCGGGCCTTTAAGGGAATTCACACATAAGCGAAAAGAGAGGTAATCACTACAAATCTTTAGAATTTTAACCACGTGGTCTAATGTGAGTGTAAAGTCATCCAGCATTTCGAGCTAAGCGTGTGAAATTGTCACTCTCGGACAATACCAAAATTTAAGGATTAGGATTAGCACCTTAATGGATGGAGTATAGGATTAGTATGATTTTTGTCCGAGCAAACAGATTCTCGGAAAGGTCAGTCTTTACCCGTGGTGAAACCGGAAACGTTAATAAGCCTTATAAGTTATTTATAAGTTATAACCAAATTTTTAAAATCCGGATCCATATTTTTTATCGATTTGAATTCGAATTCGGATTCATCGTTTCTTTTCGATTCGGATCAAAATTTCGATTCAGATCCGCGCCCGTTTTTCGATTCGAATTTTTTTTCGATTCAGATTTCTCAAAAAATATCGATTAATTCCATTATCGATTCGAATCCGATCCGATTTCCCATCTCTGATTAAAACCAATATAAACAATATAAGGAATTCACGAGACAATGGGCTTAGCAAAAGAAATCGTTCCATTAACATATTCTCTAAGAATAATATTCAGTTTTCCTTCATTAAAACCTTTGAATGTATACTCTGTCTATTAATTTTGTCACTCCTTATATATATACACACACACAAGATGTGTCTTTACAATTTTTTTTCGTTCATTTTATTTCTTTCGATTTGAGAAATCTATATACACACATTTATATTAAATTTCCATATGAAAACAGGTTTAATAATATGTCGTAGATATACTGCAATGTATATTAAATTTGGCAATAACAATTGTTCCCTTAGAATAACGTTTATTTTAACATTGTGTTCAGACGGGGAGGAATGGAGCCAGGTAATGAAAAGATCCAACCACATTTAGCCTGAAGCTTTTTCTGAAGGCCGCAAAGGTTGCTAGAGAGCTGGCCTGAATGGAATGTGTGTCAACTTTCTCTCAGACTCACATCCGCTTCCTCTCGCTCTCTGTTATTGAAATGAATGAATAAAAAAAATGGAAAGATATATTATTATTATAAATTTTTTCAAAAATATGGATCAGTTCAAGTAAAGTAACTTAGTATAACTCATCTCTCTCACGATTCCTAGTTAATGTTTTCAATAATGTAATTACTTGTTTTCTGTATAAACGTCTGCAGAAAGAGATGAGATCATGGATTCGACTCCCGATTACGCAGGCTAATATTAAAGGAGCTTATTCCTGTGTGATCCAAAAATACATCAAATTACAGTATATATATATATATATATATATAACTTTTGGTTAGCTTCCGCCCGAATTGTTCATTCTGACGAAGGTCTAACTTTTCACTCCACCTTAGACCTACAGTTTAACGTGGAATCCGAACCACGGCCCATCAGCAGCCCAGCGTCTTAACCACTAGGCCACCTCAGGTACCCATTTATCTACCAACCACTTTCTGGGCTTTGCTGCGCGCCGGCTGCCGTCGGGTCTCGAACCCGGGACCAATGGTTTCGTAGTCAGCGACGCTAACCACTACACGCTAACCACTACATATATATATATGTTCTATTCCCATCGGGAAAATCTGAGGATAGTATGACAGCAGCAAAACATATATTTTGAAATATTTGAAACCATCGTGGCAGAGACTGAAATTAACACACACACACACACACACACACACACCACACACACGATGTACTATTTAAATAACATAGGAAGGAGTGAATACAAAAATGTTTATAATTTCTTTATTATAAAAGCCTCTCGAATACATTAGTGATAATAATTAACTACTTCTCGCCGAATTGTTCATTTTGACAAAGATCAACTTTTCACTCCGCCTTAGACCTACAGTTTAACGTGGATTCGCTGTAGCGGATAAAATGTCATTGCCCGATCTTTCAACCAGCATATTAAACACCAGGAAACTTAGGGTACCCATTTATCTACCACCCCAAGCAGACATTCAATAACTAAACAATCACACTCCTACGCGAGAAGTCAAGCTGAATACAATAATCGAATAGTATGACAGCGAAACATAATATTAATGCACAAAACAGAAATCTTGGGAAAGCTGAGTTTAGCATGGGTGCAAAACATAGTAATGCACAATAATCTTCTAGATTTGATATTTGTGTCATAGAATATTACTGTGCTGTTAATGTCAGAGTAGCGGCGCTAATTTTGTTTCCTGCGGTACTGAGCTGTGCCACTCTGATGAATATATTCCTATAACGAACTGCATCCGAAAAAAGGGGCTCAATTTAGTATGGCCGCAATGAATATATTTCTATAACGACATGCATCCGAAAAAATTGAGACTAAATTAGTAGGGGCGCAAAAAAATAATAATGCACATTCTGGAAAATCTTCTATAGAGATGGTTGTTGCGAGGGATATTGCATAAAGGGGTGGGTTGGAGAAATCCAAGAATGGAATGCAAATAATGCCGTGGTAGAGACTGCAAGGGGTAATACGAGCATTAAATCTACGGAGAGAATATAAAGACACCGTTAGTCGTCCAAAGCCTGGACCCGTTATATAGGTATTACGATTGGTACACAAATTAGATCCGCCCATTTACACTGACAACCAATCATTACGAAAAGCCTCTCAGTCTTTTGGGGCGGAGCTTGGTGAGCGTGCATATAAAATGAAATATTTTCAGCTGGGGGTCAGACTAGCTATTTTTGCCAGTGAATAAATATTCCCTCTGCCAGTGAGTAAACATTCCCTCTGTCATGAGTCAAGAACTTTACAGTTTTCCGGATTTATATCAAGAAGGTGATATTGTAGCATTCTCTACAATTAATCTTTTTAACTCCACTGACTGGGATGGATTATTTCCAACGCAAACCGTTGATGATATTTGCAATGACGCTCCTTACGGTCCGACGCAATGGACTACCATAGAAATGTAAGTGTCTATAACTTTATATTTTGGAGTCAATTATTCACAAACCGCAAGAAAGAGCATTATTTCATATATATGGAGGGATGTAGTATCTCGTCAAATACATCATTTAGGTAATCGCAATTATAGATTAGTCTACAGTTATATCCTGTTTTGATTCAATAAATTTTTTTATAGCAATCTTTTGCATGTTTTTTTTATAAATGTTATTCGGAATTACCTCTTAAATGAACTTCTCTGAGCGGTTCAAAGATATCTTCACATTGTAATACTCTTACTATATGTATACTCTGTATATGTTTTTATTAAAAAAGATTCAGTATAAACATTACACTGCCCAACACCAATTTTGCTGATTTAATTCTAACACCTGTTTTTAGGTAACTTTGGTGTGCTGATTTAAAAAATCACCTTAGTTTTTGCCTATCACGTCAGGTTTTCGAGCAATCAAATACGGATATTTTAGAGATATCGCATTTTGGCAGGGTTATGCCCAAATTTTTTTCTTTTCAAAAAATAAGTTTTTACATACTCAGAATCAGCATGGAAAAGTAAACAATTGTGCAGGGAGTGAACTTTAATATACAATGGTAATATTGACACATAAAGTGATTAAAAGTGTTTAAATAAGCAAAAAATGAATCCATATTAAAGCAAGCACGGGACCAGTTTTCTTAACATTGTCTTTTTCTTGTTTTCTTACTTTTCAGTGCTGATAAATTTTCTCTTATAGGACTTCCTAGAATGAGAGATGACAAGACAATCTCTTTACAGACTCCAGCAGTAGTCAGCCATCATAAGGGTACCCCATCTTCCTTGGTATCGTTCTTCCATCACTTTGATATCTTGGTGGAACCTTTCACCTTGCTCTTCACTAACATCACCAAGATTTTCTGGAAATTTATCCAGATGACTGTTGAGATAGTGAACTTTAATGCTCATGTTGCAACCCAACTGCTGATAGTTTACAAGTAACGTCACTAGCGGAACCGGCTGCTCTCACTCCGCCAATGGGAAATCTCTCTCAGATCATGACGTCACGCTCACACCTGGGGAAATCACAGATACCCAAGATTTTAATATGTTGTACATGACCTTTAGATTTAATGCACAGATTTGCGTATTCCACAGATAAAATATTAACAGCAAAACAGCTGTTATCAGGTCTCAAAAATCATCAATTTTGATAAGCGCCCTTCATGGATCACCCAAAAGAGGCATATTGCATTGCACAAAAACCTGATGTGATGGAGAAAATCTAAGGTGATTTTTGAAATCAGCACATCAATATTATCCAGAAACGGGTCTTAGAATTAAATCAGCAGCAAAAAATGTTTTTTGGGTTGGGCAGTGTTATTCTTTCTCCTTTAAGGTCCGATGAGGATTTGACACGTGTTATACAATCTTTTGAAGAACCTTGTGTCATGGACCTGAATACGGAGGATTTTCCGAGCAGTCAGCCCAATGAATGTCACATCATTAACGAAATAATGTGTTTTTTTTGTATGATCTTTTTTGGGGGAAGAAGACAATGTATTTTCATCAATTTATTAAATGAAAGAAATCAGTACAACAACCATCTTAAACTACAGAATATACAAATATATATATACACAAACGAACAAAACATCATACTATACAATTAGTACGCACAATTGGAAAACGGCTTTTTATCTGTCTGCATACCATTTCATCGTTTCGTTGAGTGTGACATGGGTCGAATAATTTTTAAAAAATTATAAATTCTTTACCACGTGACATATGCATGAGAAATGAAATGAAGTACATTCCACAAGTATTAATAAAATATCCTTGTAATCGGAATGGGTTCCGTACAACTTCGGGAATATGTAACTGATCGAGAAATTTTACAATAACAGGGTCACTCCAGGGTTGAATTCCGAGTGAATCAAAATAGTACAGGCGGTCCCTATTTTTAAAATAGATTGGAAACCAATGAATCCCTTCATTACCGATGACATCTGTGTTCACAATAAGACTACCGCATTCTCGCGTAGTTGGCAAATTCAACGTTTCATTCTTCGCAAACACGCCGATAAATTTGGAACGTGTGATTCGTTCATTATTCATTACTCTCTGAAGTGTATTCGCATCCATTTCAAAAGTCAGTGATAACGCCCCTAAATCTGGTTACTTCTATTAGGGCTTGCGACTCGAGGTATACTAGTACACTAATAGGCGCGTCTATAGGCTTGGTGAATTCCAACCTCACTGAGATGTTTCCGCTCTGTTGTGGACTTAAATGCGTATTTACGCTAGCAGATAAGTCAGGTGTAATGTCAAACGGATAAAGGTTAATTTGATCAATGAATTCTTTCTTCGTTACCCCATTACCGAGATCATCACAATCACCTGCAATATGGGCCAGATTACTATAGGCTCTCGCGCAAAGCGGTAACACAGCGTCTGATGAATAGTCCGTATTCAATGTTCCTCCCAATGCAAAGCCATTAACGTAGTTATATTTTTAAGTCCGAAATTCTCGAATTTAAAGGCACTCCTTTTATATTTTCCATTCACCGAAGCATGGTCCTGCATTCAGATTAAAATCCTTTTAGGAAGATTTCCCAGGGCGATGTTTTCTATCTGCTTCGACGCCAACCCTGCTGGCACCGTATATAGTTTGATTTGTACTCTGTTAATAGGGTATTTCACTGTAGCTTTAGTAAATTTTTCTCAATTTCTAGTTGTTTTGGTGAACTTAATTTCACTCGCCGTACGCGGAGGTATGTCTCCATAATGTGAACCACAACGGGTTTTGCTCTCTCTTCTCGATCAGCATTCAGATTTATGCAGATCTCAGGATTCGTGCGGGTGAGCTTTATTTTCATATCCACCCCATTCACAAGCAACTTCTCCTGGAAAGTGAAATCTGTATGCAGACGTCCAAAACACTCTTATATCTTCTTTTTAAATTTTTTTAATTTGTCCTTTATATTACTTTCGTCTTTAGTTTGATAATATCCCTCGGCACTTAAAAGGTAGCCTTCGCTTCTTTGGAAAAGTTGAGGACATTTTCCAGATAGGCTCGTAGGTGATAGTATCCCGTGCCTGACGATATGTTAGCCTGATTTAAATATACGTCACACTGGTTGAATATGGAGTGCAGAAAGTTTGTTTCAGGGTATACAGCATATTTGTCATCGCATTCCGTTCCATCAGAATGGGCTATACGTAGCTTAGCGTACATGTGCACACAACTTGGATCAAAAAAGTAAGGGCCTGAGCTGGGTATCACGAATTCTATAGGAGCACTAGGGGAACGAATTGTGTTTAAGAGGTTAATTGTAATAAAGTCACCGTGTTCAATAGAAACTTGAGTTGGAGGCATCTCAAAGAGGGAAAGCTCCGATTTACAGCATTGTGAACTACACGGGTGGATGAAGCGTGCCATGACGAGTTAGAAATAGTGCCTCCTCTCTCGACAAGTAGTAAACAAACTATGATTCATGAGATCAATGTCCTTAGCTTATATCAGTCAAAAAATGGTCAACCACAGGCTTCATTCGCTTACAACTCTTCTTTTTTTATATCCTTTTAAGTTTAATGCCACGTGGCTGTAATCCCTTCTTCCGGTCAATCCTCTTCTTCCCACCACCACGCATTTTTATCTTTGCATCTTTGATGATTTCATCCCGTGTGCGTTTTAAATGTTTTTTCAGAGCTTCTTTAGGTTTAGCCCCAGCCAATATGTCTTCTGCAGTGTTAAGACCTGATTGTAGCGCTTTCCTTCCGAGGTATCTGGCACCCCTCTTCAGCGAAGGAACAGCCGTACGTAGTATGGTTGAATAAATGGACCCAAGTCCACTACCACGCTGGTATCTCACCCCTCGATAGACGGGGTGAGACTATAATGGACATTATAACTCAGTGCGTCGAAAGTGCAGCTTCACTGTTAAGCTCCCGTCACCGTATGGGAAATTTTTACCCTCAATCGTTCTTTTATATATTGAGATATTGGTTATTAGTAGGGCGATTTATAATTGACCTAAAAAAAATTTAAAATTTACTTTATTTGTTAAAAAAGTTGACAAAAAGTTGACCTAAACATTCTAAAAAGATTACCTTATTTTTCAATCAAATAATATATTTGAAAGCATAAAATGCATAACATTCATACTTAATTTGCGCAGTTATAATATTTCACCATATATTTTTTTACATTCCCTGACAAGAAATTTCGATCCTTGGCTAGAAGTTTTTTTAACATTGAGAAGGATCTTTCCACAGAAGCAGAGGTTGGTTGCGCTTTCTGCAATAAACAATACAATGCAGGCGCTATCTCAGGCCTGCTCATTTCCATAATGTGGCAGACATCGTTTTTTTTTAATCTTTCCTTGATGTACTGTGAGATGTTGCACTCATCCTTCCCTAAATTTATGTTGGCGATAGCTTCATAGGCTTGTTCCATGGTAACGGTTGCTGCTTCTAACCTTGTCACAAGTTCGGAAATGATTGGGTAGTCCCTTTTTATCGCAAGCAATTGTTTTGCTAGTTCAGGTTTGGAAATGCTTTCCTTAGCCCTCTGAACGATGATTCCGTCATTCTCAAAACCATCAACAATTCTCTGTACGTCCGGAAGATTATTGGCATAGTAGAATGCAGCCTCCAACCAACTAGCCCACCGAGTAATAATTGGTTCAGGGGGATAACCAATTTCAGCAAACATTTCCTTCCTGGTATTGTTCTTGACCGTGGATGCCTTGATGTGAGCAATAACTTTATCCACATCTGTGTAGAAAGCTCTGATTCTCATAGCGCAGTTATGTAGTAGATGAGCAATGCAAGTTACATGAAATAATCTTGGGAATAGTTGTTTGAGTACATCTCCAGCTGCCGTCATATACCGAGCTGCATCGGTCAAAAGCAGGCAAAAATCTTCCCTTGGTATTTCCAACTCTTTAACTGTGTCATCGATGATGTGAATGATTAACTGTGAATTGATAGATGCTTGTTGAACTTCGCACTTCCACAAATATGTTTTTTCAGGGTTGTCCAGAAAACCTACTAGAACATTGACAAATGCTGATCCAGAAACTTGACTTTCATCCACAATTATAAAGAGTTGTTTGTCCTTCACAATTTGCTTCACACGAGCACATTCATCATTGCCTAGTTCATCGACAATTAACCTGCAGTTTGATACTGATGGAATAGAGCGCCCCATTTCTGAAAACAATTTTTTTATGCTAGGATGATGCAGCTTATGTAGAGGAATATTTGCTTCTAAAAATGTGCTCACAAGTTTCTTAGAAAAATCTTTCGTAGCAGGCTCCAAAAACGTTTGAGTTTTTTCGTTTTGTGAGTCCACGCTGATGCTTAGCCGTACTTCTATGTTTATCAATAAAAAAACGTTTTTCAAAGTTAACAGTTGTACCACAAATCTGGCAATAAAGTTCATTTTTAGGAGAAACACAAAATTCTCTGCTGTAATCTGCTACTATGGAACGAATTTTTGTAATTCCACTTGCCGCTACTTTTGGCATTGTTTAAACTATGCACTTGGAAACTAGCTACTGCATTTAAGCGTCTGAAATACAAAATTTGATTAATAGGATTACTACATTGGAGCACCTAAAATTAATGCTTCAGAATAAGTATAACAAAAATCCACCCATCAGATCACGACAAAGACAGCCACCACACATAGCACACATACAGAACTGGGTAAACGTCCTTGAGTATGACAGATTACCAGAATTGAATAGATAGAGTGGCATATTTTTTTGCGGAAAGTTGCCAGTTAGCATTAATTTTTAAATAGTTGACCTAATAGTAAGAAGTTGACCAAACTAAAAAAGTTGACTTTTTGTTGACTTAATAAATAACAAAACTATCCCTCCCAGGGTGTTTAAATACCTTTTTTAGGCGTCTCACAGTTTGTGCTATCCGTATACAATAGTTGACTTTATTGACTTTTGACTGCCCTAGTTATTAGATTAGTTGCGACAATCACATAATGGGGTCTGTCATATGTAATACTCAAACTCCTTCCTCTATGGTTGGGAATGTGAGCTATGCGCAGCAGGCGTGCCTGGGTATCCCCAACAAACTGGTGCTCCACTATATTGCTGTAAATATAGCACATGTGTAGGGGCTGAGAGCTTTCATCCAATTTCTCCTTCTTCAATTGATACACTAAGCTGGACAAGTCATGCTGTGCCTCGTGAAAGGTGTCTCTTTGGAAGGCTGATCGATATCGCCCCTCAGTTATAATTTTCAACACCCGTCTTTAATATTTCTGTTAACCTTTGATTTTAGTATTAGAGTATGTGCAGGGATTCCTTTGTTTACGATTTCGTATAATAAATCATTTGTAAGATTTGAGATTTTTAAACTTACGTTTAAGTCTCTCACAACATCCTCAGCCGAACCATAACGCCCCGGCCCTAGTGTTACTTCTGTGCTGTAAAACCGTGCAACCTTAGTCCGGGTGATACGTATAGTTTCATCCCGAGTTAACCCAGCTTTTACACACTCATTACAGTCTCTGAGAATCGTAGAAACGGTATGTTTATAATCAATATTTAAAAAGAGGGTATCCAGCTGAATTTCACATATACCCACCTCATACGAATCACAACCGAATTCAATGGGTCCGTGGAGCTCTGTTACAAAGTTGGCTAGTGTTTTGTTAGGGTATACAGACAGGGACGAGGACGACGGGAGTGTGACATAGAAATGGTTAGGAGCCATGTTGCATACTATTTAAGCTTCGTTATTGCAGCAGCTTTTATATAGGTGTTGAAGCTTTCTGATTACCCTAGCCATTTCACCAGGTACATTTTTATCTTTCCTGAACCTTTGTTTCCTAAAATTTTCTCAATTTTAAACACATTTTTTCCTAAATTAAATGCCACTTTCTGCAACTCCTCGCAGTAAAAGCTTCCTGAGATTTCTTCCCCATTCAAATCTTCAACGTAATACATCATTATCTCACCTTTAGGTCTCATGGCCCTAACTTTAAAAATCTCACGTGTCCACCCGTGCTCAAAACCCTTTGCGAACTTATTTCCCGAACGCGACAGCCTTACATAATCATTGATTTTGAAACGCGCAGAGTGTGGTGGTGGTGTTCCATCTCTTCTCACCTCTGGGTGCGTACCTCTTTCTAAAACTTCGTTAGGTGCTGTCCCAATCGTGCGATGGTGTGAGCGGTTGTAGGATGAGGCCAATGATTCCAGAATGTCTAGAAATCTGTATGTGTTTTTATGTGTAAAATATGGGTGCATGCTTTCCTTTATGGTACGTTGACCTCTTTCAGCTAAAGAAGCCTTATGTATCGAATTGCTAGTGTAATAGCTGATATTAAACTCTGTCAACATGTTCTGAAAAGCACGGCCTTTAAATTCCTTCCCCATATCCGTAAAAAAATAGCCAGGAACCCTGTTTTCTTTTAACATCAGTGTTTTGGTGGCTTTAGCAACTGTTTCAGGTGATTTATTTTTCAGAGGAATTAGGCACAGATATCTAGAGAATACATCTATTATGAATAGAATGTAGCGGTAACCATCGTTATACACAGAATATCTTTGCATGTCTGTTAAATCTGTTTGCCAAATAGAATCAATCGAGGCAGCTGTTGTCTTGGCTGTTTTAAACCTTTTTCTCACAGGCTTATGAAGTGTATGCGAAAAATGCTCTGTATGAATTGGTCCACAATTAACCCACCCCTTATATCTCCAGTCTAACTATAGAGTAGATCAAGTCTAGCCTAGAGGGGTCAGCCTAGAGATTCCGGAAATGGTCCAGAGCGGGCAGATAAATTGAGGTCCACAGTAGGATTCCTCACAAGATTAGGTTAGGGCAATCTACCTTCACCTTTGTTAAGCTATGAGTTGATGCTGGGTCTTAGGTCACAATGTAGGCCTAACTTGTCTGACCCAGCTTAATTTAATGTTCTTAACTGTTTGGTGTTAAAACTCATATTAGTCACTTACTTTTAGTTATTACAGTCTCTCCCTTCTCCGGTTGTCTCATTCGAGAGCGTACTTTGCTGGTACGTCCTCTCGCCCCGTTCTTCGTTTTCGTTCCCTTTGTTCTCCCTTTGTTCTCTTCTTCGCGGGGCTTCTTCTACCAGCGTTGTCTTGGTTTATTCCCGGTTGGTTGAGCGGTAATGTATCTCCATTACCGAGCACGCTCCTCCCACACAGTATATAAATACTAGTGTGGAGAATAACTCTGGTGAGCAACCAATTGGTTTCATCCACCCAGTTATTGACATAAAAGGAATTTATTAATTGTTAGATTAACTACCTACCTACTCAGTGAACCATTTTCGTTACCTCCCAACTACCCACTCATCAGTTTTCCATATACTGGGGGCCCCGGGAGATAAAAATTTTGGTGTCATTGTCACCAATTTTTGTCTGAGTGTAGACTAGCTAACTATTTAACTGTAAATGCCTGTTAATCTGATTAACAGTGCCTATCCTCACCTTCTCATGGAGAAGGTGTAGCATTTAATTAGAAGAGAAAATATACATCCATAGGATGAAACTGTCTATGGTCTTTACCATAAGAAAAGAAAAAATGAAAGTTAGAAGATAAAATTACAATTCCCCAGCATCTATTTTTTGTTGTAAAAATAGTCGCGCCTTTAATGCTGTTTGTCGCTGAGGTCTTGTGTCTGTCAATGTTGTAGTAGGATGCGTTACCACTCCTACTGTCAAAGGAATAGTTACTGGAAGTTCAGTGTCTCCAGTTGTTACTGTCAGTGGAGAAGGTTCTCCAAAGTCCATTGTTTTGGGTCCAGACTCTAAAGGGTACAAAAGAGAAATGTCTCTTGTTGTGTCACCCGTTGAAGTCCTTAATTTGACCACTCTTGTTACCCCATCTGCCCCTGGTCTGAGTTCTGAAACTCTAGCCAGAGGCCAGTTTTGTCTTGGAGTACTGTCATGTATGAGAACAAGGTCCCCTACCTTAATTGTGTCAGACCAATCCTTCTTAGTCATTTGTTTATGTCTCTCCCTTAGACCCATCAAGTACTCAGTTTTCCACTGTTTAATGAAATGAGCTTTAACTCTAGTTAAATGTTGTAACTTAGTCTGGAGCTCATCATGTCGTTGAGTCCAGTTTGGGTCTTCTGAAGAGTCTATATTGTGGTCCGGCAGGAGACTAACTTGTTCTCCCCTAATCAAATGATTTGGAGTTAATGGTTCTGGGTCATTAATGTTGTCACTCACATAAGTGAGTGGTCTATTGTTAATGATGTTCTCAATCTCAGCCAGGAGAGTGAGTAACCCAAATAGTTTTCCCTATGGCCAAGGTAGGCCATAAGACACTTGTAATAGTTTTCCCTATGGCCAAGGTAGGCCATAAGAAAATGTTTAGCCCATGGCCAAGGTAGGCCATAAGACATTTAATGTTTGGCCTATGGCCAAGGTAGGCCAAAAGACCAAGGCTCATTGTTTTGGCCCATGGCTGAGGTAGGCCATAAGACCCTTGTAATTGTTTTCCCTATGGCCAAGGTAGGCCATAAGAAAATGTTTAGCCCATGGCCAAGGTAGGCCATAAGACTTAATGTTTGGCCCATGGCCAAGGTAGGCCACAAGACCAAGGCTCAGTTGTTTGGGCTATGGCCAAAGTAGGCCACAAGACCAAGGTTCAGTGTTTGGGCTATGGCCAAAGTAGGCCATAAGACCCTTTTGAGTAACCCATGCAATCATTGCTTATGTTCAGATAGGTTGAGTGTATTTGTGGCACATGTAAAGAGTACAGTGTATATATACATATATATACACAGATTGCAAGGAATGCATGTGCCTGTTGAAAAAATCTGTTGAGTGATTCTTCCTTAAAAGAAGAATTGGATGCTTGGAGTTGTATGCATTTTAAATGCTTGTTCACTAATGTTGTTTAACTGGGGATCGTAATGAAATATTGGGGACAAGAAGAAATTACCAGAGAAGAGAGAGAACAGACAAAACAGTCAAGTTTAAATTTGGTTTAATCCCCACCAAGTACTTATGTGTCACTCAGGTCTAAGCTTATAAGAGAATGAGACTCCTTAAATGTAAATGTTTCCTAGTTAGGCCCTAGGTTGTAGACCTAATTAGGCTTGCTCAGGTTAGGCTTAGGCTAGACCATTTAGCCTAATTCTGCAATTTTTGTTAAGTAAGGTTAAGGTTTGTTAATTCCCCACACACGGACCACCAATGCGAAAAATGCTCTGTATGAATTGGTCCACAATTAACCCACCCCTTATATCTCCAGTCTAACTATAGAGTAGATCAAGTCTAGCCTAGAGGGTCAGCCTAGAGATTCCGGAAATGGTCCAGAGCGGGCAGATAAATTGAGGTCCACAGTAGGATTCCTCACAAGATTAGGTTAGGGCAATCTACCTTCACCTTTGTTAAGCTATGAGTTGATGCTGGGTCTTAGGTCACAATGTAGGCCTAACTTGTCTGACCCAGCTTAATTTAATGTTCTTAACTGTTTGGTGTTAAAACTCATATTAGTCACTTACTTTTAGTTATTACAGTCTCTCCCTTCTCCGGTTGTCTCATTCGAGAGCGTACTTTGCTGGTACGTCCTCTCGCCCCGTTCTTCGTTTTCGTTCCCTTTGTTCTCCCTTTGTTCTCTTCTTCGCGGGGCTTCTTCTACCAGCGTTGTCTTGGTTTATTCCCGGTTGGTTGAGCGGTAATGTATCTCCATTACCGAGCACGCTCCTCCCACACAGTATATAAATACTAGTGTGGAGAATAACTCTGGTGAGCAACCAATTGGTTTCATCCACCCAGTTATTGACATAAAAGGAATTTATTAATTGTTAGATTAACTACCTACCTACTCAGTGAACCATTTTCGTTACCTCCCAACTACCCACTCATCAGTTTTCCATATGTATAAGCGTCCTGCTCCCGCAAAAATCTCTCAACATCTTTTTTTCCTACTCCGTAAACACTTCTGTACAGTCTATCTACGCCTCCGCAGGAGGCTGGGTTAGAAATGCTTCCATCCTGATGGTGAGGGCCTATCCCACTTTCTCACCAGATCATGGACAATGGCTACGATATTCGATCCCTGTACCTTCGATCCTTCCACAATGAGCTCGCCTGTATCGGTCCATTGTATGACGGGGTCCTCATTCAATAGATTATAAAGACTTAAACCTTTATTCCTCAATGTATGTGGGAGGGTGCTTTTTAATACATGCTCAATGTTCTGTGTGGCCGACCCCTTAATCTTTGGTTGGACAGCTGTATCGTCGGGTACAGGTCCTATGTCACCATGTCCATCGTTCCCCCTGCTGTGCCTAATAACCACGGGAATCTCTGCCGGGTTCTTATAATTTTTGTACTGGTGAAGAAATTTCCGCAGAGCTTCTTGGTATAAGATTCTTTTCACATCAGGTGTTTTTTCACTGTTTAATAGGGCTAGCAATTCGCTTTCCATTCTTTTAAGTCTGCTTTTACGCGGATCTAGATCCATGTCTGGATTCCTTTGCAGTGAAGCGTACACCTCGTGTGGAATCACTACCACTTTCTTCATTATATTAATCTAGTCAGTAAAGGACCCAAAACTGAAAATAAGATGGGGAGGAATGACCCTCCTGTTTGTACAATAATTCGTTTTTTCTTCCCTACAGTTAGACTTTTACGAACGAGTGCACGTATTATGTTCTTGAACGGCGTACGCCAGCCTTCTGAGGTGGTTTCATTGATACGTTGCAATTTATAACGTTAAGACAGATTTCACAGATGCATTTTAGAAAGTCGGAGTCGATATTTTTAATAAACATCCGCTGCATTGCCCGGGGTAGTCGATGATAGATTTTTATTAATTCACGGTATTTCTTTAGTCTCTTTGTCATTCTGGAATATACACCGTTTCAGGCTCGTTTGGAAATATATTCGTTCTTAGAAGCAACCTAAACGTGTTTCGCGGATGAAGGTCGCAAAGCAAATATCCGTAACGCGGGCTTGTAGCTTCTTTATAAATTTCCAAAAACTCCTTACGTTGATTCGGGAACATTTGATTGGCTATACCCCAATTTGTAATACATCTCTACGTTGCGCGAATAAGACTAGATATTGTGTATTTAACGATACATCGCGCATGTACCTATTTTTGAAAAATAGATTCTAATTGATGAAGAACACGCTTATGTTAAAATGGTGAGAGAATACTGTAAATGTCTCGGCAAACGTTTTATCCATCTCCAGCATGAGATTGTCAATTACAATGACTGTATGTTCATTTCCCTTTAACGAATTAACGTCGTATACACCTTTGTGGAACAAAATAACATCTTCGTACTCGTTGAACACTGATTGATACGTCGAATAGCACCATATAACTTTATGTATAAATTTTGAGAACATCTCTCCCTTTTCTTTAATGATTTTAAGCATAAACACAGTTTTACCACATCCTGTAGGTCCAGATATAATACATGTGGATGGGCTCGTGAACCTGAATTTTTCTACAGAGTCCATTTCTAATACGTCACACTCCTAAGTAGGTCATTTACAAAATATTACAAATTTTTGAGTGCTGCTCCTTATATTTTGTTTTCTTCTTCCACAAAAGTAGTTGTGATCACAGAATCCTTCCTCGCCGACGAATCCTCACCAGTGATACCTGTAGCACGCGACAATTCAAAGCGAATGCATGATGAAGAGCCCTCCACGTCAGGTATAAAGCGCGCCAGGGTTGAGCCGGTTGTTAAACCACCAATAGTAGAAGAACCCCAAACCTCTACGACTTACGACACAATCCCCACAATAGTAACTACCTCAAGTAAAAATATATCCCCTTACTCCTGTTCAAATCCTTGTACATCCTCCGCAGCAGCTTCTCGCTCTGTTGAGGATGGCATAACATTCGAGTTGGTGCGTACCGATGCCCCCACCCAAGTCTTGACTAGAAATCGGTATATAGCCAGGGTTGATCCTAGATCCGTGTAGAGCAATGGTGTTGAACACGGACTACGGCGCATAGTTGAGCGTATTGTAGAGTTTGCCCTTCAGAATCGCGACGAATGTGAAGTCAGGACGATGCTGTCTTTTGGATTCGGGTCAGATGACGAAGATGTAAATGATTTTTGGGTAGTAATACCCTTCAGACGTTTGACAGCTGAAGATATAGAGTATATATTAGGCCGTATAATGCAGGCCTCTCAAAGTAGTATAGCCTTCAATATGGACGGACAACTTCACGGTAAATATTGACCGTGTATACCGTGTTGCGGGCCATAGCGCCACACCTTATACTCTTACCTTCAATTCTCAGGCTATTTTTAGACGGCATATAAACGTCGATCGTGGTTGCGGCTTTATAGCAGTGGTTTTAGCACGTATGTTTACTGTACTAAATACACGGACCCAAAAAATTTGGTTGCGTACGGTAGTGGAGCGTGCCCGTAAACTAGCTGTAGACTGTAAACTTGAGTTTGACTGTGCTATGGGTCCTGAAGAACTGAGAATGGTAGAATAGGAAATGAATGTTCGTACAGTTGTATTTGGACTGGATGATCGTCGTAGGACTATGTATGTTTTTAAAAGCAGTGTGAAAGATCGTACAAGGCCCCTACTTATTTTAGGACTGTCAGAGACAACGTATCTCCCCATCCGTAATATAAGGGATCTTTACGCGAGTTATGCTGAACGTCGGAAATATGGACGACATCATGATTTGTGTAAGGGGTGTCTCGAGTTTGCTGATGATATCGTGAAACATTGTAAAGATTGCCACATGGTATGTAAGCAGTGTAAAAGCTCCAAATATGAAAGCCGTGTAGTTGAAGCTGAGAAGAGGGACTGTGATATGTGTAGACGCACAATTTTCAATAACTGTTTTGAGCTCCATAAATCAATTGGCACGTGCAGGAAAATGAGAATCTGTGAATGTGGTATGTTTCATATGATGAATAATTGGGGGAATTTCAAGCATAAATGTTATGAAATTCGCTGTCCTACATGCCATGAGAAATATAAGGCGGATGGTGTAAAGCATGTATGTTATATGAAAGATGCTAAGCCTCAAAATAACCCTTGTATAACCGTGTACTACGATATAGAAACATACACGAACGCAGAAACCAAAGAGGTTATTCCACATTTACTTGTAAGCCAGACTCTCTGTGATGAGTGTATGGAGATTAGTGATGTAGCGGATGTCATTTTTTTCACATCCGCGGATGCGGATGAGGATGTTTGATTTCAACATCCGCGGATGCGGATGCGGATGTCTATATTTTCGTTATTTTTTAGGATATATTCGAGATTTGTTGTGTTTAACGTATATAATAAGTTATTATATAGAGAGAGTTGTAGCTATAATGTAGTATAATTGATTAATTGTACAATAATTGCTGTACTTTTCTCTGAACATATAAAATAATATCAAGCATCTAACTAATATAGAAATAAATTAGTGAATTCGTCTGCAAATAAATTCGTTATATTTTGTTGAGTTTCAGCCACAATTAGAAACCATAATTGTGTTACCAGGATGCGGGACGTGAACCCAACTCAAATGCACCCCACCGTCCTCTTTCCCCAACCTCCACCATTATAGAAAGAGATCTTTAATTAGCTTGATAACTGTTTATTTAAGTTTAAAGTTTTATTAGGCATATTTATAAATGAGTAATTAAAATAAAGTAAACTAAGATGTTCATCGTTTAATGTTCAAACTTAATTATAGGAAGGTTATGCTTAAGGAACATTAATTTTTCTGCCTTTTCTGCTGCCAGTCTGTTTCTCTTTTCATCATATATTAATCCAGCACTGCTAAATAATCTCTCGCTTGGTACGTTTGTTGGAGGACAGGCTAAATGTTTCCTTGCAAGTTTACTCAAGTATGGATAGATATTCTGCGTATTTTTCCACCAACTAATAGGATTGTCACATGCAACCAGGCGTTTTTCTTGGTGATAGCTCTCGATCATTTTTACTACATCTTTTGACATCGCGTAGGTCTCGTCATTGCTGCTTGACTCAAGAAACTGAGAGACAGATTCTGTGATAGATTTGCTTGTTGAAGGTGTTGGTTCTGTCATTGAAACTTTTATTCTTTTGGTGGGTGGCGAAGCGACAGATTCAAGAGATTGAAACTCTTCAACTGCTTTGCCAAGTGATGATTTAACTCGTTCTAATGTACTAGGTGAAAATAACTTAGCTTTCTAACGTGGATCTAAGTAGGTTGCAAGAGAGTAACTTCATACAAGAACAGCCTCTCGTCTTGTCGCTTGCATCACTTTTGCGCACAATGAACTAGTTCTATTAATATAGTAGAATTTGATAATTTCCGCTTATTAATGACGTTTTATCTCAACGGTCCACATCCGCACGACATCCGCAGTCCAAAGTGCGGATGCGGGTGCGGATGCGGATGCGAGAAAATGTGCGGATGTTCCGCGGATGCGGATGCGGATGCGGATGTGACCTACATCACTAATGGAGATCGAGTGTGATGAGTGTCACAAATGCGGCAAACGTACAAACGTTTTTAAAACGAGTGCCTACGATAGCCCTGTGAAACTCTTTGTGTCCTATATTGTCAAACAAGCGGACAAGTTAAAAAAAATGACTGTGTATATTCTCGCCCATAAAGGGGCAAAATTTGACACACAGTTCCTTTATAAGGAGTTGCTTGAGCACGAGTCATCTGAGATATTTACAGGTGACCCCTTGAAAAGAGGCAACAAGCTAATACAGTTGCAAATAAGAGGCAATGTGCAGTTTAAAGACACTTTATTATTCACACCTTGTAAATTAGCAAAGCTACCCAAGGTGATGGGTGTAGCTGCTGAAGTTTCAAAAGGATATTTCCCTTACACATTCCTCACTAGTGAAACTTTAAATTACGTAGGACTACCTCCACCCAAACATTACTTTAACTATGGATGCATGAGTACAGATGAACGTGAAGATTTTGACCGATACTACAACAGTTTTAATGAATCTAGTCCTTATAATATAGCTCATGAATATGAGCGTTATTGCGTGAATGATGTGCGCGTACTTAGAGTATGTTTCCAGGCCTTTAGAAGGATGTACATAGGTCGTTTCAAATGCGATCCGTTGCAAGTCGCAACCTCCATCGCCTCATTATTTTTTACGGTGTTCAAGAATAACTTCATGCCTAAAGACATCTTAGCCATTATTCACAGAAACAATCCCCGTAGTTATGGGCACAAGGCTATTTGCTGGCTCATATACCTAGAACAGCAGACAGGTGTATATATAAAACATGCCCGCAACACGGGTGAAGTACCCATTAAGGTTAATGGTCGTGTTTTTTGGGTTGATGGTCTAAGTGAAAACCGTGTCACTGGTGAGAAGACTATGTACTCCTTTAACGGTTGCTGGTGGCATGGATGCCCCCGTCCTGAGTGTGGAATCGCAGGAGATATCCACATTAGATCTCCTGCCGACTGTCTTGCGTGGACCCGTATCCGCGATCAATTTATAGGATCCCAGCTCACTCACAAAGTCTTGTGGGAGCATGAGTATGATTCCCGGATGGAGACAGACGGACAGTACCGTGAAGAAATAAACACGATCAAGCGTTCAATGGTGCTGGATCCTCTCAAATGCAGTGATAGCTTGTTCGGAGGGCGTACAAATCCCTTCAAGCTATACTTTCCGCCTACGGAGGGTGTGAAACTCCATTATACGACTTCTGTTCTTTATATCCCTACGTGATGAAAAACAATCCGTACCCCGTAGGTGCGCCTGAAAAAATGGTGGGGCCTGACCTACCCACCATCAACGAGTTCTCAAGAAATTTGAATGGGTACTATTTCGGCCTTTCTTTCGTAGACGTACTCCCCACTCGCGATTTATGGATGCCGATCTTACCCGTCGTTATCGATCACAAGCTCATGTTTCCCTTGTGCGTGAAGTACGCAGAAGAGAACAATGGTGATTGTGACCATACAACCCACCAGCGCAAGATTAAAGGTGTATATACAAGTCCAGAGCTGGATCTAGCTGTTCGCCATGGCTACAGCTTATTGAAGATACATGAGGTGTGGAGGTTTCAGAAGCTACCCAACCTTTTCACGCCATATATAAACGCTTTTTTGAAAGATAAGGTTGATGCATCACGGTATCCGCGAGGAGTTGATACCGAAGATGAAAAGTCGCCCTATATTCAACGTTACCGTGACCGTGAAGGTATACAGCTTTACCGTTCCCAAATTGTAAAGAACCCTTTAGTGCAAAGTTGTGTCTAAACAGCGTTTGGGGAAAATTTGCACAGAATACCGGCAAAGGGAACATTCATTTGACACAAAGTTATAGTGAAGTCTGGGATTATGCCAATGCTCCCGATAAAGAGGTCATGGAGATCATGAATGTAGGTAATACTTACATAATAAAGTACAACAATACCGAATTGGCCATAGATACCTCACGGGTTACAAACATACCTGTAGCCAGCTTCACAACGGCCTACTCACGCATCAAACTTTGGGGCTTATTGCATTCTCTTGGGCGGAGGGTATTGTACGCTGATACAGATAGTGTGATATTCACAGAGAGGGAGGGTGAATACATGCCTCCTACTTATGGGGTACGGGTGAGGGTGGGGGAGGATATGAAATATATCGTGAAGGCAAAGAGTATCACGCTCAACCATGCGAATCGGCGGGTCGTTGACTTTGAATCGTTGAAGGATCTAGTGTGCTTGGACGATGATGAGGGCGATCGGCCGCCCCAAGTAACTGTAGGCACCCACAATTTTCGGGCGCAGAAGGTGGGGGGGCGTGAAGGAACTTAAGGGTACAAAGGTGTGCCGTAACACCTATAGGAAACGTTACCAGTTACCTGGTACCTATGATACCGTACCCTTTGGATACCATAATCTTTGATGAGTCTATTGTTAACTTATTTATTACACGTATTTGTAAATATATATACACCTTGAATATTTCGTTTATTAAATAAATTGTGTTTCAATTAGCGTTTCAATTTCTCCTTTGTGTGTGTGTGTGTGTGTGTGTGTGTGTGTGTGTGTGTGTACACAGGAGAAAGTTTTAAGCTACGCCCAGCGTGTGTACAGGTGAAAGTTCTAAGCTCCCCCCACTGTAAGACCAGCAACGTGAGTCATGCTACTACCTGGGCGTCCCTGATTGCAGTAAGCCCTGGACATCAGACATGTATTCTCTCGCGTAGACAGAAAATAGTAATGGCTATCTTTAATATTGCTTGTTCGACGTTTATGAAATGGTATTCTGCAAAGTGTCAAGATGTAGTGCATACTGAAAAACTCTTAATTCCACCCTCCTTTGACGCTTTTAAGGTTACATTGAATCGTGCGAAGGAGGAAGATGTACAAATACTCTATAGCTATTCTGGTGAGAGCGTTGTAGTATTTCTTGGGACAAGTGATGTATTGAACTATGTTGTAGGACTAAACTTTATAAAGGCTCACATATACCGTGAAGTAAAAGAAACAACACGTTCAGAAGATAAACAGCGATTATGGATAGTGAGTCTTGTTGATGAGTGGTATGACAAGCGTTATTATGTCATGTTGCATCATACCGAGTACTCGTACCCTGCGTCTGAAAATGTAAATCTCGTCATCATGGAGAATCTTAAGTATTTTTATCATTATATTAATATATATCATGACGAAGTTTGGAGTGAGGTTGTGGCTAATGCCCTGTGTGAGTTTTTAACAGACTTTAGAGACGAGTATCGCTTGTTAAGAAAAAAGGGAAAATATGGGCATATGTTCCTCTGAAATAGTGCGCCGGAGTGTGAAGATATTTAGTTTGTGGAAATGGTGAGTGGTAAAACATTAAAATCGTTATAAAATGTGTTTAGTTCGTGAAAATTACGCTGAAGGAAAATTCCTGGTGCGTATTCGGGGAAGTGGGAGTGATAAAACATTAAAACCGAAATTAATTCTTGTATCGGGAAATTTCTCAAAACACATGCCCAATATAATGGGATACAACGATTCATGCTGGATCAGTGCCGTACACGTTTCATTAGATTATGGTGCGACTCACTCCTCCCGTCGAACCGTCGCGTTGCATGTGCCTCATAGTTGTCTCAGAGCTTGAGCCGAGTGAAGGTGCGCTCCTCGAATACGATGGAACTCCCTTTGAGCAGCATTCTCAACGCCGTGCACGATGTGTCCGTGACGAAGTCGTTGCGCGTGTTTAGGCGTAAATCTGGTGCCGTTAACTATGTACTGGAAACGGATTGTAGACAAACAAACAAACGGAATGTTGTTTATTTATGTGTCGAGGAGATGAATAGAATCTTCGTGATAGTTGAGAAGTGGAGTGAGGATCGTTATAAAATTCCTACAGGTGTAGGTACAGGAAGAGAACAGATTAGTGACACCCCCTCATATGCCATTGTTTGTATGTTGTGTATAAATAACGATCGGCCATGCATTGATATACGGTTGATGTGGAAGAATGCGTCTGATAATAACGCTCTTCATCCTACGCGAAACCGTTTCATCCTCGACAGAATGTTTGAAATCGTCGGATTCCGCAAGCTGAAACCTATATTAGACGCGCGTGTTACGGATATGCTTTATTTTCATACGGTTCTTGAATACGCATACACCGCTCTGCTCGATGGGTTTACCGAGTGTAGGGTTGAACAAGGTGAGAATGGTCTAGAGCTGGATACTTATTTAAAAAGTTTAGACTCTTTGAAATTTCATGAATTTTGGTACAAAACACTTGAGCGGTACAGGGCTGAGCTCACATACACCGTTCACCCTGAAGAACTATTTCTTTATATAATGAGCAGCTGTCGTAACGACTTAGAAGATTATTTCAACTGTCACTATGCATTGTGAAGAAGAGTTCACGATTGAAAAGCTCGCGTCGGTAGAAATAAACCCTCGATTGGAAAGGCGTGTTCATAAACTTATATTTGACGTTGTGGCTAACGATGAACTCTTTGTGCGTGCTTTTGATTGTATTCTAGCCGTGTTTAAAGACAACTTACCAACCGGTTGTAAAGTGAGCACAAAAATAGTACTGAACGATATGAAGGCCCTTTACATAGAGTACAGATTTCCCTATACCTTAAGCGGTGAAATATTATTAAACCGCGTATACTGCGTAATGCAGAGCAATAACGATGTAATTGTAGACTCGATTAAGGGCGAGTTTAGTATTTTGAAAAAAAAGTGAAATGTACTTATATATTTAACATAATTGTGTATATACATTTCTCCTGTACTGCTATATTGACGGTTATACGATTTCTTATTTTTTATTTTGTGCGATAGAAGATAAAGTGTATGTATTTATTTATTTAACATAATTGTGTGTGTGTGTGTGTGTGTATTTCTGCTATATTGATGGCTATATTATTTCTTATTTTTTATTTTTTTTATTTTGTTTTTTGATCATTCCAATGTATATTTATTTCCTATATATTTCCATAATATAATTGTGTGTGTGTATATATTTCTCCTGTACTGCTATATTGATGGCTATATTATTTCTTATTTTTTAATTTTTTATTTTGTTTTTTGAGCATTCCAATGTATATTTATTTCCTATATATTTCCATAATATAATTGTGTGTGTGTGTGTGTGTGTGTGTGTGTATTTTTCCTGTACTGTTATAGTGACGGATATATTTTTTGATTATATACATATTTCTTATACTATTATTATTTTTTGATCATTCCAATGTATATTTATTTTCTATATATTTACAATATTTAATAAACAGAATGATGTAATGTTGTTTTATTTCATTCTTTTGGTTGTAAACAATTATACCAAATAGCTGGTTACGCCTTCTAAACGTACTGACGGATCTCTAAGCCAACTGTTAAGAATTAATTAAATAAATGGCACCATCCTCAACCTGAACAAGCCATTTACGCTTTCTAAGCCAACATTCAATAATATATGCTTTAATTAAATAAATAGCACAACTTGGCAACTCATCCTGAACAAGCCATTTACGCCTTCTAAGCCAACAGTCAATAATATATGCTTTAATTAAATAAATAGCACAACTTGGCAACTCATTCTCTTGGGGGATAACGCCGCCTCCAAGTTTCATGGCCCCTTGTTGCGCCTGCAGCATTCCCCCACCCCCCTTCATTGCATACCCCCACTCCCTTCATTGCATACCCCTCCCCCTTTGCAACATTGCAACATTGATTATTATCTCTGCAACATTCTTGCACTCTCCCATTTTGCGCCCATCCTACTGAAGACTATACACCTCACTCAGAACAATCCCAGATGAGCCGAGTCAACCTGGCTATGTGAGACGGAGAACTAAAGAAAGCAAGCTTGGCCTCCGGCCGGTGAAAGATGGAAGCGTGGAACTACTTATATATATATATATATATATAATATATATGTAATAACTAGACACACGGTGTTCTTCAAACTTGCAGAATAAATAGGACATTTTTGGACATTTTTAACATTAAAATAAAAAAATACGCTAAAAACAAGAAAGTTATAGGGGTATAAGGAGGATCCGAGTCAAATAGAACTATTTTACACGACAATTTACATTGCATTATCAAAGAGCCCTTCTCCCATTCTCAATGGTGTGCATGACTGGTTGAGCCTCAGACAGAAAACTCTCGATTAAATTGTAAATGAAATCATATTCTGAAATACTCCAAAATATTTCGGCTCATAAACTATCATAAAAATATTTATAAATATTTGAGCATAAAACAAATAATAATTAACGCACAGCAACTGTATATAACGGGTGTGCCATAAAAAAAGGGTACATTTTAAAAAAGGTTATAAAACATTTGTCATTTAATTTTAATAAAACTTCTACACAATGAAACATATTTATTATCTACTGTATATGCAAACAAGTTTTCAGACTAAAATATCAAGTAATTCAAATTCTATCATCATTTAACGAAAGAGTATGATTTTTCTACTTAACATACAAAAATTATTAAACCTTTTTAATATTTTTGTATAAAAATTATTTTTGACGTAAAATTTACCTGAAATTATTAAAAAAACATTCTCGAAATGCTTTCCTTCCATTTCAACAACATTTTTTATTCTTGGCCGGAATATGGAATAACTTAGCAGAGCGAGTCTATAGGACTACATAGGATAAAAGATGTCGCTTATTTACGCGAGATCATCATTCAAAAATGGGAAGAGCTTCCACATGAACAAGTAAATCGAGCTATAGATGAATTCCGGCCAAAAATAAAAAAAATTATTGAAATGGAAGAAGCATTTCGAACAATTTTTTTAATAATTTCACGTAAATTTTACGTTAAAAATTATTTTTATAAACAAATATTAAAAAGGTTTAATAATTTTTGCATGTTAAGTAGAAAAATCATACTCTTTCGTTAAATGTTGATAGAATTTGAATTATTTGATATTTTAGTCTGAAAACTTGTTTGCATATACAGCAGATAATAAATATGTTTTATTGTGTAGAAGTTTTATTAAAATTAAATGACAAATGTTGATTTTATAGCCTTTTTAAAATGTACCCTTTTTTTATGGCACACCCTTTATATCGGGTTGCCCAAAAGAAGCGTTTCAAGATTTAAAGTGAAATAACTTCCAAAATATAGGGTGTTCCAAAATTCATCACCCCATTTGTTTTGCTTATAACTTTTGAACCAATAAAACAGATACTGTAGAAAGTGGAAATAATTTATTTTATTTAGAATCATGTTAGAATTATGTTGTGGTGTGTAGTGTTCTATCTTCAAATTATTGGGGTTGATCTTCTACAATCTGGAAAAAAATTCAAAAAACAATAATTAAATTAAGGTTACAGCTACTTCAGATGTGGTGATGACTTCTGGAACACCCTTTATATACTGTACAATCACAAATTTGAAATCCCTGTAAATTGAGCCTATTGTCAAGCTGCCATAAAATTTTCAGAATTCTACATGCAATACTTTTTCGAAAATGAAGGAAACAATAAGGTACGCTCAAATAAACAAATATGAAACAAAAAATTTATTATTTGCATCTTATTTATTGACAGAGATGGTCAATATGCCCGCCGTCTTACTCACAAACAGAGTTTAACCTTTTCTTCCACGAAATACACTTTCTGACTTTAGTTAAAGTTATTTTGTCCTAACAATTAAGTATCTTTTCTTTTAATTGCAACTCAGTAAATTTTTCTATTTAACCTTCATAAACCTTTTCTGCGAGAGAGTTCCATATGCAATAGTCCATTGGATTGCAGTCCGATGACTGAGGTGGCCAGTCATTTTTCCCAATGAAATTGGCCACATTCTGTTGGAGTTAATCCTGCGTGTACTTGCTCGTAAAAGCGGTAGCTCCATCTTGCTGGAATATGAAATCATTATCAGGATACAGACGCCGACAATCTGGCAAAATATTTTGTTTCCAAAGATTAACATAAGTTTCCGTGTTCACTTTTTTGTTATTTTCATCAATGAAATGAATATTAGTCATTCTATTCCATGATACACAAGCTAAAACCATGATTTTTTTTTTTTAAACTGACATGTCTGGTGATAAAGCCTCGAAGGAGGAGTATCGCTTTTACGCACAAAGTAAACAACATCGTTTTAGTGGTTTCGCTCAATTTCAATAGTAAAATCCTTTTCATCTGTGAAAACAATATTTTCAACATCACGCGCTGAAAATTTGTCAAGCAACTTTCTACAACAAGTTTTCCTTTTTTGTCTAACATTACTGTCACGTCTTGAGACACAGATTTTTTTATATGCCTTAAGTTCTAGAGCTCTCTGCATTCTTTGAACAGAACTGCGACTAGTCTTCAAATTTCTTGCAATTTTTCGCTGAGACATGTGTGAGCCCAGTCGATTTTCTTGAGACAAACTAACGGTTTGGACATAGTCAATATTTTCTTGTGTGGAAACACTTTTAAGTCTGCCACTTCCAGATTTCCTTTCAGTAGACCCAGTTTCTTTCAGTTTCTTTATTCACCAATCCCTTTTTCCAATTTGTTCGAGGAAATTCCTTCACAATTCTTGTCCTAGTCCATCCTTCCTCTATAAAACATATTTCAATTATCGCCTTGTCACCTTTGCTTAAAACCGTAATTAGAGGGGTTGAAAACTATTCAAGATTAACAGTAGCCTAAGCACAGTATTTGATATTTCTGAAGAAACTAGCTTAGTTTAACCTAACTCCTCCCCAACTTTCGCGATAAGAATAGGTGCCAACTAATTCTATATAAATTTTTTGTTTCATGATATTTGTTTATTTGAGTGTATCTTATTGTTTCCCTTATTTTCGAAAAAGTATTGCATGTAGAATTCTGAAAATTTATGGCAGCTTGTTAATAGGGTGAATTTATATGGATTTCAAATTTGTGATTGTACAGTATATATTTTGGAAATTATTACAATTTAAATCTTGGGAAGTTTTTCGGGACTACCAGATATATATATATATATATATATATATATATATATATATATATATACACACACACACAAAGGATTTTGAAACGTAAATAGACAACACAATGATTGTCCTTAAAAGCAAATGGCAAAGCTCATCAATGGAATGTCAGGACGTGTGTCAATTTTAGTTTTACATAATGGAAAGGGGAAAGTAACACGATTTTAAATATATTGATTCAATAAATCTCTTATTACTTGTTGATTTTTATTATCAATCTAAAAATTATGAAAAACCGAAGGTGTCTAATTTTGTCAACCTTCTCATTATAACCTTGGTTTAATCTAGGTTTTTGTTTCCGCGTTAGACAGAAGATAAGGAGTCCTGGAACTCCCGTTTCTCCTGTCACTGTCCTCTTTAGCTGATCTTTTTCCGTGTCTCATCTACCCTGTGAGCAGTTCAGCATGCCCTCAAACACACACTTCTCTCCCTATACCTCACTACATACACATGCATCTTCCACACTACATAATCTTTTCAAAATTTAAAAAAGAAAATGGCATTAACTTCAAGAGCCTCGGAGTCCCCTTGGGAGGGGACCATAAATGTCCCCACTTCTGGCGCCCCCCCCGCCGATACCGGGAACGCGGACCCGGGTAGCGGGGGTGGATCTGCTACAGCCCATTTGAGATGTTCTGGACCTCTGTCTCATTCACATTTCTTAAATTTCTGCAATATTCGTGGCCTTTTCTCAAATTTTCAATCTGTTGAACACCCCCTCTCCTCCTCTAAACCTCATCTTCTTTTCCTCACTAAAATTCAGGTGTCTGGGACGACTGAGAGCAACCCATTTTCTGTACCTTCTTACTTTCTCTATACTCAATTTCACTCCAAAGGTGGATGTTGCGTACGACTATATGTACACAATGACCTAACTTGTTCTCGTATTCCCGAACTCGAATCTTCCGAATTCTATACCAGCTGGCTACGGCTTACATGCCAATCTCAAACTAAATACATCTGACCTGTTTACGTTTCTCCTAATTGTAGTGACTATCCAAAATTCTTTGACTACCTCATTTCCAAAGTGGAATATATTCTTTCCCGATCTCCCTTTGCTGAAATATCCATTTTAGGAGATTTCAATGTTCACCACCACCTTTGGCTTCCCTCCCATTTCACTGACATCCCTGGTGAACTAGGTTACAACTTTTCTATCTTAAATGACCTATAGAAGATTGTACAGTACAGCACCCTACTCGTATCCACGATCGCCTTAGAGATCGGTCCAACATTCTATATTTATTTCTTACCTCTCATCCTTCTTCTTACTCTGTGAAACTTTTCTCTCCGTTGGGCTCCTCCGATGACAATCTTCCATACGACTATCCCCTTATCTTCAACAACACACATCTCAATCTTTCCTCTTCTCTTAACATTGTTGGCGTTTCCTTTTCTCGTAATCTTTCCTGGGAAGACCACATATACTCTCTTTCTAAAACAGCTTCTAAGAGGTAAGGTGAGCTGTAACGCCTCCGCGGTTTCTTCATTCCCACTCAGTTACTGTCTCTGTACAGGGGTCTTGTTCGCCTCTGTATAGAGTATGCTTCTCATGTGTGGGGTGGTTCAACCCACACATCTGTACTTGATCGGGTGGAATCAAAAGCTTTTCGTCTCATCAATTCTCCGCTTCTTACTGATTTTCTTCAATCTCTCTCTCTTCGCCGCAATGTTGTCTCACTCTCTTTTAACTATCGCTATCATAACGGACATTGCTCTTCTGAACTCTCGAACTGCATGCCTCATTTAAGGAGAGCACTCAGTACCAGACTTTCTACACTTTCTCATTCCTTTTCTGTACAACTATCTAACGCAAGGGCTAATCGATATTTTCAATCTTTCAGCTACTGAACCGATCAACTCTGAAACAATCTTCCTCAATCCATCTTTCCTCCTGTCTATGACCTCCCATCTTTCAAAGGTAGAGTGTCTAGGCATCTCGAAAACCCCGGACCTTGATTTTGGCTCTTTTCTTCTTCTATGGGAGGTGGGCTTTTGCGGTCATTTGCCCTTGGCTGCTCTTTCCTGCATAAAAAACAAATTGTTTATTCTGACAAAGGTCAAGCTTGTTGCTCCTTCTTGGACCTACAATTTAACGTGTAATCCGAACCACGACCCACCACGGGTGGTCAGAAATTACAAAGTCCTTGCTCGGACTCGATCTCACGATCTCCCGATCAGCAACCCAGCGTCTTAACGACTAAACCACCCGGAGTACCCATTTATCTAACAAGGTTATTTTTTTCTGGAAGTATGAACAGTGAGGTAAGGTGCACGCCGCCTGCTTTTGCGGGGAATTAAACCCAGGTCCGTTGGATTCGTTGTCAGCGATGTTAACCATTACATCAACCCCCACTACCTATATATATATATATATATATATATATATATATATATATATATATATATAACAACAATGTTCCTACCAGAACACGAACTAGGGACCTCCTGAATAAGGGTCGCACGTAGAAGTTCCAGGTTTGAATCATGATGGGAGCAATTTTGTTTCATGCAAAAACTGACCATGCTCATGCATGTTATTATATATATATATATATATATATATATATATATATATATATATATATATATATATATATATATATATATATATTTATATTTATATATATATATATTTATATATATATATATATTATATATATACTAGTGATGTAGGTCACATCCGCATCCGCATCCGCGGAACATCCGCACATTTTCTCGCATCCGCATCCGCACTTTGGACTGCGGATGTCGTGCGGATGTGGACCGTTGAGATAAAACGTCATTAATAAGCGGAAATTATCAAATTCTACTATATTAATAGAACTAGTTCATTGTGCGCAAAAGTGATGCAAGCGACAAGACGAGAGGCTGTTCTTGTATGAAGTTACTCTCTTGCAACCTACTTAGATCCACGTTAGAAAGCTAAGTTATTTTCACCTAGTACATTAGAACGAGTTAAATCATCACTTGGCAAAGCAGTTGAAGAGTTTCAATTTCTTGAATCTGTCGCTTCGCCACCCACCAAAAGAATAAAAGTATCAGTGACAAAACCAACACCTTCAACAAGCAAATCTATCACAGAATCTGTGTCTCAGTTTCTTGAGTCAAGCAGCAATGACGAGACCTACGCGATGTCAAAAGATGTAGTAAAAATGATCGAGAGCTATCACCAAGAAAAACGCCTGGTTGCATGTGACAATCCTATTAGTTGGTGGAAAAATACGCAGAATATCTATCCATACTTGAGTAAACTTGCAAGGAAACATTTAGCCTGTCCTCCAACAAACGTACCAAGCGAGAGATTATTTAGCAGTGCTGGATTAATATATGATGAAAAGAGAAACAGACTGGCAGCAGAAAAGGCAGAAAAATTAATGTTCCTTAAGCATAACCTTCCTATAATTAAGCTTGAACATTAAACGATGAACATCTTAGTTTACTTTATTTTAATTACTCATTTATAAATATGCCTAATAAAACTTTAAACTTAATATAAATAGTTATCAAGCTAATTAAAGATCTCTTTCTATAAGGGAGGAGGTTGGGGAAAGAGGACGGTGGGGTGCATTTGAGTTGGGTTCACGTCCCGCATCCTGGTAACACAATTATGGTTTCTAATTGTGGCTGAAACTCAACAAAATATAACGAATTTATTTGCAGACGAATTCACTAATTGATTTCTATATTAGTTAGATGCTTGATATTATTTTATATGTTCAGAGAAAAGTACAGCAATTATTGTACAATTAATCAATTATACTACATTATAGCTGCAACTCTCTCTATATAATAACTTATTATATACGTTAAACACAACAAATCTCGAATATATCCTGAAAAATAACGAAAATGTAGACATCCGCATCCGCATCCGCGGATGTTGAAATCAAACCTCCTCATCTGCATCCGCATCCGCGGATGTGAAAAAATGACATCCGCTACATCACTAATATATACATATATTTATATATATATATATATATTTATATATGTATATATATATTTATATATATATATATAACTCGATCCTGTTATTTTGAATTCCTTTAAAACAGATTTAGATAAGAAGGGTAAAACATTAAATCTTTGGTAAACTTGTCTGCTACTTTATTAACTTTTAATTTGCATTTTATTTTTTTATATATATCGAAACCTGACCATAGGCAGCAGTGTGTTAAAACCCGGGCAGAATTCCAGTATAAATTTGTATTTTTATAATCCATTTGATCTTGTGCTAAAAATCGATATTTTTCCTTACAAATCTGTACGCCTCACTGGTAATCCTTTAAGGTTTTAATTTTTAATTTTTTATTTTTACTTCTCTGTTTATTGCATATATATATGTATGTATGTATGTATGTATGTATTTGTATATATAGATATGTATGTATGTATGTATATATATATATGTGTGTGTGTGTATGTATGTTATTTATTTATTTTCTTTTTTTTTCTTTTTTTTTTTTCTTTCTGTAACCTATATATAGGCTGTAACCTTTTTATGTACTTCAGTGTTCCTGAGGATGTCATTAGACGAAAGCGCTTGAGCACCATTTTGTGTTTCCTTTCCTTCGTGGTTTTATTCATCATATATATATATATATATATATATATATTTATATATATATATATATATATATATATTTATATGTATATATATATATATATATTATATATGTTATAATGTTATAATGTTTCAAACCAACAAAGACCCTAGGATCCACTCATGGCTGGTCTACCTAACTGTGTTCGTAATTGTGTATGTCCTCCGTGGTGGCGGAGGGGACCTACAATTTTACGTGGGTTCCGAACCACAAGAATATAAGAAATTTATGCAAAAACTGCTTGTACATTGGCAACGACCAATTTTTATAAAACTAAATAATTATCAATTTAAAACTAATTAATTATCGAATTAAAACTAAAGATAGAATCTCATAATCGATTTAAAACTAAAGATAGAATCTCATAATCGATTTAAAACTAAAGATAGAATCTCATAATCGATTTAAAACTAAAGATAGAATCTCATAATCGATTTAAAACTAAAGATAGAATCTCATAATCGATTTAAAACTAAAGATAGAATCTCATAATAGACTACTATACACAAATATGTTACACTCTATATCTATTTATAACCGACATGCAAATATATCAGATCCAAAGAATCCAGTCAATTTCATTACGGTATCCGACAATACTAGTACCTTGCTAACGAAAAATAAGTCACGGTCCATATCGATTGCGGACCAAGTCAAAATTTACAACCATATACATTAGGATGAAAAGTGTAAGTGTGGTTGTAAAGTCTGTACAGTAATGTAGAAATGTGTGTGCACCCATCTTGGGTCTCCCATTTAAAGGTGTTTGTTGGGCAAGTGAAGATCATGAGTTTTTCAATACCTCACAGTACTATGGGGGGCACCGCTCGGCAGAGGAATCTCTTTAAATGGGGTGTTAAGGACAAAGAGTATCCCCTAACCCAAGATGCTGCCTCCCTATATCCCACAACACTTGTGTTGAGCTGTGGGATCTATCACCACAAAGTTTTAATTTTACTACCTTAAACTATACCCAATCTATCAACATATGCGTCTAATCGATTTTTAAACATGTTTATAGACGTGTTACTAATTACTTCTAACGGCAAACTATTCCACGTATTTACTCTTCTATGCGTAAAAAAGTTTTTGGCAACTGCTGTCTCGAACGTTCTACTTGTCAACTTACACCCGTTATTTCTAGTCCGATTATATTGAGATATTTCGAAAAAGCTATCTCTATCTACGTTATCGAACCCATTCATAATTTTGAAAACCTGGATTAGATCACCCCTAAGCCTCCTATTCTCGAGTGTTGTCAATTTTAACTCCTTAAGCCTATCCTCGTACGACTTTGACCTAAGCGACGGAATCATCTTAGTTGCTCGTCTTTGAACTCTTTCGATTTTGTCTATATCTTTGCGCATATGCGGATTCCAAAATTGGATCGCGTACTCCAAATGGGGTCTAACTAATGATTTATAAAGAGGAACTATAATATCGCGTGATTTGTACTCAAAATTTCGAGCTATAAAACCTAACACTTTGTTCGCCTTATTGACCGCTGCTGTACTTTGTTTCGCTACTTTTAAATCACCAGTGACTATAACTCCTAAATCTTTTTCCTGCTCTACGCTTGTTAAATCTTTCCCTGACATACTATACGCAAAATTACCGTTACGCGAACCTATATGCAAAATTTCGCACTTACCAACTTAAATCTCATTTGCCATGTGACTGACCAATCAACGATTTTATTCAGATCTTTCTGGATTTTACCTCTATCTTCGTCATTAATCGCCCTACCACCCAGCTTCGTGTCATCCGCAAACTTTGAAACTGTGCTGACTAGGCCGACATCTATATCGTTAATATATATAAGAAAAAGCAAGGGGCCCAATACAGAACCCTGAGGAACGCCACTCGCTACATTAGCCCAAGACGACTCCGCTCCATCAACGACCACCCTCTGTTTCCTACCTCGCAGCCACTCTTCTTGCCAATTTATTTTTATTACTACACCCATGATTCCATGAGCCTTAGTTTTTTCAATGAGTCTTTTGTGCGGCACGGTGTCAAACGCTTTTTGAAAATCTAAATACACTACATCAACCGCCCTATGTCTATCTTAAATGTCAACCACGCTTTGGAAAAATTCTAAAAGATTAGTTAAGCAAGATTTGTTTCGCCTAAAACCGTGCTGCGTATTTCTAACTAGTTTATGCACTTCTAAGTGTTCGACTATACGATCCCTAATTATTGATTCCAGTAGCTTACCTACAACAGACGTTAAACTGATTGGCCTATAATTTCCCGCCGCACCTTTATCGCCTTTCTTAAAGATAGGTGTTACGTTTGCTAACTTGAAATTATCTGGTACGCAACCCTCAGAAATAGACGCATTAAAAATCTTTGTTAGCGGCACAACAATGCTATCTTTTAATTCTTTTAGTTGTATGGGATATATGGAATCCGGCCCCGGTGATTTACGCGTTTTCATTTTATCAATATAGCGCATTACCTCCCCTTCACTAACCACGATATTATCCAAAATACTACCATTATCAAAAGGTATTATGTCTATGACCGTAGGGATATTCGTTAGATCTTCTATAGTAAAAACTGACGTAAAAAATTCGTTTAGCAAGGTAGCCATTTCCTTGTTTTCAGAAACTAGATCTCCGTTTACATTTTTCAAAGGGCCCAAGACACTTTTTACTGGATTTCTATTATTGACGTATTGAAAGAATCTTTTGGGGTTTTCTTTACCGTCACGAGCTATGGAGATTTCAAATTCGCGCTTGGACTTTTTTATTACACTTTTCGCTTCACGCCTTAGGGATATGTAGTTGTTTCGTAACAACAGATTATCTTTATCGCACTTATATAGCCTATAAGCCCTATCTCCACTCTTTATAATGTCTCCTACTCTAGAAGTAAACCACAAGGGCTTGTTGTTTACTTTCGCACGCTTAATTTTGTACGGTACACATTCCTCATTTATAGTCCTAAACACCGTTTCGAACGATTCCCACATTAGTTTTGCGTTGGAGTTCCCCATTACGTTTTCCCAATTGACGTGTGAAAATTTATTTCGAAATTTACTAAAGTCTGCGTGCTGGAAGTTAGGAATTTTACTCGAGTTAATTGGTTTCGAGTGACTTACTGAGAGGACAAACTCTACCATATTGTGATCGCTATTGCTTAACGGTTCTATTACTTGAAGATCAGTAATTAGCCTATCGTCCGTAGTTATTACTAAATCTAAAATACTGTCCAACCTCGTAGGTTCCCCAACCTTTTGAATAAGAAAGCTATCCTCGAGAAAATTAACTAAACGATTACCTTCCGCGTCTCCCTGCATTGTATCGTAATTCACGTTGGCGCAATTAAAGTCACCCATAACTAAAGCCTGCTCACTACCGATTATTCTCTTTAGTTCACGATATAACGCTTCGTCCCTATCAGCTGTTTGATTAGAGGGTCTATATATAACCGCAACAAGAAGTTTGAAATCATTCAATTTAAGTTCTGCTATAGTCGAATCTATCGGTTCTGGAATTGAGTGCTTTACTTCTATAACGTTCGCAATATTATCTTTGATATACAACATAACACCGCCTCCTCGCCTACCTATTCTCTTTTTAACAAAAAGTCTATAACCTTTAATTTGATACTCCCCTACAAAGTCACGTGTTTCAGTGCTAAGCCACGATTCATTTATCGCAATTAAATCATAGTCTTTACAAGCAATTAAAGAAAATAATTCGTTTATTTTATTTCGTAGGCAACGAGCGTTTAAGGATAGAACCTTCAAATTGTTTATAATTGCGACACCTTCGCGAGCGCAGGGGAAATTTGTGGAATTTACGCTGGGACCGTTCGGGTTGCGGCAGCCTGAAAAGAAGAGACAGTATTATGAAATAGTCTTCCTAAACGCGCAGCTCCAACGTCATTAAAATGAAGTCCATCTTCGAGGAACAAGTCCCTCCTGCCGTAGAATCTGTTCCAAAAATTTGCAAAATGCACTCCTTCCTGTTGGCAAAGAGACTTTAGGTTATTGTTAATATAGGTCGCCTTGCTGTAGAAATCGCTTCGTTGGATGATTCGAGGAAGTATACTGTACCTGTTAAAACAATCTTATTAGTTTTCTCCTTTAGTCGCTCTAATAAGTCCCTATACCTAGCCAGCAGTTCTTCCGATCTAGAATTTAAAACGTTATTAGTACCGACATGAATAACATACGTTGTGTCCTCGGTGGTACCGTCTGTAAAATGGTTAACACTATTAGTTATATCCTCCACCCTTGCACCAGGGTAGCAGTAACAGCGCCTACGACGAGGGTTTCTCCCACAGAATTCCTCGAGCTGCCCTCGAACAATGAAATCGCCAACGAGTCGTATTTCCGATTCATCAGCATCTTCGAAACCTAAAACAGAAAACTTATTGCTTGTTATTACTGGTAGACAGGTCTTTGCTTTTCGCAATGGGGCTCCATTTCGCACTCGAACGAAGAGTTGGGAACTAGGGGAAGAGAGAGGGCTATTAGTACTATTTATATTATTAGAAGAAACTGAGGCAGGAGGGGTCGTAACTGGAGTCTCAAGGGATTCTAATTTTGCCGTCAAGAGCACAACGCTTTCTTCAAGTCTCACCCTGGCCACCCTCTCACGTTCTAACTCGTTCCTCAGCACTTCCATGTTTGAGCACCACCTGCAAACTAACTGTTCATTATTATTAGCCATTGTAAACGCGTAAGCAGCAAATTTCCCTTCACAGCGACTGCAAGTACTTGACGGGGGTGCCATGCTTTTAATTAGTTGAACAACAAAAAAACAAAACCAAAAACGAGCGTTTAGAAATTAATAAATTACAACGTAGGTCTACCGCGTTCTTGAAACGCAGAAACAGGTTCTTGTAACGCAAATTTATACTAAATTAATATAGAATTAAGCTACCGACAAATGATCTGTAAAAGAAGAGTATCTATAACACTTATCTGTCCACGATTCGACCCGATTTTTTCATTTTTTTCACACGGTTTCTGACGACACACTACCTGACCTCTCGAAGCACGGAAAAATGAACCTTATGACTGCACGTTTTCTGATTGATTTGAAAAACAAAGAAGGCAAGCCACGTGCAGTAGCCTTGGTTTGATCAAATAATATAGTACTGAATAACGTCAATAAATGAAATATATTCGTTAATGAATGATTAGTAGCACGAAGTAATTTAGTTAAGAATGCACGGAACACTTTTTTTTTAAAACACTTGAATGAAAACCACTTATTCAATTGATAACACTTGACACTCGATAAAACACGTCTGTTGACAAGGAATTATATATATATATATATATATATATATTTATTTATATATATATATATATACACATATATACGTATATATATATATATTTTATATA
>JAJOZX010004391.1:40000-177500 GCA_023014485.1 Bathynomus jamesi | reverse complement strand
AACACCAAGACAAACCCTTTTCGTCTATAAGTGTATGTCCGCTGACGTCACCATTCGGCGCGAGAGGGCGCCGCTGCAATTGGCTAAAAGGTGAAGTGGGTTAGACTCGCGCTTGCCGCGGGCATTCTTAAATCGGACGTAGTACGCGTAACATGGAGCGCTTCACGACTTCTGAGATGGCTGACATGCATATGGTGTATGGGGCTGCCAATGGAAACGGAAGAGCTGCTGTGAGGTTGTACCGACAGCGCTTCCCAAACAGACGTGTGCCAAACCACCAAACGTTTGCGCATTTGCATCGGCGACTGCGAGAAACTGGAACATTCCATGCAAACATGCATGACACTGGTCGGGAGAGAAACGTGCGCACTCCTGACATAGAAGAAGAAATCCTACGGCGATTTGAGGACAATCCGAGCGCAAGCACGCGAGGTGTTGCACGTATCCTCGGTGTGAACCACGACCTGGTCTGGAGAGTGTTGCACGAGCAGCAGTTACATCCGTTTCATCGTCAGAGAGTCCAGGCATTACAACCTCGGGATTACCCTCTTCGTGTGGAATTCGCACGCTGGTTTCTGCAGCAGACAGCGGTGCAGCCTAATTTTCCGGCTTATGTGCTGTTCTCAGATGAGGCCTGTTTCACACGTGAGGGTGTGTTTAACATGCACAATTCTCACGTGTGGGCGCACGCAATTCCACATGCTACACGGGTGCATGCTCATCAAGAACGGTTCGGCGTCAATGTTTGGGCGGGTATCGTCCATGGCAAGTTGATTGGACGTACCTGCTGCCTGCCCGACTCGACGGGCGGGTTTATCGGAAGATGTTGCAGTGGGTATTCGTAGACGAATGTGGTTTCAACACGATGGGGCCCCAGCACACTCCAGCAACGATGTGCGGGATTATCTGAACGCCACTTTTGGGGACCGATGGATAGGCCGGGGTGTGCCCGTAGCCTGGCCACCGAGATCGCCCGATTTAACATGCCTGGATTTCTTCCTGTGGGGACACATGAAGAACCTCGTGTACGAGACTCCCATTTACTCAGAAGAAGACCTCGTAGCAAGAATCGCTGTCGCCTCTGCAACTGCTCCCGAAATGCCGGGAATCTTTCGACGTGTACGTCGGTCAATGCTTCGACGCTGTTGGGCACGCATTGATACTACCGGTCGCAACTTTCAGCACCTTCTTTAAATAAACATGCCCTCTTTAAACAAACATGTTACCCGTACTACGTCCGATTTAAGAATGCCCGCGGCAAGCGCGAGTCTAGCCCACTTCACCTTTTAGTCAATTGCAACGGCGCCCTCTCGCGCCGAATAGTGACGTCAGCGGACATACACTTATAGACGAAAAGGGTTTGTCTTGGTGTTGCCTATCCCCCATTACAATTTGTACAGAAAGTTTTCAAACACCCTCTATATATATATATATATATATATATATATATATATATATAAATATATATATATATATACACACACAAACTCAGAATGGTCCCCTGAGAAACTTATATGTTAAACACAGACCGTTCATGGAACAAGGAACTCTTCTGGGAAAATTAAATCCACTATAGTCCGAATAAGTAATGGTAAATGACAAATACCATAGTTTTTCTTTTTCATGATGCTAGCCCGACGTGGGCAACCCGTTGCCCACGTCGGGCTAGCATCATGAAAAAGAAAAACTATGGTATTTGTCATTTACCATTAATTTTCCCAGAAGAGTTCCTTGTTCCATGCACGGTCTGTGTTTAACATATATATATATATATATATATATATATATATATATATATATATATATATGAAAATGAAAATGAAAAGGTTTATTGGCAGACTATAGTCCACCTGACAAATATTATTAATACAATGACAGTTCACAAACTAAGGATAAAAAGATATGCAATTGATTAGAAATAATACAGTAATGTCCAAGTTAAGTGGAGCTACAGCCAGACATTTTCGTAACAAGACGTCCATAGCTTAGAGCAGGGATTCTTAACCTTTTCATGCACCTTAACTTTTCGTGCACATTAAACATTCATTGCAACGTTTGATAAAATAATTTGCTTTTTATGAGGCAGGAGGGGTCAAGGGCTTCACTATAGTGCTCGCGAGCAAAGTTTTAGGTGATGGTGGAGAGCACTGTGCACAACTTAAAGAGCACTTTGGTGTTCGCGAGCACCAGGTTAAGAATCCTTGGCTTAGAGGATAAACGGCAGGACTCATGGATAGCTTGGATAATCGGGTTGGTTGATTTTTTAATTCTTTGCATTAGACTGTATTGAGCATGTCTTGTTACCACCGGGAAGTTCGGGACATTGCGGGTAGGAAACATTTGCGAATCTGGTCATCTTCGGGGTAATTTATGTAAGAGTCTAAAAGACCTGTTGTACAACAAATTTAGAGTTCTGCCAGAACCGTTTTTATAATTCACTGAGTTGCTGTCCGTATATATTACTGCAGAAAGTACGAGAGAGAGTGTCTTTAGCTTCACTTGAACAAAACCGAAAGTTCCTTATAGTCATATTCGCTTTAGAACACAGGTTCCGAGATTGTTTTCTTATATCCGAGTCATCAATCAAGGAGCTGGTAATAGTTTGACCCAAATACTTAAATTCTTGTACTTCCTCAATTACTTCACCTCTCATTTTAAACCTAATGTCAGCTGGCTGATTATAGCTTTTAGGATGAAATTGCATAACCTTAGTTTTTGTAACATTAAAAAGAATATCATGTTTCTGCGAATACACTTCGCAGACTTTTGATAGCCGATCCAGACCTTTAACAGAGGGACTTATTAACACCATATCATCGGTATAAACTAAGTTATTTATCCTTGTGTTATATATACAAAATCCCACTGTTGCCTCATTAAGTGAAGCAATTACTCTGTCAATATCTACATTAAATAGCATAGGGAAGAGCAAGGAGCCTTGTCTCACCCCGCAAGAGGAGCCAAAACATTCGGATAGTACATTGCCCGACCTAACGGTAAAAGGCTGGTGGGAATACCAAAATTTCAATAAATTTAATATGTACATGGGAACCTTCCTGTCTTCTAGTTTTTTAAGTGAAATATTGTGGTTCACTCTATCATATGCCTTACTTTTATCTAGGAAACAGCTATAAATAATTGAATTAGTGTCAGTGTATTTAGATATTGTTTCTTTAAGTACATAGATACACAGGTCAGTTGAGTGGGACCTTTTGAAACCAAACTGATTAGATGTGCATAGGTAATCATTTAATCGGAGTAACAAGAGTTTTTCTAGTAGTTTCGAGAAGTAGGAAGCGACAGCAATAGGCCTGTAATTATTGCTGGACAGAATGTTTCCATATTTATTTTTGACCAGGAGCAAGATATATACCCTCATGAACTATGCAGGGATATAGTTATGAGCAAGCATGGCTGATAAGAGCAATGATATATGCAGACATACTACGTCATTGGCATATTTTAAGTGCTCATTCGATAGGTCATCTACCCCTGACGCAGAACCAGTCTTTAACTCTTTAATTAACCTCTTTACTTCAGGAACTGATATCAAATTATTTTCCCTTGTCCCTCCCACAGGCGTTTCGCTGCAATCTACTGTATCTTAAGATTATCCCTACTCACACTGTTAAGAATGTTAGAATAGTGGTTTTTTCACAGCTTTGCAATTTCATCCTCCCCCGACACCCTATCGATTGTCGGAGGGAGGACACTTTTGACACCCGTTTGATTCTTAAATTTACAAAATTGTTATTATCGTTATTTATGCGAGCTTCACAGGCTTTTGATGCTCGAATAGACTCTTATTCCTGTTTACATCGCCTTATGGGCGCCTTATTCTGACCCCTACTTCTACACATATTCATGTATACTGGTCCTAATCTGGGCCTACCATGAATGCACCACAAATCATAGGGGCAATAAAATCATTCCATCCAGGAATAATCTTAGTATGATAGTTGTAAGATTTAATTAAGTGGCTTCCTGCTTCTCTTAACAGGGATACTATCTTACTATAACACCTATCTACGAGTTTACAGTGAGAATCATTTGAGCAAGGATTATCACAGGCAAGATGCAAAATTTCTAAGTTATTAAACAGGTGACCTGTTCTGTCTTTGTATTCTATTCTCTGTTACATATTAACATTAGACCAAACGATTCTTACCTATTGAATTCTTGCTATGTCGTGTTGCGCATAAATTGGTAAAATTAATTAATAGTTCTAATGGTCTATGATCAGAAAGAAGGAAATTATGCCGAATATGAACTCTAACAATTCGATCCTTTAGATTATTACTAGTGAGACAATGATCAATCCACCTGGTGGTACCACTCATATCATAAACGTATGTAAAATTACCACTGGTTACCCTTAATACATCTACATCACTTATACTTAAATTGGCCGACTCGCACATGTTACCCAATTCTACAAAGAATTCCGAGTTCACATGCGCGTTCAAGTCCCCCATTATTATACAGTGAGAATATTTGGGGTTATCTGATAATGACTTATTTTATACAGCAAATCAATGTATACATCTAGATTACTGCCGTTGTTGTATGGTAAATAGCAATTTACAATTAATATGCAGTCACTGTTCACTTGTAATTCAATGCCTAAGAACCTTACATTGTCGCTTGTTAAAATTTTTATATGTTTTGACAAATTTTTCCTTATTAAGAAAGCAACACCACCAAAAAGCCTACCGTACATTAATTCATCTGACAAGTCTACTGCTGATGACGCATGGTCAGGGGTGGATTGGGCCTTCGGGGAGATGGGTAGCTGCCCAGTGGGCCGGTTGATCTAGGGCCGGTCGTCACCGTCCAGTTGTAGTGAAATATTTTTTGTTTTCCTTATTTTCCCGATATTATTTTATTATATTGCTTTATGTGTAAAGGTGTGCAGGAGACTTGATCTCATTTAACCTCTTGAATCCGATGGCCTACATGCGTGGGCCACATGACTCACACGGACATATCTGTTGGCCTACATACATTGGCCACAAATGTTTTATTTTTATATATTTATTTTTATATTAGGTACTTACGTATTATCGGGACTACCAAACTGTTTATTATGTATTTTTGCTCTCGTCATTTTCGTTTAAACTAACGAAAATATCACAGCTTAACCTAACCAATCATCAAGGGCGTACAGTTAACCTAACCGGGCATTCAGTTGACCTAACGGCATTTTCCGTTTAATTTTGTTTTTTGAAGCTAACCTAACCTTACGGCGTTATTCTCTCATCCTTAACTTGCCCGAAATGTGAGAGTGAGTGCCTAATACGAAAAGATCAGAAGATATTTAGGTGAAATAACTAGTGATGCAACGGAGCTCTGGCTCCGGCTCCGGCCGAGCAGGAGTTCAGGCCATTTTAGAAAACCTCCTGCTCCGGCCGGAGGTCTCACTAAACTCCGGCCTCTGGCCGGAGGTGCCAAATACACCAAACTCAGTTCTGACAAATTTTAGTTTTAATTCTATAAAACTATAAAACTCATTTCTGCATTGCTGTATCCGAATATTTCAGTTCTCAAATGAATGGAATAATAATTTATTTTATGAGTGATCAGTGATTGTATTAATATATAATTGATTTGATATTGGCTACTTTACTCAGCATTCAGCAAGACATCAGAAGTTTCATAACCTGAGGATATTCTGTTCAATGGGAATATTTAGAGAAATTAGCACACACAAAGCATAGAAAGTCGACTTTTATAAAGTTTGTTATTAAAGACTTAATAATTTAAAATAGCAGGACTATAATATATAAACCCTAAATAGATGAGACGACGGACCACACACACACACACACACACACACACACACACACACATATATAAATACTGAAATAAATAAATTGGCCGGAACCTCCGTAGGAAAAAACACTAAGCCGGAGGTTCCGGCCCTCCGGCCTCCGGCCAAAATCTGCCTCCGGTGCATCACTAGAAATAACCAATATTAACCTGTTGGGTTAATTGAATGCCCGGTTAGGTCAACTGAATGCCCAGTTAGGTCAACTGAATGCCCGGTTAGGTCAACTGTACGCCCTTGATGATTGGTTAGGTTAAGTTGTGATATTTTCGTTAGTTTAAACGAAAATGACGTTTGGTAGTCCCGATAATTTGTAAGTACCTTATATTATATTTATATATATATATTATATAATATATCTATATATATATATATATATATATATAATATATATTATATATATTTATTATTATTATTATTATTATATATATATTAACTGACTTTTTACAATATTCTGATGACAGGTATGCCCTGAGGAGAAATACCATATCGTATCTCATCTGAAAGTTTTTCAATAAACTCATCTACAGGAGTTGTACCTAGCGTTTATCAATGATGCTGTACGTTGGACTATTGAATTTTACTGGCGAAACGGCTAGCTCCCCAAGATTTGAGATGATTTTGTATCTTAAATTAGGTTCACAATCACTACCGTATCCTCAATAGACAATAGTAGGCCTACTCTTCTTTACTTGGAGATGTAATGAAAGTGAAGACTTCACTGGAAGAGTGATCGAATAAATTACATGGCTCCTCAAGTTGATTAAGTTTATTTATTATTTTAAACAGTTAGCCTAGCTACTACACACTTTCCATTCAAGGTAGTTACTTAACATAAGTTTTTGTTATAAACTTGTGGTAGTGGTCTCAAGCTTTCCAAATTGCTTTTTTTAATGGATTACAACGGTGGTTATGATAGTTCTGGTGTAAAGACATTTTAAAATGTAGCTTTACATCATTCACTGCTGCAAAATAAATAGCTGCTGTAAGTTAGTTATTCATACAGTATATTAGAAATGAATGAGCAAACACATTTCAATAAACATACACTGAACAGGATAACTTTTAAAACTAACAGTCACAACCAAGTCTACATACACACATAAATTACATGGCTCCTCAAGTTGATTAAGTTTATTTAAACAGTTAGCCTAGCTACTACACACTTCCCATTCAAGGTAGTTACTTAACATAAGTTTTTGTTATAAACTTGTGGTAGTGGTCTCAAGTTTTTCAAAATTGCTTTTTTTAATGGATTACAACGGTGATTATGATAGTTCCGGTATAAAGACATTTTAAAATGTAGCTTTGCATCATTCACTGCTGCAAAATAAATAGCTACTGTAAGTTAGTTATTCATACAGTATATTAGAAATGAATGAGCAAACACATTTCAATAAACATAACTGAACAGGATAACTTTTAAAACTAACAGTCACAACGAAGTCTACACACACACATACATTGCGTACAAACTTGCTCTTTCCCTTTATATGACAACTAACTAACTAGCTAATAAATTTTACAGGACAAGTTTTTTTATTTTTTTTATATAACCTAACTAAGCTTTATTTCAAACGTCCACAAGAAGAGGCTGTGAAATGTGCTAAAATGACGAATTGGCTATCAGGCGCCAGTACCAGTACTCCGATGGTACGAATACCTGAAGTGGCAGAGGATGAGAACGACGCTCCGATGGCACCAGTGCCAGATGTGGCAATGGATGACACCCCACTACCACAACATAGACACTGCCGTTCAACCAGTCGAAAAAGTAAGATACACTTCTCATTCAGAGCCATCAGAATCTACCATCACTCCATTGACTTCAGAAAGCACGTTTAATTTGTTTGCTTGGCCCCACGAAAATGAAAGCTTCATTTTTGAAAACCATCCGATTCAAGTTCAGCCAGAAGTACTGACAATTTCCAAAGACATATTCAAAAGGGAAAATGGTTCGAAACGAAATTGGGTCTCATACAATGAAACTTCCAAAGCACTTCACTGCACAATCTGTCTTGCGTACTCCAAACCGAATGAGACTGGGAAATTCATCACTGGAATGACAGATTGGCACCATGTTCATCAACGAATTGAAGAACACGAATGCAGCAGCACACATCATAAATATGCTGAAGCACATTTTTTGAGCTAAATAAACAGGATATAGGCCAGTTACTGTTTTCTACAGAGAAAAGGCTTAGAAATGAGGAAATTAAAACTAACAGACAAATTATGGAACATGTTGTTGAAATAGTGAAGGTTATGAAAAGCGTGGCTTAAGTTTCAGAGGTTCTGCACCAGATTCTGAAGCTGCTTATGCGTTAAGCAATCCTTTGATTGATCACGGAAACTTTCTGGAGGTTCTACAGTAATACTTTTGAACCGATACGATGTTGTTTTGAAAAGTCATCTCGATAGGATTATAACAATAAGCAAAGAAACACATGAAAGAGGTAACAAAGACGGGGTAGCAGCATCACACTGATATCGAAGACAATTGTTAACCATGTTATCCAGGCGATTTCCTCATTGATAAAGGCTGTGATAGCAGATGAAGTTCGTGAAGCTGGCATGTTTTCTGTTTAGATAGACACCACACAAGACATTTCAGTCAATGACCAGTGCGCCATTATAATTCGCTTTGTAGGTGTTAACGAGGTCCAGAAGAGACTCATATCAGTTGTGAACATTACAGACTCAACAGGAAAGGGGTTTTGCGAAACGTTGAAATGTGTTTTGGAAAATAACTGTTTAGACATAAGGAAATGTGTCTCAAATGCTACTGATGGTGCAGCTAATATGCAGGGACAGTATCAAGGTTTCAAAACTTGGCTAGAAAAGGAATCACCAGGCCAAATTCACTTCTGGTGTTAGTGTCAGAAAGATCAAAAGCGAGTTAAGTGACTTCAGTTGATTGGCGAGACACGTTGGTGGGCAAAAGATGCTGCTCTTTCCAAAGTGTTTGGGTCTTTTAATGGTTTGGCGGAATTCAAGTATATCGACATAATCCTGGCATTGGTCCTGATTGAAGAATCAGACAAGTTCAAATCTGAGGTGCGAGCAAAGGCTCGTTCACTTCGAACTGGACTTTTGAAGTATGAAACTATCGTAACTGCTTTTGTATACATGAAAATTTTTGAATTGACAACACCTCTTTCGAAATACTTGCAGACTAGTGGAATGGATCTGCTGAAGGCACATCAGCTCGTTCAAACTACACAGGCCCAGTTAATTGTAATACAAAGAGATATGGAGAGTGTTTGGAAGTCTGCGTCAAATTTCGTCAACAAAGTGTCTGAAGAATTGGAAACAAAGTCCAGTGAGTTGGATATTGAAACGGAGATAGTTATGGAAAATTCTTTTCCGGTACAGAGAATAAGGAAACGAAAGGGTATGTCAGGAGAATTGAGTGCAGATGAGCCAATACTTAATGGATACAAAAAGTTTGAAGTAACTGTCCACAACAAGATTCTGGACACCATTATAGAAAGTTTCAAAAATCGGTTTGAAAACAATGGTTTGCTCATCACTGACATGGCTTGCCTGTCTTCAGATCACTTTGGTGAAATAAGGTCAGGACTGCCTGCTGAAGCCATGGAAAATCTCGGCGAAAAGCTTATAACGATTGATAGAAGAGCTACAAAAGAGCAACTACAGAAAGAACTGGTGCATTTGGCTAACAGCTGGGATCGATTGAAAGCTGGACTGTGCACGGAATACAAGGCTCGAAAGAAAGAATCTCCAGGGGCATTGGACAAAGAAGACGAACTTCAGTATGACTATGGGCCGAAGGAAGTTGTATGCAAGCGTTGCCAAAACTGTGCAGTGTGCGTGTTTTATACTCTTGAAAAATTCAGTTTATTCACAGACACTTACATTGCTATTGGACTCGCTTACCGCTACATGCTTACACTATCTACAACTCAAGTTGCCTGTGAACGCACCTTTTCGACTCTTAAGTTTATGAAACATCGACTTCGAAGTACACTGTCTACCATTCATTTGGGAGCTTTTCTGCTTATGGCTGTAGAAAAGGAGATTTTGCATCGCCCTGACTGTGACATAATAATTGATGCTGTCGCTAAGAAAAGTGCCTTATTGCGCAAAAAACTGTGCTTGTGTTGATCATATAGAGATTCGTGTACTTTAGGACTTTTTGCTTTAATTTGATTACGTGTCTCTCTATACACCAACATACAAACGTAGTATTTACTTAAATGCACTTGTGGTTGTACTTGTACAAATACTGTATGCTACCGTCTACGAGTATTTCAAGCTTTCAATCTGTCCTTTTTGCGATTAGTCATATGCATCATACAATAAAAATTCAATTACGTAAAAGATATCTGTTTTACTGAATTAAATTTTAAAAAATTTAATAATGAATAGGCTAGATACGATGAGCATAAATAAGGTAAATAAATTTTAGGAAAATTTTAGGGCCGGTACAACTGGAGGTCCCGGGCCGGTTTCAGTGACCCAATCCGCCCCTGCGCATGGTACATAAAGTCATCATGGATGGTAGAGAGGAATTTCAGCTCCTGCTTGGGTAGCCATTGCTCTTGCAGATGTATCAAATCTGCACTGTCACAAATTTTATGAACATCTACAATTGAATTTCTCACTGAGCTTACGTTATATGAGACTATTTTCAACAAGTTATCCGCCAAGACTGAGAAAACTTATTAATCTGATTATTATTATACACAGTACAAATTTCAGGCATTACCGTTAGGGCGCCTATTATTATTATTATTATTATTATTATTATTATTATTATTATTATTATTATTATTATTATTATTATTTTGCCTGTTATCAAATCTGGAAAAGTGAATAAACTCCTTAACAACAATACCTTCTGGCCACTGACTCATATTGTACGGGTTGAAATTCGCGACACAAAGAGGGTGAGATTCCTGACCGGTGACCTTGCCACGCTGACAAGTTGAAGAGCCCTCTGTGGAGAGCGCCTGTTAACTGTAACGCACCCGTCCTCTTCCATGAATCTCTCTGAGGCAGGGTTCGTCTGCCTGCGGGATGGGTTGCACGACCTTGGGGGGATAGGAGGCCCCTCCCCTACTCTGTGGCTTGGTGAGGGTCTGTTAGCGGTGTTTATATCCAGACGGACGCGGGTGCCCCTCCTTCTTCGGTGGGAGGGGGTGGGAATTGGACGTCGAGCGAGGCGTTTCAGTAATCGAACTCCTCTCACCTTCAGTGGAAGGTAAGGAAGAGGGCAGTGATGCATCGTCTCTTGGCATCGGACAGTCCCTATTCCTCACTGTGAAATCGGGAGCAGGAGTCCTTTCCTGAACGGGAAGGAGGTTGACCGCATCTCCTGCATGCTACGTTTCTACCCTACATTCATGGGGGGAGTTGGGGAAGGGGATTTCGATTCCCTCGCTGCCCGACACGCTTCTTGGGGTTCTGACTTGCTGAACAACTTCCGAGCAACTGGGCTTTGGGAGGAGCATCTCTTTCAACGCATCTAACTCTGACCGGAATTGTTCTAGTGAAATTGCATTTTTCTGATTTGACACCACGTATATATATATATATATATATATATATATTTATATATATACTGTAATATAATAAAAAATATTTAAATACAATAATAATAAATTTATTATTCTTTACTACAAAAATATAATGAATATATACAATTACTTTAAATTTTATTATATTGCTCGGTGTGGGGTTTCTCCCGGGGTGACGTCCCTTCCCCCGGTGACCCCCTAGGGTTGGTAACTGATAGGTGACCCATCCATTGAACCATTCGTGGGTGAGTGTTTGACGACTAAATTAATGCGCGTCTAGTAGCGCGGACACGAAGATGTTTTCCAAACCAATTTTACTCACTCCAAAAGGGTGTTACGTTGATGTGGTAGCGTGACAATTAAATCTTAATGGTTTTCGTCGTGTGATTTCTCTCTCAAACCTCAGCTAAGTGACACTGGTTCCCGTAATAATTTAAAATATATCTTCACCAGTTTAATATTTGTAATCTTACATTCGTTCACAGAAAAAATTAAATTACACTAACGTTATACGAGTATAATTAATAATAAAGGGAAATAGACCATGATCGAAAATGAAATAGGTCTTAGGAAACGGCAATAAGGCTGATGGCTGAATAGGCTCAGGTACAACTTTGTGTTGTTCCTCAAGGATTACCTTGGAGGTTAATTGAATGAATTTACAAACCTAAGTTCATCTTACAAGTAGGCCCCATTTCTCACGTGCTCGAGTGGAAATATTAAAACAAAAATGGCAACCTTTCAGCCTTTCAAATGTTCCGTGGGATGATTCCCCACTTCACGAAGGACAAGCTTGTCGCCCCTCCTCTCGAGTTGGCCTGGTGAAGTAGAGAGTTGGTTTCTTGTACTCTCCACCTCACATAGCCAGGTACGCCCGCTCATCTGGGATTGTTCGGAGCCAGGTGTCTAATCTTCTTTTGAAGATGTCCACCGCAACACAACGCATGTTCCTTAGTTTCTTGGGCAGCTGGTTAAACAGTCTTGGTGCTCTCACAACAAAACGATTTTCCTTCAGAGTTAAGGATGTTCCCTGCCTAAACTTTAATTTGGGAGCACGACACAGTGTTCTTTTTCTACTTTCCACTGTTGTTTGGGGGATTATAAGGTTTAGAGTAAGATTAGGGGCTAGTTTCTCAATTATTTTCCAAGTGTAAATAATGGTGTACCTCTCCCTTCTTCTTTTCAGTGAATATAGGTTTAATTCATGTAACCTTTCCCAGTAATATAGTCCTTTGCACCCATTGATCTTGGCTGTGAAGCTTCTCCGAATCCCTTCTAGCTGACTAATGTCTTCTTTTTTATCTGGGGATGTTAAGACCCAGCAGTATTCCAACTTCGGTATGATGAGTTTTTTTAATAGAGGAATCATTATATTCCTATCCCTTCGTTTAAAGGTTCTCAGTTATTCTCTTTGCTCTGTTTATTACTATCTTATTTTGTGTTTCAAATTTCGCATCATCAGTCATTACAACTCCTAAATCTTTTGCTTTAGAATTTCTCTGAATTTCCATTTGACGTATAGTATTCCATAGATTTTAGGTCTTCCCTTTTTCCATACCTTAACAGTTGAAATTTTCAGTGTCAAATTTCATATTGTTGTCTTCCGACCACTTTTAGATTCTGTTCATGTCTGTTTGTAGAGATCCTATATCCTCCGAGTTTCTTATTTTTCTACTAATCCTTGTGTCATCCGCAAATGATGTTACTGTACTGTCCCTGGTAACGTTCTTTATACCATAAATAATTTATTTGTTATTAAGAGTAAATTATAAAATTTAATATTTCATGGAATGTAATTGGGATAGTGCAGTGTAGTTTATGTAGATTGGACAGAATAAAAAAGTAATTTCGCAAACTTGACGCTAGGTGGCTTTGTGAACGCCATGAACTGAGAACTAAAAATTGGTATTGCTAAAAACAAATGGAAACTTGGTGGAGCTTCATTTCTTATGTACTTCAGTATATTGTATCTCGCTTTTGTTTTATGAAGTGTATTTTGTTTTCCAGTCAACAAAACTCAAATAAACTCCTTTATTGCCTCTACCTCGGATGTTTTCGTGCAGGCAGTCACGTAGTCTTTTCTGGGAGTTACCTGAAGCCTACTTAAAATGTATATCTGAACTAACTTCTGTTTTTCTTTTGTTAAAAATTTTATATTATTTTATATTATTAACAAATCCCCAATTTTGCAATCTCAACAATATTCTAAAAATTTATAATAATTTATTTTCACCTTTTCCATTTAAAGTATGCAGAGGTTGAATGAGAAAATAGATTTTAAAATTTGTTCTTAAATGGAAAATGAAAATGCATTAATATAATTAATTATACAACGGAAGAGCATAGATTTTAGTTACAAAAAGTGAATATTTTTTACCCCAAAAATGCTGAGAATTTTCTTTCCATTAAAGCTGTTAAAATGCATAAATTTAAATCAGGATTTAACCCTTACCGTTTGGCTGTTATTACTTAAGTGTTTATAAAGGGGGTAAATAAATCAAACAAGAAATGGCTTAAAAAGTAGGAATCCTACAATTAATTGTGTTCGAAGTCTCCATTTCTCTGTATTACTGCGAGTTGTAAGAGTTTTTAAATGCCTAATTTTAATGAATTGTATAACTGTTTAATCGCTACAAATATTCTTATTAAATATTGATTCGTCATCTTGATCTATTCGGCAAACAACTGAATGCCGTTCATATTTATACAGTAAATTCATACCGACGATTTTCCTTTATAAAACACGAAGGAATAAAAAGTATAGCATTTCTTTAAAAGGATTTACCTTTACGTGAGACTCGTAATGAGTAAATGGCTTAAAAATGGCATTATCACCCTATAAAACTTAAGGCGCGATTCATCCCAACAGTGTTATGAATATATTTTTATTTTATTCGGTACATAAACATTACTCAGTAAAAACACACACACACACAAGCATACATACATATATATATATATATATATATATATATATATATATATATATATATATATGCACCTCGATGGTGCAGTGATTACCATCGATGACTACGAGCGGCCCCGGGTTTGAATCTCGGCGATGGCAGGCGACGCTAAAATTACCCAGTTGTTCATCTTCCCACACAGAAAATATTGGTTGGTGCAGTAGTATCCCCGCACAAATGTAGACTGCAGATCAATTGCATGCAAGATGATCAATGATGCAAGGGGGTAGAGGGGAGGGGGGTTAGACCTTCCAAGGGGGGTATGCAACAAAGGGGGATGGGGTTTAGTCCCCCAAGAAGCATGAAGTGGTACACGGGGTTGAACGGGGCCCGGGGGAAAACCCCCACAAAGGGGTATCCTAACCAAAGAAGGATAATAAAGGGTATCCTTACCTAAGCAGGTTGAGAGAGGAGAGAGAGAGAGAGAAAGATAGATAGAGAGAGAAGATGTTCTTGCTGGCATGGCTCATCGCATAATGAAGATCTTGACAGCCATCCTGGTCGGGTTTAGCATCACAGCCAATTGGCTTAGAAGGCGTAATCAGCCAATCGTCTTGGCAATATATATATATATATATATATATATATATATATATACAGTATATATATTAATGTAATTAAAAGAGAAGAGAAGCTGTTCTAGCTAGCATGGCTCGACGCATAATGAAGACCAGCCATCCGCGAATTCACACTGTGGTGTAAAATAGCGATTTTTATGTACAGCACGCGTGGAATATTTCAGGCTTCACCCTTTCCCCGTTTTATCTTAATTAGGCAGGGACCCTAAATGAATTACTTAACTATTATTATTATTATTATTATTATTATTAATATTATTATTATTCAGACTTTATATCCTTTCCCTAACAGAAATTAAATTATGATTATATCATATATATATAATATATATATATATATATATATATATATATATATATATATATATGTTAATATCTCTCATATAGACATATTCTCTGACTTTAATCGAAATATAGGAAAAAATACTTTTAACTGAGCAAATAAATTACGTTTAAAAACACCTTATAATGCGTAGGCCGTTAAAATATAATATTTCCTATATTATTATTATTATTATTATTATTGTCATTATTAATCAGACTTTATATCCTTTCCCTAAGAGAATTTTAAATATGATTTTATATATATATATATATATACACACATCTATATATATATATATATATATATATATATATATATATATATATATATATTATATATATATATAATATAATATATATATATATATATATATACACTACCAGTCAAAAGTTTAAATACACCTACTAATTTCCAATGTTTTGCTGCTTTGCTCATGACATAAACTTCAAAGGTAAATTTCACAGCTACTAGAGATGAATTTTAAAGTGTGTTAATTTACGTCTAGCATGCAACCTAAAATTAATGCCATTAGCTCAACACAAAGGTCCAAAAACAGTTTAAAAGTCTTTACCCGGGTAGTGTGTTTCCTCACGAGTATGTTAATAAATGTGTTCAATTATTAACATGCGCTGCATGTCTTTACATATAAAATCCTTGCAGAGGAGCTAACTGTGTAGTTTAAGGTATATTTCTGTGTTTCAAAAAGCAAAAATGGGTGCCAAAGCTCAGTTAACAATAGAAAAAACAGAGTCGATTGTAACTTTGAGAAATGAGGGCCAATCATATCCAATCATATCCTATATTTGGGGAACAGCTTTTCCCCAAATATATGGATATAAGAATTCACGACCCAACAGCCAGAAGAGAAAAAATAACCTTAGAATTTCGAGAGAAATTGATGAACAGACAGTTATCAATCTTGAATGAAGAAATAAAAAGACTAAATGAAGAGCGTGATGCACTTGAAAATCAACTGAGAGAATATTTATAATTTACCAGCATTATTGAAAAATGTCATAGGGAAAATTGAGAAAACTAATAAATTAATAAATAAAAACTACGGTCGATTGTTCAACCAAACATATTTAAAGGAAAAGCTGATCTCCAAATATACGGATATAAGAATTCATGACCCAACAGCCAGAAGAGACAAATAACCTTAGAATTTCGAGAGAAATTGATAAACAGACAGTTGTCAATCTTGAATGAAGAAATAAAAAGACTAAATGAAGAGCGTGATGCACTTGAAAATCAACTGAGAGAATCTCAACGGAAAATTGAAAAAACTAATAACAAATTAATAAATAAAAACTACGGTCGATTGTTCAACCAAACACACACACACACACATACACACACACACACACACACACACACACACACACACACACATATATATATATATATATATATAAATATATAATTTAAGTGATTCTAAAATATCGATTTAGATTTTTTCCGGGCCACCCTCTAATTATGTTTAATTTAGTAAAAACATAATGTATACAAAACTTCAGGTGATTCTAATGTATTTTAGGGATCGCTACCATAATCTAAACTATTACTTTTCTGTTTACTTTCAGGAAATTGAGTTTGGAACTGTGACACTTTTCTTATAATATCTGTTCCGTGTGATAAGTGCGTTAATGCACATAGAGCTAACAATGCTGAGTAAACACAACACTCTTGTAACCATTTACACTCTGTTGTGACCGAATATTGAGGGCAACTGGCACTTGTACACTGTACTGTCTCTACACCTATAATTCAGTAGTCGTCTGACTGTCGTGAGTGTAAGAGGTTCTGCTGTCGACTCTCGTCATGGAACCCCCGCAATCTTCTAGCAGGGGTACTGCTATGCACACAAGAAAAGATACTAATGTTTGGCTCATTGGACAACCATCAGATACACTTAAAACAACAGTTCTTCCATCAAAGCGAGAAACTATGGCTTTGTTTATGGCTTACAGAAACAAAAAACAAACAATTCGAGAAGCCTGCTTGTCTAATGCAAATAATGTGTTGGCAGTATGGGGAGGAGCACGAATTCCAACTACAAAGAAGTCGCATGTTGTTGACAAAATTGAGAAACTGTTCAAAGAATGGCAAGGATTAAAGAAAAATAAAGAGAATAAGGCGAAACAATAAAAAAATCTATTAGATAAGCAAACCAAATGGAACCAAGAATTAGATAGCCTGTTTGATATAGCACATGCAGATGCTATGAAGCTAATTGATATTGAAGAAGATATGCTATTTCTAAAACCCCAGCGAGAACAGGGGTGAAAAGGAAACATGGATGGGATTGATAAAGAGTTTGCAAAGAAAGAAAAGTGTACTAAGAAAAAGGAAGAAGAATTAAACATAAGAAAAGCAAGAGAAATGTCGAGATTTGAAGAAACTGTAGTTCTCAGTGACTCATCTAGCAGTTCTGGTGCTGAAAGACAAAATACAACATCTGATGAAGAGTTTACGGTTGATGCTAGTGAACCATCCACCTCAAAACAGACTGTATGAAAGAAACAAAAATTGCTTGATGATACATTGCTTGCAGCCCTTGATGTAACAAAAATGAGCAATAGAAGTGCATCATTAGTGATGATACCAACGATTGAAGGTCTTGGAAAAAATGCAGAAGAATTCAATGTCAGTTATTCATCTATAAGAAGAGCAAGAGAAAAATTTCGGAAAAAATTTGGAGAAAATTTAAAGAAAGAGTTTAAAGCTGATGTTCCATTAACCATTCATTGGGACGGAAAACTAATAGAAGACATAACAGGACGAGAAGTTGTTGAACGATTCCCTATACTGATTTCAGGAGATGGCATTGATTAACTTCTTGGTGTTCCAAAAATCACTGCAAGCACAGGAGAATTAACTGCAAATGCCGTCCACCAAGCTTGTTTGGATTGGGAGATCTCAGACAAAATAAAATGCATGTGTTTTGACACCACAGCATTGAATACAGGTCGTAGAAATGGTGCCTGTGTTCTTCGAGAACAGAAAATGAACAAACGTATGCTGTGGCTGGCCTGCAGACATCACATACTAGAAATAGTGTTAGAAGCTGTTGTTTCGCATTCATTGCCTGCATCATCAGGACCTGATATTGCAATTTTCAAACGATTTAGAATGAAATGGTCAAAATTAGACACAAAAAACTACAGAACAGCATTAGATGATCCAAATACCATACCCAGTATTACTGATATAAAAGCAGAAGTGATTGAGTTTGCTACCACTCGACTTGAAGAACATCAACTTCGTGATGATTACAAAGAATTGCTGGAACTGACAATCATTTTCCTTGGTGGAGTACCAAAGAGAGGAGTTTCATTCAGAAGACCAGCTGGCGTTCACCGAGCAAGATGGATGGCAAAAGTCATTTATGCCATGAAAATTTGGTTGTTTAAAACACAATTTAAATTAACACCCACAGAAGCAAAAGGCCTTAGAGATATCTGCCTCTTTGCTGTACACATATGTTAAATCCTGGTTTACAGCGTCAGTTTCAGTTCTCGCTCCTCGTCTCGATTTAGAGATGTTGAAGAAACTGCAACTGTACAAACTAAAAGATGAACGCATTGCAACTGTTGCCCTGAAGAAAATGATGAATCATTTATGGTATCTTTCAGAGGAGTTAATAGCATTTAGTTTCTTTGATGATGGCGTGCTACACCAAACTAAAAACCGAATGAAGCAAGCATTGCAAAACGGTGCCGAACCAAATCCAGAGAAAAAGCGGTTATTGACCCTGAAGTTATTGAAAACAGAGAACTGGAAGACTTTGTTAGTGGAAATACAAAAGAATTTTTTAATAGACTTGGTTTACCATGAACGTTTCTTAATAAGAACTCTGAAGAGTGGAATGAAGATGACTGCTACAACAACGTAAAACAAGTCATAAGAAAAATTCAAGTTGTTAATGACAATGCAGAAAAAGGAGTTAGATTAGTCGATGAATACAACAAACTAATCACAAATGAAGAACAGAAACAGTATCTCCTCCAAGTGGTAAAGAAACATAGAGCTACTCTTCCAAGTAAAAACAAGAAGACAATATCATCATTAAGAAATTAACAGTGAAATATAATGAACAAAAGGTTATTATTATTACGGAAGTCTTATTATTATTACAGAAGAACTGTCAATTTGAAAATGTAGAGTGGTTATGATAGGCCTACCGGGGAACTTCCACTTAAAAAAAAAGGTAACGCGCCGAATGCTTTACCTCAAGGGTGGTGTGGAAACAGCATATATTTCTTATTTTGTGTCTGATTTTCAACTTATGGTAGCGACCCCTAAAAAATTAATTTTTTTAATTCAAAATTTGCATGCATTACTTTTTTACCAAATTAAACATAATCAGAGGGTGGCCCGAAAAAAATTCCAAAAACATTTTTTCGGTCAATTTTTGAATCACCCTATATAATATATATATATATATAATATATATATATATATATATATATATATATATATAGGGTGATTCGAAAATTGACCAAAAGGGGAGAGGCGTTATTATATATATATATATATATATATATATATATATTATATATATATATATATACGGGGTGTCAGGAAATGATTGCCCCCCCTGTAGAGCAAAAACTAGAAGAGATAGATAAAAACCGGCGAGACCACTTGAAAGAGCGTTAAAATCTGAATAAAAACCATTATATTCTATTCCTGTGATTTTAATTCTTACCATTTTTTTCCCCACAGAAACCATGGCATCATCTATTTTGAACGATTCAGAGAAAAAGCGAGTTCTTGACCGCATTCGAGCTGTCACATTTCGTGAAGCAAAGGAAGCTGGTGCAACTTTCATAACTCGACACTGGGTGGCTGAGAGATTAAAAAGATCAGAAGACTTTGTCAAAAGGAATTGGAATAAGAATCCTAAAGATTGTGAAACAGAATTTCGAGGAGGAAGACCGGAGAAATTATCTCAAGAATCGAAAGACATTGTGCTTGCTGCATCACGGCGCCGAAAGAAGAGCTGCTCTGAGGTAGCGAAAGAGATACTTATCCGTCGTGGTAAGATAGTCAATCGGCAACTTGTGCATCAATTTCGAGTTCGCCAAGGCTTGAGTGCTTGGCATGAAATAGCTAAGCCACGGAAGAGTGATCTTAATATTGAAGATCGGCTATGGTTTTGTGATTATCTTGAGGAATGGACGGAAGACGATTTCCTTCACTTGGTTGTCAGCGATGACTTCTTCGTTTATGTCTCCAGAAAACCAAATTTTCAGAATGATCGGGTTTGGGCAACAACTCCTGATGAAGTCCCAGACGACCAGAAGTATCGAGAAATAGTAAAAAATCCAACATGTGTGGGTGTTTTCATTATGTTCTCTATTCGGAAGCTCATCTGGGTTATCAAACCAAGAGGAACCAGTTGGGATGGGCCTTATTTTCGAAATGTAATTTTAGCCCAACATGTAATTCCGTTTTTGAAAGACCCCGAGTGTGTTTTGGATGTTGAACAGGCAACCTTTCTTCACGACAAAGCCCCCTGTATGAAAGCACTTGCGACTCAACAACTGCTTAAGGACAATAACATTGATTTTTTCGGAAATAATGAATGGCCTGGCAATTCTCCCGATCTTAATGTCTGTGAACATGTCGGATCCATCATGAAGGATCGGGTGGAGTCCTTAATGCTGGAACAACCCATTCAGAACCGGTATTCAACAGAAATTATGACTGCAAAGATCAACGAAGTCCTTGAAGAAATGAGTCATGATACCGATCTCTTTGAGACACTTCTGGGATCATACCCCCGTCGATTAATGGCCGTCAGAGCTGCAAATGGGGGCAACACCCGATATTAAAACAAGTGTTTTTTATTCAAAATTAAACGCTCTTTCGCGTGGTTTTGTCTGTTTTTTTCTATTCCTTTCAGTTTCTTCTGTACAGGGGGGGGGGGCAATCATTTCCTGACGTGACCTTATTAATAAGCAAACAACCACAGAGAAAAGGAAACACAAAGTCCGAGCGCTTTCGTGATATATTCACATTATCAAGGAGGAACAGAAAATAGACGGAGATTACAAAGTAAACGAGTTAAATAGACAAGCAAAAAATTCACAATTGGCACCTCAAATTAAAGGCCTTAAAGCCCTCTAAAGATTTTTTCAATTGATAACATAATCTATAGGCAGCTAAAAAAAAAAAAAAAAAAAAAAATTTAATTAAAACGCAATTAATTGGCAAGAATTTAATGAAAAACAAATAGATAACGTAGATAACAAATAGATAACATAATCTGTAGGCTGCTAAATTACTATACAGATGAAATTAGACAAAACACCAGTACAGAAAACAAAAATTATTATAATGGTTATTAACACTAATATTTAATTGAAGTAGGAAATTAAGAGGCCCGAAATTAATGAAAACAAAGGGAAAATTGCTATCGTCTTACAGATTACAAAATTTCTACAAACAGTCTGGAAAAAAATTGTTTTCCCAAAAACAACCCAGTTCAAAAGTCCAATAAACCCCCCAGCAACCAAAGATTATACACGAAAGAAATATTACAATTAAAATAGACACATAAGAATGTTAACAATTCTTACAATAATATTTATTTATTTAACCAGGGCAAACCATTAAGGGGCAAGAAGTTAAGAAAACAGTAGGCCCTTCGCCAGCTTTCTGACTATGCACGAATCTAATTTGTACAACCCAGGGCTAATATTAAAGACCAAATCCGCATTATTCTTGATCACACTTGATTCCAATATATTTCTGCTAACAATGGACAGTGTAAAAAATAAATTTAAAAATTCTAAAAGGAAAATATACAATTGCTACGCGAGACTCCATTCGGATTTTTTATCGCAAGATAAGTTGCTTTTGAACGGTGTTGAAATGAGGAATAAAATTGCACTTACTTTAATCTGGATATGCTTAAATTTGGATGAGGGTAGCGACCAATCTGTCAAACCTGCTGTTGTACATATTTTAGATACGTATCTTAGAGTTCGTCGCGTGAAGCAAATGGAGATTGAGAAACGTTTGTTGAAAGATATAGCTAAATACCCAATGAGACGCGTGATTTTAAAAACGCATACCGTCACGGCAGGTGTAACTAATAAGCAGATAGAAAATGTAGCATTGGGTATTCTCCCGCAGCGTGTTCTTATCGGTTTGCTCGATCATAAGTCCATGGTCAGCGAGTATATGAAATCCGCCTTCAAATTACAAAATTTCGGCTTGAAGAGCATAAATTTACATATTAATGGTGCATCTGTTGTTGGGCCTTTGGAAGTGAAATACTCTACAGGCCCCGAGTTTTCTTCATATTCACGCGCATGCATGCCATAATTTATCCAGCGATATTAATGTGTGTGATATTTTTGCCTCGGGTGTCACTATAGACGAGTTTATAAATGGAAGCAGCATCTTCTCATTTGATCTGTCAGTTGATCATTGTGGCAGCGCTAGCACTCATCTGAACCCCCAGACGCACGGTAGTCTCGGTGTAAGCTTTGAATTTGGTGAAGCGTTAGCCAACCCTATAAGTGTATTTGGAAAGATAGTGTCATCAAGAATGACCGGTTCAGAAGTGAATCTGGCGATTTTTAAAAATAATGACTGAAATGACGATATGCGAGGTTATGATGCAAGATTGATTCATACGAAACATATTCGCAGGGAGTTATGCACAAAATAAAAAAATTGAAACATCCGATTACGAAAAAAAATGACGCATTTATAGTAAACACTGACTCACTTGGTAGCCTGGGTACCCACTGGTTCGCGATATGTTAGAAATAGAGAATGTGTCTATTGTTATAACTCTTTAGCACTGCAATTGTGGTTTGACCACGTAATTATGGATTTTTATTAAAAAGCTAAGTGTAGAAAGAGTTGTTTGGAATCCCCAACGATATCAGGGATTTTTCTCAAATTTGTGTGGACATCATTGCCTCTGCTTTATTTCATTTTTGGCTCGCGGGAACAGCTATTCAGATTTCTTAAATAGTTAGATTTCTAGATTATGAGGATAATGATAACCTCGTGTTGAGCGAGGTAGTCCGCAGATTCCCCTTCATAAATAAAACTGGCACGCGTGTTGCATAAATGAGAACATATATATATATATATATATATATATATATATATATATATATATATATATATATATATATATATATATATATATATATATATATATATACTACGTAACGGCGCAATAAGTAGATATTACGCAAAAAAATGTGTTGTTACAAGAATTATGTGTTAATTTTAAAATTATTTTTAAAATGGTTCCTTTGGTTTTATTAGTTAAAAAAATGTTGAAAATATTTGGTTTATTATTACCCCGACCCACACATACGTACAAGTAAAAAGAATAAAAAAAACTTACATCGTTTCTCCGACAATTTCTTCGCCGGAAATATTTTCGCGTAACGCTTCCTGGTCGCCCCTAAAAAGAAAAAATATAAAGTCGGAGCGTCCCTAAGAATAAAAAATATATACATTTAATTGGAAATATTATTATTATTAGAGTTTTAAAGATGTTTATTGACACGCTGAATAGAGAGATTTTTAAAATATAAGCGACTTCTTACGCAGTAAGATCGATGATTGAAGCTTCCAGCGTTGACTTGTCCGCCATTACAGAGCGAAGTAGGTCTGCGTCAGAGCAATGTTGAAAATAAAAACTAATACTATATTTTTTTAAAAGAGGTTTTATATAAGAGAAAAGTTGCACGAGTTATTGAGTCACACCTTAATAGACACCTTAATAGACACTTTAATACTTACGCGATGTAATCGTTGCTGTTCGAGACGGCGCTAGTCTCGTATCACGATTCTTGTAACACCGCTTGCCCTAAGCCTTGACTCGAGAATGCACAACCATTGTCCACGAGTCCTATGAAATGTACGCACGCGTCAGCTCTGTAAAATAAAGACGTACACGTCGAGAATGGGTATTATATATATATATATATATATACAGGGTGTCCCGTAAGTCTGGACCCATAGGGAAAAATAATAAAATTACAAAATAGTCCAAAAATTTATTACATAATCTGTTCAAAGTGTCCGCCGTTGTGTCGCACACATAGTTGAAGACGCAATCTCAACTGCGACAGAACTTTCTGAATCACAGTCGCAGAAATTTCTTGACACGCCTCCACAATGCGTGCTTTAAGGTGGAAAATGTTCTGAAGTTTGACCTCGTACACTTTGGCTTTCAAGTGGCCCCACAAATAAAACTCCAGCGGAGTAAGATCATAATAAAAAAATAATAAAAATAATAATAAAAATAATAAAAAAATATATTATAAATAAATTTTTGGATTATTTTGTAATTTTATTATTTTTCCCTATGGGTCCAGACTTACGGGACACCCTGTATATTAGGGTGGTCCTTATTTTTCAACTTTCAAATTTCCGTGCTCTGACCCCATATTAATATTTAGAGGTCGCTCAACGGCTTCATAATATTGGATTATAAGGTTCTCATAAAGTAGGAATATAAACAATTGCCTAATGCATTGCCTATTCGATGGCAATTTAGCACCTCTAATTTCGTCCTCACACTTCTCAATCAAGTAAACCTTGGATTTATTTCGAGTCTCCATCACTATGTATTTTGATCCATAAATCCACACCTGAAAATAGAACATCAATGTTATATTAGGCACAAAATTTAAGAAATTTACAAAACAAATAAAAAAGGTTAAAGACATAACACTTTATGCACCTGTTTAATACACACTCATCCTACCATTAAGGTGGCTGACATAATACTGGAGGGAGTATAGCAAAGAATTGTGTGGCAAGTAATGACGCATTATATTGCACAATTTTGATGGCCTTGAGCGACCTCTAAATATTAATATTTTCTAATGAAACTTCATAAACAGTGTTTCTGCATCCCCTGTCCCCTGTATTTTTCACCATATAAATAAGGACCACCCTAATACCATCACCCGAGATGCACCTTGATCCTTTGAAGATGTATACCAGTGAGGGTTGATTTGAGACCAGTAGCGGGTGTTCTGTCGATTTACCTCACCATTTCCATAAAAAACAGCCTCGTCACTAAACAGAATGGTGGACGGGAAATTGGCATCCCGAGCTTAAGAAAAATATGAATTATGGTTTGTAGAAATAGAAAAATATGAATTTCTCCTATGATGCTTGACTTATGGGACACCCTGTATATATATATATATATATATATATATATATATATATATATACATTAGTATCCCTCATATAGACATGTAGACATATTCCCTGACAATTTACTCGAAATATAGGAAAAAATACTTTTAATCGAACAAATAAACTACGTTTAAAAACAGTTTATAATGCGTAGGCCGTTAGAATATAATATTTTCGTATATAAATGTTATGATTTTGCGTTGAGAGAATTCATTTTAGGAGGGTTACCTAAGTAAAGCCGTCTTCTACGCATATTTCTAATACAGAAAATGGAATTTTATTTAATGGTGAGCTTAATTAAATATATGAAATAACTTTACATCTCTTTTCCCATATACATCTCTTATTCCATTAACGCCCAGCGTCCTATTATGAGGACATATTTTAACACTACAATTTAGGTTAGAACTTAAATATCAGGAAATAAAAATTAGTTTTGGTTGTTAATGGGTTAAATTATAAACCTTCTCTCTCTCTCTCTCTCTCTTTTTCTCCCTCTCTCTCGCTCTCTCTCTCTCTCGCTAATGTGCTGAATGAGTACTTTGCGGGAGTGTTCACCTAGGAGGACACCCGCGTCATCCCCGAGCCAGGCGTCAGGCACGAAGGTGCTGGCCTGGATAGTGTTCAGTGTACCGCGACAGTCGTTGCCGATAGAATAGACAAACTGAGCGCGTTTAAGGCTCCTGGGCCAGACCAATTCCTCCCTAGAGTGTTACGGGAGGTGCGCGACCAGGTGGCTTCCCACCTGTCTAAAGTCCTCAACAAATCGTTGGAGATGGGCCAGGTACCCGGTGACTGGAGGGAAGCCAACGTGACCCCTATCTTTAAGAAAGGGGATCACGAAAGTCTAGGGAACTGTCGTCCCATTAGTCTCACTTCGGTTGTAGGTAAATTATTAGAGGGGATAATAGCAGATAGAATCGTTGACCATTTGCATTCCTACAAGTTGCTTGTGGACTCCCAACATGGGTTTAGAGGGCATAGGTCTGTCTCACCAACTTGCTCGAGTTTTTCAACGTCAGTTGAGTGAGTATGATAAGAGTAGGGCGATTGATATACTTTATCTCGACTTTCAGAAAGCCTTTGATAAGGTACCTCACCGCCGACTAATGGTCAAAGTGCGCGCGCTGGGCATTGGTGGGGAAGTAGGTTGGTGGATTGAAAACTAGCTGAAGAATAGGCGGCAGAGGGTTGTAATTAAAGGGGCTAGTTCGGGTTGGGCGTCGGTCACTGGCGGGGTTCCCCAGGGTTCCGTTTTAGGGCCACTGTTGTTTATCATTTACATAAATGATATCGACGGTGGCATCGTCAGTAGGATCGCCAAATTAATTTGCTGATAACACGAAGCTTGGGGCCAATGTTTGGACGCCAGAGACGATCGAGCAACTGCGTGCGGACCTACGTACGATAGGAGAGTGGTCCAAAAAATGTCAAATGTCGTTTAACTTGGGTAAATGCAAGGTCATGCACATTGGCTACGTCACTCCCAAGTCGGACTAATCCATGTTGGGGAATAATATCGAGACCACTGATTTGGAAAAGGACTTGGGTGTGCTAGTTAGCAGCGACCTTAAGTTTACAAAACGGTGCGTAGAGGTGGAAAAGAAAGCCCAGAAGTTGTTAGGTTATATCAGGAGGCAATTTCAGTTTCGGAACAAAGAGATTCTGCTTTCTCTGTACAATTCTCTGGTTCGGCCGCACCTGGAGTATGCTGTGCAGTTCTGGTCGCCCATCCTTAGGAAAGATATTGAGAGGCTGGAGGGAGTGCAGGCGAGGGCCACAAACTTAATCCCTTCCGTTTAGATATATGGGCTACAATCGACGCTTACGCGCCCTGAATTTGTTTTCGCTGGAAACTCGGAGGCTGCGCGGTCAACTCATCGAGGTTTTCAAGTTCTTACGCGGGTTCAACAATGTCGATTTTAGAAGCACGTTTAGTTTAAATGATAACTCAACTTGCAACAATGGTTGGAAGTTGGGTTTGAAAAGGTTTAGGACTAGTGTGTGTGTGAATTACTTTACGTATAAGATCTGTGACACGTGGAACAGGTTACCTTCAGAAGTTGTGAACAGTTCTTTTGTGGATCAAGAAAAGGTTAGACCGAATCTTGCACACTATTTGAGGGTGATAGAATTTTTTCCTGGCACCCGTTGCCGTTGGTACCTCCTCGGTATGGGCCGCAAGGCCTTTTGAGGTACTACTTTTCCTTGTAACTCCTTGTAACTCTCTCTCTCCCACTCTCTCTCTCTCTCTCTCTCGCTCTCTCTCTCTCTCTCTCTCTCTCGCGGGCCGGCTAAAACTTAAAGACAGCCCATAAACCTTGCTCAGAAACCTCTCACCAAAAACCGTTCAGACAATGAGTGTTTTGCTTTCTGAAAGTGTTGGAATGGGGGAATGCTTTTCTTCATCATGCCCCATTCTAGAAGGCGCTTTCTCCCATCTCCGATAAAAATGCGTAAGAGAGCCATATACGATCCATTTCCAACTCAGTGAAGCTTTCAATCGGTGCGTACAAATTTATAAGCAAAAAATTTCGTCGGACGAATTCCCGAATATCGTTATGTAAGTTATTTTACGTGGATACATTGTGTTCTGCGCGAATAACCTTATTCGCAATCAGTGAAGTATATAGAATCTATTTCTACTGTGTCGTTATATATGTAGAAGTGTTTTTTGTGAAGTTTTCGCGCAGAATTTTAATCTATTATTATTTTTGTCTGAAAGTTCGGTCTCTTCCATACAAGAATGTCTAGGCGAATTTACAACACCCGAGTTGTTTCTATGTGGTTATACAGTGTGAGTAGCTATTTTTATCGATATATCGTCGCTATATATATATATATATATATATATTATTATATATATATATATATATATTAGGGTGGTCCTTATTTATATGGTGAAAAATACAGGGGACAGGGGATGCAGAAACACTGTTTATGAAGTTTCATTAGAAAATATTAATATTTAGATGTCGCTCAAGGCCATCAAAATTGTGCAATATAATGCGTCATTACTTGCCACACAATTCTTTGCTATACTCCCTCCAGTATTATGTCAGCCACCTTAATGGTAGGATGAGTGTGTATTAAACAGGTGCATAAAGTGTTATGTCTTTAACCTTTTTTATTTGTTTTGTAAATTTCTTAAATTTTGTGCCTAATATAACATTGATGTTCTATTTTCAGGTGTGGATTTATGGATCAAAATACATAGTGATGGAGACTCGAAATAAATCCAAGGTTTACTTGATTGAGAAGTGTGAGGACGAAATTAGAGGTGCTAAATTGCCATCGAATAGGCAATGCATTAGGCAATTGTTTATATTCCTACTTTATGAGAACCTTATAATCCAATATTATGAAGCCGTTGAGCGACCTCTAAATATTAATATGGGGTCAGAGCACGGAAATTTGAAAGTTGAAAAATGAGGACCACCCTAATATATATATATATATATATATATATATATAATACCCATTCTCGACGTGTACGTCTTTATTTTACAGAGCTGACGCGTGCGTACATTTCATAGGACTCGTGGACAATGGTTGTGCATTCTCGAGTCAAGGCTTAGGGCAAGCGGTGTTACAAGAATCGTGATACGAGACTAGCGCCGTCTCGAACAGCAACGATTACATCGCGTAAGTATTAAAGTGTCTATTAAGGTGTCTATTAAGGTGTGACTCAATAACTCGTGCAACTTTTCTCTTATATAAAACCTCTTTTAAAAAAATATAGTATTAGTTTTTATTTTCAACATTGCTCTGACGCAGACCTACTTCGCTCTGTAATGGCGGACAAGTCAACGCTGGAAGCTTCAATCATCGATCTTACTGCGTAAGAAGTCGCTTATATTTTAAAAATCTCTCTATTCAGCGTGTCAATAAACATCTTTAAAACTCTAATAATAATAATATTTCCAATTAAATGTATATATTTTTTATTCTTAGGGACGCTCCGACTTTATATTTTTTCTTTTTAGGGGCGACCAGGAAGCGTTACGCGAAAATATTTCCGGCGAAGAAATTGTCGGAGAAACGATGTAAGTTTTTTTTATTCTTTTTACTTGTACGTATGTGTGGGTCGGGTAATAATAAACCAAATATTTTCAACATTTTTTTAACTAATAAAACCAAAGGAACCATTTTAAAAATAATTTTAAAATTAACACATAATTCTTGTAACAACACATTTTTTTGCGTAATATCTACTTATTGCGCCGTTACGTAGTATATATATATATATATATATATATATATATATATATGTTCTCATTTATGCAACACGCGTGCCAGTTTTATTTATTATGAAGGGGAATCTGCGGACTACCTCGCTCAACACGAGGTTATCATTATCCTCATAATCTAGAAATCTAACTATTTAAGAAATCTGAATAGCTGTTCCCGCGAGCCAAAAATGAAATAAAGCAGAGGCAATGATGTCCACACAAATTTGAGAAAAATCCCTGATATCGTTGGGGATTCCAAACAACTCTTTCTACACTTAGCTTTTTAATAAAAATCCATAATTACGTGGTCAAACCACAATTGCAGTGCTAAAGAGTTATAACAATAGACACATTCTCTATTTCTAACATATCGCGAACCAGTGGGTACCCAGGCTACCAAGTGAGTCAGTGTTTACTATAAATGCGTCATTTTTTTTCGTAATCGGATGTTTCAATTTTTTTATTTTGTGCATAACTCCCTGCGAATATGTTTCGTATGAATCAATCTTGCATCATAACCTCGCATATCGTCATTTCAGTCATTATTTTTAAAAATCGCCAGATTCACTTCTGAACCGGTCATTCTTGATGACACTATCTTTCCAAATACACTTATAGGGTTGGCTAACGCTTCACCAAATTCAAAGCTTACACCGAGACTACCGTGCGTCTGGGGGTTCAGATGAGTGCTAGCGCTGCCACAATGATCAACTGACAGATCAAATGAGAAGATGCTGCTTCCATTTATAAACTCGTCTATAGTGACACCCGAGGCAAAAATATCACACACATTAATATCGCTGGATAAATTATGGCATGCATGCGCGTGAATATGAAGAAAACTCGGGCCTGTAGAGTATTTCACTTCCAAAGGCCCAACAACAGATGCACCATTAATATGTAAATTTATGCTCTTCAAGCCGAAATTTTGTAATTTGAAGGCGGATTTCATATACTCGCTGACCATGGACTTATGATCGAGCAAACCGATAAGAACACGCTGCGGGAGAATACCCAATGCTACATTTTCTATCTGCTTATTAGTTACACCTGCCGTGACGGTATGCGTTTTTAAAATCACGCGTCTCATTGGGTATTTAGCTATATCTTTCAACAAACGTTTCTCAATCTCCATTTGCTTCACGCGACGAACTCTAAGATACGTATCTAAAATATGTACAACAGCAGGTTTGACAGATTGGTCGCTACCCTCATCCAAATTTAAGCATATCCAGATTAAAGTAAGTGCAATTTTATTCCTCATTTCAACACCGTTCAAAAGCAACTTATCTTGCGATAAAAAATCCGAATGGAGTCTCGCGTAGCAATTGTATATTTTCCTTTTAGAATTTTTAAATTTATTTTTTACACTGTCCATCAATTAGGGGGTATAATACCCCTGAGCCGCCAAATGTGTCTCTTTTGCATCTCTCGTAAGTTTAAAAGTTTCTAAATAGGCTCTATAATGGTGATCAATCTAGGTATTTTCGCCGCAGGACTTTTGGCCACCGGACTTTTCGACGCAGGACATTTCGCAGTAGGAATTTTCGCCGCAAGGGATTTTCGCCGCAAGGAATTTTCGCCGCAAAATATATAATTTGTATAGATACATAAATATAAGCCTACCAAATTTTCTGAACTCTCTAATACGTCGGGTTTGGATGACTTGGAAATTTTCATTTATTCATTCTCTTAAATAAGTTATTTCATGTACTTCAAAGGTTTTGAACCCAAGGGTTTTTAAAAACCATTTTTGATGGTTTAAAGTGATACTGCACATGCAATAACAGATACTGTCAAAGTTTTATAAAATTATATGCCCTTGTCTTTGAGCTAACTGGTCTACCCCTAAGCTCCGCCCACAATAGTTATTTCGGTGCAGTGCTTACATTTATATTCCATTACTTAAGCCCTCTAGGATGCCATATACGGTTAAAAGCAGCCGAGGAGGAGAAAAATTAGTTGACGATGTTAATTACGTGTACCGAATCGACAGAAAATGTGATAAAAAATCGTATTGGAAGTGTGAAATAAAACACTGCAAGGCAAGACTGCATACAATTTTAGAAAGTGACGCTAAAATAGTAATTTGCAAAACATTTGGTGAGCATAGTCATTCTGCAAACCCATCAAAGCCTAAAGTGTACGCCACAATAGCAAGTATGAAAACGACTGCTACTAACTCCCAATTATCTGCAAGATCACTAATTGCCAATGCTTCTGCAAGTCTAGATGATGCAGGTTGTTATCTAATGCCATCAATTGCAACTTCATCAAGAAATATTAGAAAATGGAGGCAAAAGAATATAGATATGTTGCAAAAGTACATAATAGAACGTAAACTACGCTAGGATCTTTAGGAGACATTTTTTAAATGAATCCATCAAATAAAACGTTAAAACTAACGAAAATATTACGACTTAACCTAACCAATCGTCAACTTATTTTTTAGTTTTTAAAAATTCTTTTGCGGCGGCGAAAATTCCTTGCGGCGAAAATTCCTTGCGGCGAAAAGTCCTGCGGCGAAAGTTCCGAACGCGAATGGTAAAGGGTAGCTCAAGATGAAACGTTAGTTTGAATTAGGTACACATCACATTGACTTATCGGTGTGTGTAGGAAGTTGTTTTCAGGGTACACTGGGTAGCCCTCTTCACAATCTGTACCATCCGAATGTGCAATTCTTAATTTATTGTAAAGAAACACGTTGGAAGGGTAAAAAAAATATCTACCTGACGAAGAAATCACGAACTCTATAGGTGCCGTCGTTGATCCAATAGCATTGACAGGATGAATTGTAAAGAATTCGGTCTCCACAATACTTGTTTGCGTCGGAGGCACATCAAAGAGATTTAATTCGGATTTTCAGCATTCCGAGCTGTAAGGGTGAACAAAATGAGTCATAGTATCCGTTAATGCACCCTTCCACTTCAATTGTATATTCACCTATGAGAGGCATCTGTCCACGACCGGTTTCATACCCTTAGAACATGTCCTTTTTTAAGTCCTTCTCCGCTTTATATCACGATTTGTCCGCTTAGCTTTCCTTTTTTTTCCGCGTTGTGCAGTACGTTTTCCTCCTCTTACAGCAGCCTTTTGTTTTTTCTTTCTTCTAAAACCCCTGCCGCGCATTTCTTTCCTCGCATCTTCTACGATTTCATCCCGTGTACGTCGTAAGTTTCTTCTGAAAGCTTCTTTAGGCTTGATGCCTGATATTATATCTTCAAATGTGTTAAGTCCTGATTGTAAGGCCTTCTTTCCAAGATATTTGGCCCCACAGCTGTGCGTAGTCTAGCCGAAAAAATTGAACCGATGCCACTTCCACGCTGTTACCTTACCCCTCGGTAGACGGAAAATGGTCTCTGTGTCATTCTGTCGCAACACTTCGGAAGTGGAGCTTCACGGTTAAGCTCTCGTAGCCGAATAGAAACTTTTTCCCTCAATTGTTCTTATATATATTGAGATACTGGTTAGTAGGTTAGGTGGAACTCGGACATAATGAGTCTTATCATATGTGATGCTTAAACTCTTACCTCTATGATCAGGAATGTGCACAATGAGTAACAAACGAGCCTGGGTATCCCCAAGAAATTGGTGGTCCACAATATTACTTTAAACATAACACATGCTCGGGGGAGGTGCTCCAGCGACTAATTTCAGTAATTTTAGTTGGTACAATAAGCTGAATAAGTCATGCTGTGACTTGTTAAAAGTACATCTTTGGAAGGCCCCGCCGTATCTGCCCTCAGATATAATTTTGAAAAGTTCATTGTCCTTAATATTTCTACTAGCCGTTGATTTCAGCAATAAAGTATGGGTCGGTGTGTCTTTGTTTACGGCTCCAAAAAGTAAATCGGGGATGAGACTTGACCTTTCAAGACTCCTATTTAAAGCCCTCACAACTCGTTTGTGCCACAATGTCCAGGCGCTAGTGTTACTTTTGTACTGCAGCACTGTAACTCGCCGGCCCAGGCTGAACATATAATATCATCTAAAGTTATGCCTAATTTTTCACACTCATCGAGTCTTTTAAGAACAAAAAAAAACGTCCTCTTTCTTCTCAGTACTTAAAAACTTGGTGGTCAATTCTGTTAAAAGCTGGACAGAGTGTTGTCAGGATGCATGTACAAAGAGTCAGAGGAGGGCAGTGTGACGTAGAAGTGGTTAGGCATCACTTTGTATACCACTTAAATTTCATTATTGTTTGAGCTTTTATATAGGAGTTGAAGCTTTCAGGGTACCCTAACCACTTCATCAGATACATCTTTCTCTTCCCTGTACCTTTACTTCCTAAAATTGTCTAAATTTTAAACGCTTTTTTACATAAATTAAATACCACTTTCTGCATCTCCTCGCCATAAATTCCACCTGCAACTTCTTCATCATTCAAATCTTCAAAGTAATACATTACACTGCCCAACACCAATTTTGCTGATTTAATTCTAACACCTGTTTTTAGGTAACTTTGGTGTTCTGATTTCAAAAATCACCTTAGTTTTTGCCTATCACATCAGGTTTTCGAGCAATCAAATACGGATATTTTGGAGATATCGCATTTTGGCAGGGTTATGCCCAATTTTTTTTTCGTTTCAAAAAATAAGTTTTTACATACTCAGAATCAGCATGGAAAAGTAAACAATTGTGCAGGGAGTGAACTTTAATATACAATGGTAATATTGACACATAAAGTGATTAAAAGTGTTTAAATAAGCAAAAAACGAATCCATATTAAAGCAAGCACGGGACCAGTTTTCTTAACATTGTCTTTTTCTTGTTTTCTTACTTTTCAGTGCTGATAAATTTTCTCTTATAGGACTTCCTAGAATGAGAGATGTCAAGACAATCTCTTTGCAGGCTCCAGCAGTAGTCAGCCATCATATGGGTATCCCATCTTCTTTGGTATCGTTCTTCCATCACTTTGATATCTTGGTGGAACCTTTCACCTTGTTCTTCACTAACATCACCAAGATTTTCTGGAAATTTATCCAGATGACTGTTGAGATAGTGAACTTTAATGCTCATGTTGCAACCCAACTGCTGAAAGTTTACAAGTAAATCCTTTACAAGATCTTTATAATTTTCAGACTTTTTGTTTCCTAGGAAGTTCTTAACTACTGCCACAAAAGCATTCCAAGCTCTTGCCTCCGTTTCGGTCATTGAGTTACTGAACTGCGGATCTTTCATCAGTTTTCTTATCCACAGATAAAATTTTAACAGCAAAACAGCTGTTAACAGGTCTCAAAAATCATCAATTTTGATAAGTGCCCTTCATGGATCACCCAAAATAGGCATATTGCATTGCACGAAAACCTGATTTGATGGACAAAATCTAAGGTGATTTTTTTAAATCAGCACATCAATATTATCCAGAAACAGGTCTTAGAATTAAATCAACAGCAAAAAATTTTTTTTTGTTGGGCAGTGTTATCACATCGTTTTTGGACCTCATAGATCTACTTTAAAAATCTCCTGAGTCCACCCTTGCTCAAAGCCTTTCGCAAACTTATTCCCCGCTCGTGACAGCCTTACATAATCATTGATTTTGAAATGCACAGAACGTGGTGATGCTCTACGGTTATCTTTTCTAGCCTCAGGCTCTATATGCGGGTCTCTTTCTAAAAGCTCGTAAGGAGATGTTCTAATCATACGATGCCGTGACCGGTTGTAGGATGAAGCCAGCGGCTCCAGAATGTTTCTACAGTATATCTGTATTTGTGTTTATGTGTGAAATAACGATGCATATGTTCCTTTATGGTACGCTGAACTCTTTCGGCTAAAGATGCCTTATGTATAGAATTGGACGTGTAATAACTGATATTAAACTCCGTCAGTATGTTCTGGAAGGCGCGGCCTATAAATTCTTTGCCCAAATCTGTATAAATATAACCAGAACTGTTTTCTTTCAACATAAGCGCTTTGGTGGCTTTAGCCGCTGATTTAGGCGATTTATTCTTCAGCGGGACTAGCCACAAGTATCTAGAGAACACGTCTATTATAAACAAAATATATCTATACCCTTCATTATACACTGAATACCTCCGCATGCCTGTTAAATCCGCCTGCCAAATAGAATCAATCGAGGCTGCTAAAGTCTTAGCAGTTGTAAACCTTCTCACCGGTTTATGTAGTGTATAAGCATCCTGCTCACGCAAAAACCTCTCAACATCTTTTCTCTCTACTTCCTCATTCTATACGCCGCTGTACAATCTATTAACACCACCAAAGGATGCTGGATTAGAAATGTCATAATAACTTTTTCTTAATATGTTAGCCATTTACATATTTTTGAGGCGGACGAGTAGGATTGTTCGTTGGCGGATGGCCTCTTCTTCTTCCTCTTCAGAGATGCTTCCGACGGAGGCGAAGATGTGTTCAGCTGTGGTATTTGCGCTGCTTCCCCCCAAGTCTTTTAACCTGTTCTGGTTATCTATCAACGTTTTTGGGATGTTTATTTATTGTAGTCTAGCTTTAATATGTCCTTATCCTGTTGGTGAAGGTCTATCCCACTTTCTCACCAAATCATGCACGATATCAGTAGTGTGACCGCAAAATGGTAGCGTGCAATGCAATGTTGCAATTGTTGACCAATGTTGCAAAAGGGGGATGTTGAAAGAGGTTATGCAACAATGGGTGGAGGGGTCTTACGACAAGTCAATGCTGAAAAGGGGGGAGGAGTTATCCCCCAGGCTGCAATGAAGGGGGGAGGGAGCTTTGGGGGGAGAAGGGAGGATGACCTCCCCTTAAAGGGGTAACTTTAGCCTAAGAGAGGGCGAGAAAGAAGGAGGAGGGTCTTTGGGGGATAAGGTGGGATGTCCTCACCCCCAAAGGGAAACCCTAACTTAAGCCTTAACCTAAGAAGGAGAGAGATGTTCGCCTGGCTCCAGTCAGACGCATAATTTTTTTTATTTTATTTCTGTTTAAGGTGCTGCATAATGAGAGTTCATACGAGCGCCCGCCAGTTGGCTTAAGCTGCCAGTCAGCTTAGAAGGCTTAATCTGGCTTAGAAGGCGTAAATGGTTTGTTCAGGTGTACATTATTAAGGTTGAGTTGCCAGATTGCGCTATTTATTTAATTAAAACATATATTCTTGACAGTTGGCTTAAAAATCCCTCAGTCGGTTTAAAAGGCTTAATCTGGCTTAGAAGGCGTAAATGGCTTGTTCAGGTACACATTATTAGGGTTGAGTTGCCAGATTGCGCTATTTACTTAATTAAAGCATATATTCTTGACAGTTGGCTTAGAAGTCTTAAGCAGCCAGTCGGTTTAGAAGGCGTAACCAGCCATTTGGTATACATATAATTAAATAATAATATTTTTTACATATACAACCATAAAACACCATTACACCATTCTGTTTATTTAGACGAATTATTGGATTCAATTTCACGAAATATATAGAAAATAAATATACATTATTTCATTCTATACAAACGATGGAATATACATGATAAAAAATAAAATAAGAATAATAACTATAAGAAATACGAACGAGGAATATATGTATATAAGCAAAAATAAAATAAAAAGTAATATAACAAATACAAAACGATGGAGTATAACCATCAATATAACAGTACAGGAGATTATTATATATATAATATATATATATATATATATATATATATTTTATACACACAATTATATTAAATAATGAAATATATTGAAAATAAATATACATCAAAATACATACACTTTATGTTCTACTGCGCTTAACTAAAACACTAAACTCGCAGTAAATACGATTTAATATTATTTCACCGCTCAAGTTATCGCGATACCTATACTCGATGTAAATGGCCTTCATATCGTTCAAAACTATTTTTGTGCCCACTTTACATTCGGTTGGCAAGTTATCTTTAAACACGGCTAGAATACATTCAGAAGCACGCAAAAAGAAGTCATCGTTAGCCACAACATCATTATTAAGTACAAGTTTATAAACACTCCTTTCCAATCGATGGTTTATTCTTACCGATCCGAACTTTTCAATCGTGATCTCATCTTCACAATGCATTGCGGCAGTTGAAATAATCTTCTAAGTTGTAACGACAGTTGCTCATTATATAAAGAAATAGTTCTTCAGGGTGAGCTCAAGTGCTTTGTACCAAAGTTCATGATATTTCAAATAGTCTAAACCTTTTAAAGAAGCATCCAGCTCTAGACCATTGTCGCCTTGTTCAGTCCAACACCCGGTAAACCCGTCGAGCAGGGCGATGTACGCGTATTCAAGAACCGTATCAAAATAAAGCATATCCGTAACACGCGAATCTAATATAGGCTTCAGCTTGCGTAAACCGACGATTTCAAACATTCTGTCGAGGATGAAACGGTTTCACGTAGGGACAAGAACGTTATTATCAGAAGCATTCTTCCACATTCGTCGTATATCAATGCATGGCTGATCGTTATTTATACACAACGTAAAAACAGTGGCATATGAGGGGGTATCACTAATCTGTTTTCTTCTTGTACCTACACCTGCAGGAAGTTTATAACGATCCTCACTCCACTTCTCAACTACCCCGAAGACTGTATGCATCTCCTCAACACTTAAATAAACAACATTTCATTTACCAGAGTTTGTTTGTCTACAAGTCGTTTCCAGTACATAGTTAATGGCACCGGTTTCACGCCTGAACACGCGCAATGACTTCGTCACGGACACACCGTACACGGCTTTGAGAATGCTGCTCAAAGGAAGTTCCTTCGTATTCGAGGAGTGCACATCCAATCGGTTCAAGCTCTGAGATGATTATGAGCCACAGGGGAGCGGATCGGCTCGACGTGTACAGCGTTGTTCCAACGTGAAAGAGAATACAAGTAACCCATTATACTGGGTAGGTGTTTTGAACAATTTTCCGATATATGAAGCAATACCGGTTTTAATGTTCTATCACTCCAATTCCCCAGAATGCGCACCAAACATTTTCGTTCAGGGGAATTTTCACGAACTAAAGATATTTTATTCACACTCCGGTGCACTATTTGAGAGAAACATATGCCAATATTTTTTTGTTTATGCTTAGCAGACGATACTCTCTAAATTCTGTTAAAAACTCACGGAGGCCTTTAGCCACAAACTCACTACAAACCTCGTTATGATATATATTAATGTAGTGGCAAAAATACTTAAGATTCTCCATGATGACAAGATTTACATTCTCAGCCGCAGGGTACGAGTACTCGGTATAATGCAACATGATATAATATCGCTTGTCACACCACTTATTAACAACAATTACTAACCATAACCGTTGCTTCTCTTCTGCACTTGTTGTTTTTTTCACTTCACGGTATATGTAACCTTTTATAAGGTTTAGTCCTACAACATACTTCAATACATCGCTTGTACCACGAAATCCCGCAATGCTCTCTCCAGAATACCCGTAGAGTATTTGTACCTCTTGTTCCTCAAGCTTCGCACGATTCAATGTAGCCTTAAAAGTATCAAAGGAGGGTGGAATAGGGAGCCATTCAGTATCCACCGTTTCTTCACACTTTGCTGAATGCCACTTCATAAGCGTCAAACACGCAATATTAAAGGTAGCCATTACTATTTTTCTTGTACGTGGGAAAATACACGTCTGAGATCCAGGGCTTGCAGCGGTCAACTGAACACGCAGGGAAGAGATATGCTCTGGTAGTAGCAGGAGTCACGTGACCGATCATACAGGGCCAGAGCTTAGAACTTTTTTCTGTACATACTGTAAGAGTGTGATTGGTATGGTAGGGTCATTGTGAAAGTTGAACGTGAGCGATAGGTGGAGTGTGAAACTAGAGCTTCGTGTGAATGATTTGAAAGTGAGCAAAGTGAAAGGTAGTAATGGAGTTTGGGGATGATTCATGCTTGTGATCTGAATAATAGAGGTTGGAAGCGGGAGATTCAAAGTTAGAAGTTGCAAGAAGTTGGATATTTGAATGCGAGTTGTTGGCATTAGATCTGCAATCACTTCAGGTAATTGTTATATATGTACTTACTTCCATGTTAATGTGTATTTGCTATTATTGTCGAATAACTTAATTATTTACTGTTACATTGTATAGATTACGTTAAATTTAATTAATATTTAGTTTTCTTTTAATATAAGACATAATTTTTAAAGTAATTTATAAATGTGATTATTGTACAGGCTACAGAGTACAGTGGTGTCTTTAAGTATTGCCTATAGTGCAAGTGTGGAAGCCTCTGTACGAGGTAAGATTTATTTAAAATTGTTACTGCAAGAACTTGTGGAATATCGCATTGTATGTGCATTTTTCAGAGTTTTAGCTAGTATGTGTTTTACTTGTGTAAGTGATATTTGTTTATTATGGTTTAATAGGCTTCAAATTTGGAGTGTGGAACAACGCTTGGGTTCGGCTGGGGAGCTAAATTCCTGGTTCAATTAAAGCCGTTTCGCCTACCCGAGCTGAACGTGAACGGTCGGAACGTTTTTTGGCCCCGTTCCGAGGCTGAGCTTCTGAGCTTCATCAGTAAATTCGAGAATTAAGACAGGATTGGAGCAAAGCCTATCCTTTCCTGCACGTCTAAACACCACTGCTAATGGACTAGCCGAAGTGAAGTGATAGCCGAAGTGATAATTTACTTTAAGTTGGCACAGGACGTACTGCTTGTATAGCAGTTTAAGTATTAAGTTTGTGTTAGGTTAAGTATTAAGTTTGTGTTAGGTTAAGTATTAAGTTTGTGTTAGGTTAAGTATTAAGTTTGTGTTAGGTTAAGTATTAAGTTTGTGTTAGTTTGTTTAAGTATTAAGTTTGTTAGTTTGTTTAAGTATTAAGTTTGTTAGTTTGTTTAAGTATTAAGTTTGTGTTAGTTTGTTTAAGTATTAAGTTTGTGTTGAGTTAAGTTTAAGTATTAAGTTTGTGTTGAGTTAAGTTTAAGTATTAAGTTTGTGTTGGGTTAAGTTTAAGTATTAAGTTTGTGTTGGGTTAAGTTTAAGTATTAAGTTTGTGTTGGTTAAGTTTAAGTATTAAGTTTGTGTGGGTTAAGTTTAAGTATTAAGTTTGTGTTGGGTTAAGTTTAAGTATTAAGTTTGTGTTGGGTTAAGTTTAAGTATTAAGTTTGTGTTGGGTTAAGTTTAAGTATTAAGTTTGTGTTGGGTTAAGTTTAAGTATTAAGTTTGTGTTGGGTTAAGTTTAAGTATTAGTTTGTGTTGGGTTAAGTTTAAGTATTAGGTTTGTGTTGGGTTAAGTTTAAGTATTAGGTTTGTGTTGGGTTAAGTTTTAAGTATTAGGTTTGTGTTGGGTTAAGTTTAAGTATTAGGTTTGTGTTGGGTTAAGTTTAAGTATTAGGTTTGTGTTGGGTTAAGTTTAAGTATTAGGTTTGTGTTGGGTTAAGTTTAAGTATTAGGTTTGTGTTGGGTTAAGTTTAAGTATTAGGTTTGTGTTGGGTTAAGTTTAAGTATTAGGTTTGTGTTGGGTTAAGTTTAAGTATTAGGTTTGTGTTGGGTTAAGTTTAAGTATTAGGTTTGTGTTGGGTTAAGTTTAAGTATTAGGTTTGTGTTGGGTTAAGTTTAAGTATTAGGTTTGTGTTGGGTTAAGTTTAAGTATTAGGTTTGTGTTGGGTTAAGTTTAAGTATTAGGTTTGTGTTGGGTTAAGTTTAAGTATTAGGTTTGTGTTGGGTTAAGTTTAAGTATTAGGTTTGTGTTGGGTTAAGTTTAAGTATTACGTTTGTGTTGGGTTAAGTTTAAGTATTAGGTTTGTGTTGGGTTTAAGTTAAGTATTAGGTTTGTGTTGGGTTAAGTTTAAGTATTAGGTTTGTGTTGGGTTAAGTTTAAGTATTAGGTTTGTGTTGGGTTAAGTTTAAGTATTAGGTTTGTGTTGGGTTAAGTTTAAATATTAGGTTTGTGTTGGGTTAAGTTTAAGTATTAGGTTTGTGTTGGGTTAAGTTTAAGTATTAGGTTTGTGTTGGGTTAAGTTTAAGCATTAGGTTTGTGTTGGGTTAAGTTTAAGTATTATGTTTGTGTTGGGTTAAGTTTAAGTATTAAGTTTGTGTTGGGTTAAGTTTAAGTATTAAGTTTGTGTTGGGTTAAGTTTAAGTATTAAGTTTGTGTTGGGTTAAGTTTAAGTATTAAGTTTGTGTTGGGTTAAGTTTCAGTATTAGGTTTGTGTTGGGTTAAGTTTAAGTATTAGGTTTGTGTTGGTTAAGTTTAAGTATTAGGTTTGTGTTGGGTTAAGTTTAAGTATTAGGTTGTGTTGGGTTAAGTTTAAGTATTAGGTTTGTGTTGGGTTAAGTTTAAGTATTAGGTTTGGTTGGGTTAAGTTTAAGTATTAGGTTTGTGTTGGGTTAGTTTAAGTATTAGGTTTGTGTTGGGTTAAGTTTAAGTATTAGGTTTGTGTGGGTTAAGTTTAAGTATTAGGTTTGTGTTGGGTTAAGTTTAAGTATTAGGTTTGTGTTGGGTTAAGTTTAAGTATTAGGTTTGTGTTGGGTTAAGTTTAAGTATTAGGTTTGTGTTGGGTTAAGTTTAAGTATTAGGTTTGTGTTGGGTTAAGTTTAAGTATTAGGTTTGTGTTGGGTTAAGTTTAAGTATTAGGTTTGTGTTGGGTTAAGTTTAAGTATTAGGTTTGTGTGGGTTAAGTTTAAGTATTAGGTTTGGTTGGGTTAAGTTTAAGTATTAGGTTGTGTTGGGTTAAGTTTAAGTATTAGGTTTGTGTTGGGTTTAAGTTTAAGTATTAGGTTTGTGTTGGGTTAAGTTTAAATATTAGGTTTGTGTTGGGTTAAGTTTAAGTTAGGTTTGTGTTGGGTTAAGTTTAAGCATTAGGTTTGTGTTGGGTTAAGTTTAAGCATTAGGTTTGTGTTGGGTTAAGTTTAAGTATTAAGTTTGTGTTGGGTTAAGTTTAAGTATTAAGTTTGTGTTGGGTTAAGTTAAGTATTAAGTTTGTGTTGGGTTAAGTTTAAGTATTAAGTTTGTGTTGGGTTAAGTTTAAGTATTAAGTTGTGTTGGGTTAAGTTTAAGTATTAAGTTTGTGTTGGGTTAAGTTTAAGTATTAAGTTTGTGTTGGGTTAAGTTTAAGTATTAAGTTTGTGTTGGGTTAAGTTTAAGTATTAAGTTTGTGTTGGGTTAAGTTTAAGTATTAAGTTTGTGTTGGGTTAAGTTTAAGTATTAAGTTTGTGTTGGGTTAAGTTTAAGTATTAAGTTTGTGTTGGGTTAAGTTTAAGTATTAAGTTTGTGTTGGGTTAAGTTTAAGTATTAAGTTTGGTTGGGTTAAGTTTAAGTATTAAGTTTGTGTTGGGTTAAGTTTAAGTATTAAGTTTGTGTTGGGTTAAGTTTAAGTATTAAGTTTGTGTTGGGTTAAGTTTAAGTATTAAGTTTGTGTTGGGTTAAGTTTAAGTATTAAGTTTGTGTTGGGTTAAGTTTAAGTATTAAGTTTGTGTTGGGTTAAGTTTAAGTATTAAGTTTGTGTTGGGTTAAGTTTAAGTATTAAGTTTGTGTTGGGTTAAGTTTAAGTATTAAGTTTGTGTTGGGTTAAGTTTAAGTATTAAGTTTGTGTTGGGTTAAGTTTAAGTATTAAGTTTGTGTTGGGTTAAGTTTAAGTATTAAGTTTGTGTTGGGTTAAGTTTAAGTATTAAGTTTGTATTGGGTTAAGTTTAAGTATTAAGTTTGTGTTGGGTTAAGTTTAAGTATTAAGTTTGTGTTGGGTTAAGTTTAAGTATTAAGTTTGTGTTGGGTTAAGTTTAAGTATTAGGTTTGTGTTGGGTTAAGTTTAAGTATTAGGTTTGTGTTGGGTTAAGTTTAAGCATTAGGTTTGTGTTGGGTTAAGTTTAAGTATTAAGTTTGTGTTGGGTTAAGTTTAAGTATTAAGTTTGTGTTGGGTTAAGTTTAAGTATTAAGTTTGTGTTGGGTTAAGTTTAAGTATTAAGTTTGTGTTGGGTTAAGTTTAAGTATTAAGTTTGTGTTGGGTTAAGTTTAAGTATTAAGTTTGTGTTGGGTTAAGTTTAAGTATTAAGTTTGTGTTGGGTTAAGTTTAAGTATTAAGTTTGTGTTGGGTTAAGTTTAAGTATTAAGTTTGTGTTGGGTTAAGTTTAAGTATTAAGTTTGTGTTGGGTTAAGTTTAAGTATTAAGTTTGTGTTGGGTTAAGTTTAAGTATTAAGTTTGTGTTGGGTTAAGTTTAAGTATTAAGTTTGTGTTGGGTTAAGTTTAAGTATTAAGTTTGTGTTGGGTTAAGTTTAAGTATTAAGTTTGTGTTGGGTTAAGTTTAAGTATTAAGTTTGTGTTGGGTTAAGTTTAAGTATTAAGTTTGTGTTGGGTTAAGTTTAAGTATTAAGTTTGTGTTGGGTTAAGTTTAAGTATTAAGTTTGTGTTGGGTTAAGTTTAAGTATTAAGTTTGTGTTGGGTTAAGTTTAAGTATTAAGTTTGTGTTGTGTTAAGTTTAAGTATTAAGTTTGTGTTGGGTTAAGTTTAAGTATTAAGTTTGTGTTGGGTTAAGTTTAAGTATTAAGTTTGTGTTGGGTTAAGTTTAAGTATTAAGTTTGTGTTGGGTTAAGTTTAAGTATTAAGTTTGTGTTGGGTTAAGTTTAAGTATTAAGTTTGTGTTGGGTTAAGTTTAAGTATTAAGTTTGTGTTGGGTTAAGTTTAAGTATTAAGTTTGTGTTGGGTTAAGTTTAAGTATTAAGTTTGTATTGGGTTAAGTTTAAGTATTAAGTTTGTGTTGGGTTAAGTTTAAGTATTAAGTTTGTGTTGGGTTAAGTTTAAGTATTAAGTTTGTGTTGGGTTAAGTTTAAGTATTAAGTTTGTGTTGGGTTAAGTTTAAGTATTAAGTTTGTGTTGGGTTAAGTTTAAGTATTAAGTTTGTGTTGGGTTAAGTTTAAGTATTAAGTTTGTGTTGGGTTAAGTTTAAGTATTAAGTTTGTGTTGGGTTAAGTTTAAGTATTAAGTTTGTGTTGGGTTAAGTTTAAGTATTAAGTTTAGTGTTGGGTTAAGTTTAAGTATTAAGTTTAGTGTTGGGTTAAGTTTAAGTATTAAGTTTAGTGTTGGGTTAAGTTTAAGTATTAAGTTTAGTGTTGGGTTAAGTTTAAGTATTAAGTTTAGTGTTGGGTTAAGTTTAAGTATTAAGTTTAGTGTTGGGTTAAGTTTAAGTATTAAGTTTAGTGTTGGGTTAAGTTTAAGTATTAAGTTTAGTGTTAAGTTTGTGTTAATTTAAGTTTAGTGTTAAGTTTGTGTTAATTTAAGGTTAGTGTTAAGTTTGTGTTAATTTAAGGTTAGTGTTAAGTTTGTGTTAATTTAAGGTTAGTGTTAAGTTTGTGTTAATTTAAGGTTAGTGTTAAGTTTGTGTTAATTTAAGGTTAGTGTTAAGTTTGTGTTAATTTAAGGTTAGTGTTAAGTTTGTGTTAATTTAAGGTTAGTGTTAAGTTTGTGTTAATTTAAGGTTAGTGTTAAGTTTGTGTTAATTTAAGGTTAGTGTTAAGTTTGTGTTAATTTAAGGTTGTGTTATGTTTGTGTTAATTTAAGGTTGTGTTAAGTTTAAATGTTAATTTAAGGTTGTGTTAAGTTTAAATGTTAATTTAAGTTTATATTTAGGGTTTGTAAATATATTTTATTTATTTAAATGTACTTTAACTGGACCTTACTGTAGCTTGGATAAATAGTTTATGGTACCCGCACCTCGGGAAAGGAGCGTTCCGGTAGCAAGTGGCGCCCAACTACATTTTGCAATTGCGGTGATTTAGTGTTTAAATTTAAGATTGTATTAATTGTCTTTGTTAATTCGATATTTTGATCTTTATTGAATAAGTTTGTGTAAACTAGTAATTTTAGGGGATCTAATTATATTTGTTTAAAGTATTTCAGTTGCTATAGGTTAAGTTTGGATTGGGGAAAATTTTTCTGGTATTGATGTTTTTTTTTTGCTGAGCGCTAAAATATTTAGGTTGTATAAATAATTTGGTTAAAAGTTGAAGGTGTTTGGATACTTTCTATAAATTTTTTTTTTTGTTTCTCTGGTTTTCAACTGGATCGCATATGATGGGAGAGGAAGAAGGTAATTCGGAGGAGAGAGTGAGGATGACCGTGCGTCCGAAAGAAAAGGAGGAAGGTACAAGAACGCTAGGTGGAGCAAATGACCCAAGCAAAGCAATCGATGCGGTTTTGACTATCAGTGCTATGATGAATGATGATGATGTTGAGAATTTGATGAACTTGAAGAGGACTATGGAGTCGATGCTTGGAGAAATGAATGAGAAGTTGAGTAAATTAAGGAAGAGTGAGAAAGTTCCTGTCAAGGAGAAAAGAGTTCAGTTTGAATATTCTGATGAGACGGATGTTGACGAAAATGAAGTGTGGCAGGAGGTGAAGAGTAAGAGTAAAAGGAAAAGGTTATGTAGGAACATTAAGCGGGAAGGGAATACAAAAAAGAGAATGTATACGACGGATGGTAGTTCGTGTGCGGAGTCAGACAGTGAACGCGAGTGTAGAAATGCTTGATTAGACAAATTTTTGGATTTGCTTGATAGTGGTATGGATGAAGATAGTGCTTTTAAGAGGGTAATGATTACTTTAATGGGTGAAGTGTGGGAGTATCGAAGATTGTTTATGGATAAAAGTGATGTTAGAGCAGCGAACCATGGAAATATGGCAAAGGCAGAGTCCAGAAATTTGATGACTTCACTGCTGATTTTGAGAGGTATGCCAAAGAACAAATGGGATTGGATAAAAATCGATGGGCGGTTGAGCTTCGTAACTCTTTGGAAGGTCAGGCCCTGCGGGTCTATTTTAGTTGTTATAAGACGTGTGTGCAGTATAATACAATCGTTAATCGAATTAGAAATTGGTGTGAAGAGGATAGAGAGGAAGAACCTGTTGTTAGTCGGAGAGAGTTTTGGAGAGCAAAGAAAAAGATTAATGAGAAACTGAGCGAATTTGAATTTGCACTGCGTTTGCAAACATTGTACGAAGCGGCTGTGCCAGTGGATGAAAGAAATAAAGAAACTTTAAAACAACAGTTTAGGTTTCGGTTCCAAATGCTGTTGCCAAAAGATTAAGAGTAAGAATGGGTAAAGATACAGATGGAAAGTTTGTGAAGTGGATGGAGAGACTTGGTGGAATGGGCCATGGAAGAGGATGAATATGAAGACGTAAATGAACGTGTTAATGTGGCGTATGATCGAGAGTTCCCTGTGTGGGCAGTATTGCCAGAGGATGAGTGGAGGAGGCAGGCTACTTCCGTAAATGAGAAATCATATACTGGGGCTGCGAAGAATGAGGGTGGACAGCGTGCGAGTGGTCAAGGAAGTGCGAGTGAGAGGGAGTTGCTAACGTGTTATCATCATAAAAAGAAGGGGCATGTTAGGAATGACTGCTGTCGCTGGAAAGGAGCATGTTTGATATGTGGAAGTATAGAACACAGGATAAAAGATTGTCCAAAGAAATTCCGAGACGCGGGTGCGGTTAATAAGGAGGGGATTGCAAGGTTAAGATGTTATTTTTGTAGAGAGCCTGGACATACGATAGCGAAATGTCCTGCCCTTGAGAAACTGCGGTTGATTGGGATTGAGAATGCTAATCAGGGAAGTACTGCTCGTATGAACGAATGTGGAAATGGAGAAACTAGTAAAGGTGCTGAACGTACTAATTTAAACGTGGGAGCTCCGGTCTGAATAGGGACCGACCGGAGCAAGATAAAAGTGAAGCCTACATGCCGTGTGGTGTCCCTCCAGCGGAAGTTAAGATAAATGTTAATAAAAACGTAATTTTGAATCCTGAAGTGGACGAATGGATACCGGATTATAGTGGTGTATGGAAAGAACGGGAGGCTTTACCTCAGAGAATTCATAAAGTGTATGAGAATGAAAATAGGTATAGAAACAGTAGATTTTACTGCTTGGCAACGTGATCATGATATGAATATATTAGCAGCAACTAAACTAGTGGAAGTAAAAGTAGAAGTAAATGGAAGCTTGTTAAATTCTATTATTGACTCTGGGGCTCAAATGAGTTTAATAAGTGCAGAAGTCGTGTCGTCTTGGCAGGGTGTGGAAATTCGAGATGTTAGAGTGCGATTGAAAGGGTTTGGAATTAACGAAAATGAGTTGGAATGTAATGGAGAAATGAAATAAACTTAAGAGTGTGGATACACGGTGTTGACTTTGGAGTTCATAGTTTTATAGTGGTGAGAGGACTGTTTACTGATGTAATTTTTGGTATAAATTTTTTGGTTGGAGGACACATAACAGTTAATGCTGGGAGGAAGTGTTTGAAGAAAACTGGTATAAATGGAGAAAAGGATGACTTGTATGTGAATGAGGAAAGAAGCAAATGCATGAGAATAGTGTCAAATATCCCTATATATGTGACAGAAGGAATAACTTTGAAAGACAATAAATGGACAAAAGTGGTGGTGAAAAAAGCTGAGGACAGTGTGATGCCTGGCAGCTGTCGGAGTTGTCGTAGGAGTGACGAAACTGTTCTTGTTATGAGTGGCGAGGATTTAGAACCTAAGCTTCGTTCTAGCATTCAGGTATGGTCAGGTTTGCTTGACTGGGAAGATTTGGAGACAGAAGTGCTGGTGAAAAGACAATGTAAAGCTGAAAAGGGGTATGAGGATTGGGTTTGCATGTTCAGTGGTTCGGGAGGATGATCTGAAAGATTTTGAGAGTGATGAAGTTATTCAAGTAAACACGTTGGTGCATTATGTAGGAAGTGATGTACAGTGTGCGTATATATATATATATATATATAAAACAATAAAGGATTATGGTATCCAAAGGGTACGGTATCATAGGTACCAGGCACTTGGTAACGTTTCCTGTAGGTTTTACACCTTCGTACCCCTAAGTTCTCTTCATGCCCCCCACCAAGCTAGCTCCTGCGACCGAAAATTGTGGGTCCATACAGTAAGTTGGGAAGGCTGGTCACCCTTATCATCATCGAAGCACACTAGATCCTTCAACGAATCAAAGTTAACGACCCGCCCATTCATCCGGTTGAGCGTGATACCCTTAGCCTTCACGATATATTTCATATCCTCCCCCACCCTCACCCGTAACCCACAAGTTTTTGGTCTTGCTGAGTCAAAAGAGTCGGCGTATGCGATGTCTCTATACTCATCCTTGATATCATCAGTCAACTCCCTGAGGAATTCACCAGGAGGAGGCATGTATTCACCCTCCTTCGCTGTGAATATCACACTATCTGTATCTGCGTACAGAACCCTCCGACAAGAGAATGCAATAGGCCCCAAAGTTTGATGTGTGCGTAGGACGTTGTGAAATTGGCTACAGGTATGTTTGTAACCCGCAAGGTATATGTGGCCAATTCGGTATTGTTTTACTTTATTATGTAAGTATTACCTACATTCACGATCTCCATGACCTCTTTATCGGGAGCGTTGGCATAATCCCAGACTTCACTATAACTTTGTGCCAAATGAACATTCCCCTTGCCAGTATTCGGTGCAAATTTTCCCCAAAGACTGTTTAGACACAACTTTGCACTAAAGTGCTTTCCTGGGTTCTTTACAATTTGGGAACGGTCAAGCTGTATACCTTCACGATCAAGGTAACGTTGAATACAGGGTGTCCCGTAACTCTGGAACCATAGGGCAAAATGATAAAAACGGCAAAAAAAAACGCCGAAGAGACTTTTGGGGACTGTTTGTGATATGAGCGAGGATGGTAGCGGCTGTGTTATCGTCGGTGGATGCCCTCGGAGGTCCACTGCCTGGTTTGTCTCCTATGGATCCCGTTTCCCTGAACTTTGCTACAAGTTTTCCGACACAGCTGTGTGTTAGCGGCTCGCGGTCCGGATGCAATCTGTTAAATTCCTCAGCGACCCCCCTCTGATTCCGATTCCTACGAGCAGAATTACCTGGATGCGTTCTTTACTCGAAGACATCATGGGCACTTGCATAAACGGAAAAACATGAATTCGTTATTTTACCCTATAGTTCCAGACTTATGGGACACCCTGTATAAGCCGATTTCTCATCTTCGGTATCAACTCCTTGCCGATACCCTGATACTTCTACCTTATCCTTCAAAAAAGCGTTTATATGTGGCGTGAAAAGGTTGGGTAGCTTCTGAAACCTCCACACCTCATGTATCTTCAATATTCTGTACCCATGGCGAACGGCTAGGTCCAGCTCAGGGCTTGTATATACACCTCTGATCTTACGCTGGTTGGTTGTGTGATTACAAGCCCCATTGTTCTCCTCTGCACACTTCACGCACAGGGGAAACATGAGCTTGTGATCTATAACGACTGGTAACATCGGCATCCATAAATCACGTGGGGGGAGTACATCTACGAAAGAAAGACCGAAATAGTTCCCGTTCAAATTTGTGGAGAGCACCTCGATTGGGACGCAGGTCAGGACCCACCAATTTTTCGTGTGCACCTACGGGGTACGGATTGTTCTTCATCACGTAGTGACATAAAGAACAGAAGTCATAGTAATGGAGTTTCACACCCTCCGTAGGCGGAAAGTGCAGCTTGAAGGGATTTGTACGCCCTCCGAACAAGCTACCACTGCATTTGATAAGATCCAGGACCATTGAACGCTTGATCGTGTTTATTTCTTCACTGTACTGTCTATCTGTTTCCATCTGTTTCCATCTGTTTTCCATGCTTTTAGATTAAAACAACAATTTCCACAACAAAAAGCAAATTCTAGAGTTAATGACACGACTGAATCTAAGACGCCCACTTCAGCTATAAAAGTAATATGCGAGGATGAAACTCAGAGATTTAATACTAAAAAACAGAAGAAAGCTGAAAGGATCAAAAATCTTCGTCAATGACGACGTATGTGAGGAAACGTAAAATTCGTAAAGAAAAGCTCCCTCAACTCATAGAAGCGAGGAGACTCGGGAAAGTTGCCTACTTCCTTGGAGCGAAGTTAATGATTAAAGAGAGAGAGACTCTTCCAGCGCGGAATACTTCGGTCAAAGGAGTTCACCTTGTTAGTGAAAAAGTATTCGAATCTATGAGAACTAAGAAAACGCCAGCCGACAGTCGGCACACAGGAGGCCTGCGAATAACTCCGCATACAACCTCAACAGTCGACTTTCCCAGTCTCGGCTCAACTGTGCGGTAATCCTTTATTCCCGTATTCTGTATCTAGTGAAATTGTTTGAGAACTACTGTTAAATGGCTTTCATCGATAAAGACTTTCATAGTATACATATGTGCCGATATTAATCATTTCAATTCATTACCAAACAATTCTGTATCCAGTTTAGAGAATCTAGATCAGGAATCTGGTATAGGCAATTGCATGGTCTCATCGATAGACGAGTTTAATGCCTTTGTATTACAAAAAGATATTTATAAAAATCTTTCAGTACTAAATCTAAACATTCGAAGCTTACCTAGGAACTATAACTACTTATTGGCCCTTTTGAAAACTTCTACGGTCAAATTTAGTGTTATAATACTCACGGAAACTTGGTTAAATAGTAGTATTAAAAACCTATATAATATAGATAATTACGTTGCTTATCATACTGTAAGAGATGGTCAGATTGGGGGGGGGGGGTATCTCTGTGTATGTGCATCAAACTTACGACTCTAACGAAGTATTTTCTCTATGTAATAGTGACAATGAAAACCTGATTGTGAATATAAAAGACAAAAGTAATGTATATTCTGTCCATGCAATATATAGACTACCTAATACTAATATCAATAGCTTTTTAATTCACTTAGATAACATGTTATGCAACTTTCATAAATCGAATGCCATAGTTGCGGGAGACTTCAACATCAATTTGCAATCTGAAACAATCTCTCATAAATTTTTAAACTTAATGAATTCTTTCTATCTTAGTCATTCTATTACCAAACCCACTCGAGTCTGCAGTTATGGCAATCGAATAACAGAATCTACGATTGATAACACTAGGCAACAAAGATTTTGTTACAGAAGACCAAATAGGTGCTCCTAGCTAATTTCGGTATGCTGATTTCAAATCTATAATTAGATTTTTTCTATCACGTCTAGATTTTGTGTAAAATGCAAATCACTTTTAGTAAAATTTTCTACCACGTCCAGATTTTGGTTTTAATCGGCTTAATGCCAGTAATATGAAACTTGCTTTTCAAGGTTAAAGCAATTTTTTTTGCCAACTTTATACAAATTCGAACAATTTTGATAAATAAAATTTATCCCGAGTCGCTACGTGACAGTCAAGCAGAACGGTTGTTGAAGCTCTCTGCTGATGAGCAAGTGACAGGTTGTGGTGACTTGTGTGTTTTTATAGCATTTGTTTTGTACTACGGTGTGTATTTCTTTTTATTTTGCACATCGTAATAATTACTTTCTACGTTTTTTCAGATATTGTATGGTAATTCAAAATGGCATCAAATAGACGTGCTTGTGTAAATCACCCAGACAACTTCTGCTTTGTCTGTGGACAATATACACCTAAGCCACAACGTAGAAACATAACAACAAAGATTAAACTTGCCTACAAGTGTTATTTTGACTAAGTTAGGAGACCAACAGAGGGACTGGGCACCACATATTTGCTGTGCACAGTGCAATGCAATGTTAATAGCTTGGATGAATGGTAAAAGAAAAGCTATGCCGTTCTCAGTCCCCATGGTTTGGCGTGAGCCGAAAAATCACTTCAATGATTGTTATTTTTGTTTGACAAAGATTGCTGGTTTCACAAAGAAAAACAAATCAAAGATCACGTACCCAAACTGCGAATCAACAATGAAACCAGTACCACATGATGAAACAAATCCACCACCAGTTCCACCAGCAACGATAACAGACAGCAGTTCATCTGAAGATTCTGCTAGTGATATAGAAACAGGGAAAGATGGCATATATGTTCCAGATGCAAATATTTCCCCACATTTGTTAAGTCAAGCGGAGTTAAATGACTTAGTGCGCGATTTGGAATTACCAAAAGAAAAGGCAGAGTTGCTTGGTTCAAGACTTCAAGAATTTAATCTTCTCCAACCAAACACCAAAGTTTCCCATTTCCGCCATCGCCATTTGCAGTTTTCATCATTTTACTTACAGGAAGAAAACGTTTGTTTCTGCCACGATATCAGTGGTCTGATGCAAGGGATTGGCTGTCGCTATGATCCAAAAGAATGGAGACTGTTCATTGACTCTAGTAAAGCTAGCCTTAAAGCTGTATTACTGCACAACGGCAATGAAAAACCTTCAATACCTGTAGCACATGCCACTGGCCTTAATGAGACTTATGAATCGATGAAACTGCTGCTAAGACTCATCAAATATAAGGACCACACATGGAATATTTGTGGCGACCTTAAAGTTGTATCATTACTTCTTGGGTTACAGTTGGGCTACACAAAGCATATGTGCTTTTTGTGTCTATGGAACAGCAGAGATGACAAGAACCACTACAAAAAACATGATTGGCCATCTAGAACTGAACATGTTGTTGGTAAATACAATGTGAAACACCCAGCACTTATTGACCCTCAGAAAGTACATCTTCCACCACTTCACATTAAACTTGGCCTTATGAAAAATTTCGTGAAGGGTATGGATCATCAAGGTAGTGGTTTCCAATATTTAAAGGATAAATTCAAAGGAATATTGACAGATGCTAAGCTAGAAGCTGGAGTTTTCACTGGACCACAGATCCGCAGTGTCATCCACGACTCATCGTTTCCATCTAACCTAAATGAGAATGAACTAGGAGCATGGACATCTTTCGTTGAAGTTGTCAAAAATTTTCTTGGAAACCACAAAGCTGAAAACCACCGTAAACTCGTAGAAAACATGCTTAAATCTTATGAAATAATGGGATGCAGAATGTCTTTGAAAATTCATTTTTTACATTCTCATCTTGACTTCTTCCCGGCCAACCTTGGGGCTGTAAGTGACGAGCATGGTGAGCGCTTCCACCAACAGATCTCAGTTATGGAAAACAGATACCAAGGTAATTTCAACCCAAATATGATGGGAGATTATTGTTGGTTCCTGCAGAAGGAGAGCTCGTCATCCTACAAGCGACAAAGGAAGAGGACACACCAAAGTTTCACTTAAGAACAGGAATTTGCCTTTCAGTAGTAACAACAAAATACTAACGCGCTTTGGGTGGATGGTTGGGCGCAGGGGTGGTAACTCCGCCAGCGGAATTCCGCTGTCTGTCTTAAGCCAGAATAAAGGAGGAAAGACATCCCTGTTCACTAATTATTTAAGTATGCTTAACATAAAACGTGGCACGGAAAAGTAGCTTAGACGGCTTTCGTAATAGAAGCGGGTGAGAAAAAAAATGAAAAATAGGGGTTTTCGGTTACACAAAATCTGGACGTGATAGAGAAATTTTGATATCAGATCTGAAATCAGCATCAGCGCTTTAGTAGGAATCAGTAGTTCACGTGTCTGTAACAAAAAAAAAGTTGAAATTTGTTGCCTAGTGTAATATATTTGTAAATAGCAATGCCCTTGTAAACTCTGGAATTATAACCACTAACATCAGTGATTATTTTCCTACTTACGCTATTTTCAATAACATTGTTCAGGTTGCGGACAAAACAACTATTGATTACAGAATATTCTCAGAGGTTAACAAAAGAAAATTTATTGGGGCAGTAGAAAATACTCGACTTGACTGTGACGAACCTTTAAATGACCCAGATCATATGTTTCAGTTCTTCTATGACACCTTATTCCATATTTTTAATATTTGCTTTCCTTTAAGGAGAAAAATAGTTTCGCCCAAAAGGGTCGCAAATCCATGGATCACTCCAGGAATTATCACTTCAATAAAGAATAGAGATAAATTATTCAAATTGCAATTGCAGAGCAAAATTCCTAAAATACAATATACTCAATACAGAAACAAATTAACTAAAATAATCAAAATTGCAAAATATAACTATTATAACAATCAATTTTCCAAACATAAAGGAGACATGAAAAACACTTGGACAACCATAAACAATCTTCTTGGAAAACAAATTAAGAAAAATCCAATAGAGAAATTAAATGTTGATAATAAAGAAATCACTGATGATACTGCTATTGCAGACTCTTTAAATGCACATTTTACTTCAATAGCGGATAAGCTTCGCTCACAATTAATAAATAATGATGACTCACCTCTAGAATATATGCCGCCCAGCCCACTAAATTCATTTTCTTTTGTTCCTGCTACCTCTACTGAGGTCCAGAATATTATTGGTAAATTAAAAAATACAAAAAATAACATTCATAACATTCCTGTACCTATATTGAAACTTGTTAAAGATAAGATATCTGTAACTTTGGCTAAAATTACACTGGTCAACAAAGATTTTTCATCAGAGTAAAATTTGTGGTGGCTGGATAGCATTTTTCACGCTGATTCCAAAACTGCATTCAGATATTTTCTAGCACGTATAGTTTTCAAGATGAAGGCATATATATAACTACACAGATTTAACCATTTTAAATAGGCAAAATACTAATATTTCAACATTTGATTGTGTTTATTTTATTGTGTTTTTTTAGTTTATTCATCTTATTTATTTCAATTATCTTAATTATACATCTTATGTATTTCAGGTGTGAGCTTTTACGTCTAGCAGCATTGTGATTCAGGCAACAACGCCGTGCTTTGTGTGTCAAAAGATCAGTCCAGTCCAAGAACTTGTGTCAAGTTGGTGTACATTTTTTTTGAATTTATAGTTTGCTCAGGTCAGTCAACATGCCTCGACAATGTAAGAATGACCCCGACAAGTTCTGTTTCGTATGCGGCCAGTTGACAACTAAAACACAGCGACGAAGTATTACAACCGACATTAAGAAAATATACAAGCTATACTTTGGTTGCCATCTAGGTGACCAAGATAAACCATGGGCGCCACATCAAATCTGTTCTGGCTGTTCAAATGGATTACGTGATTGGCTTAACAAAAAGAAAGCTTCAATGCCATTTGCCATACCCATGATATGGAGGGAGCCGAGAGATCATCATGAAGACTGTTATTTTTGTAGTGTGAACTTAATGGGGTTTTCTGCCAAGAACAAACACCAGATTGTATATCCAAACTTGGATTCAGCACGTAGACCAGTAAAACATGATGAAACATTGCCCATTCCAATTCCCCCAAGTGATAGGCTAGATTCTATCATAGATGACATGGAAAGTGATGAAGGTGCAACTGGCGTTTCCGGACCATCTACAGAACCAGAGTACACTTTGAAGGTAGACATTTAGAGCCTAAAAAGTTAACCCAAGGACAGTTGAATGATCTTGTTAGAGACTTATCGCTGTCTAAAGAGAAATCAGAGCTTCTCGCCTCAAGACTAAAGGAGAACAATTTACTTGAGAACAATGTTCGTATTAGTTACTACCGAAAGCGGAATTTTGAATTAACAGCATTCTTTTCAGTAGACGGTCCTCTCTGTTATTGCCATGACATCAATGGACTATTTACAGCCATATCTCAGACGTATGTGGCATCTGAGTGGCGCCTCTTTATTGATTCGTCGCAGAGAAGCCTGAAAGCAGTTCTTTTGCATAATGGTAATATAATGCCATCCATCCCCATTGCCCATTCCGTCCATCTAAAAGAGACATATGACAATATGGATATACTACTTAAGGCAATCAAATACGACAGTCATCAATGGAATGTTTGTGGAGATCTAAAAGTTATAGGAATGCTTATGGGTATGCAGTCAGGATTCACAAAATTTTGTTGTTTCCTTTGCCTGTGGGACAGTCGCGCCACTATAGAACATTACACCAAAAGTGACTGGCCACTTAGGTATACATATGTCCCAGGGATAAGCAATGTCCAGTCTGTCCCTTTAGTGGATCCCCAAAAGATCTATCTGCCACCTCTTCACATTAAACTTGGTTTAATGAAGAATTTTGTTAAAGCAATGGGTAAAGTCAATTCTGAAGGGTTCCAATACCTTTCAAGGAAATTTCGAAGGTTACTGCAGCAAAATTGAAGGAAGGAATTTTTGTTGGGCCACAAATAAGGGAGGTTTTGAATGACACTGAATTTGAAAAAGTCCTAAGTCCGCTGGAATTGAAGGCTTGGCTGGCGTTCAAATGGATATGTGAAAACTTTCTTGGAAGCAACAAGTCACCTGCGTATAAGGATGGAGTCAAGAACCTCCTTGATGCCTTCAAAGAAATGGAGTGTCGAATGTCGTTAAAAATTCACTTCCTGCATTCCCACTTAGATTTCTTTCCTGAAAACCTTGGTGCAGTGAGTGACGAGCAAGGAGAGCGCTTCCATCAAGATATTCAGATGATGGAGAAGCGCTACCAAGGATATTGGAATGAAAGCATGATGGCGGACCATTGTTGGATACTGTTTCGTGACAATCCAGGCCAAATTTACAAAAGGAAATCACACTCACAGCGCTTTTAATAAAATAATGTATATATTCTTTATTTATAAGTACATTGAATAAGGTATATGATGTATTTGTTGTTTAGCATTCCTAAGTTTGATCTATACATCCATAAATTTTCTTATAGCAATATCAAAAACTTAAAAATATCAAAACCAGTGTATCTATATAACTATATGTGCTAGAAAAACAATAAAACCAGATTCGGAATCAGCGTGAAAAATGCATTAAGAAAAGTGTGATCATGTTTGTGATGAGAAAAAAATGTTTCATTTTGTTGGCCAGTGTTATCAATCAAAGTATTTCCAAAGGAATATTCCCATCAATGCTAAAAACTGGTTGTATAACACCCCTTTTTAAAGGGGGTGATCCTACACTAGCAACAAATTACAGGCCGGTGTGTTCATTATCTGTGTTCAGCAAAGTTTTCGAAAAAATTGTAAAAAGTAGAATGCAGCGATATTTAGAATCTTACAATTTATTATCTCCAAATCAATATGGCTTCCGTAATAATAGAACAACGGAAATGGCTATTTTAAATCTTATGGAAAATGTAAATATAGCTAAGGAGAACAAAGAAATAATGATGTCAATATTTATGGATTTGAGTAAGGCGTTTGATGTAATAGACCATAATATTCTACTTAATAAATTGTATTGTTACGGCTTTAGAGGGGCAATCAGTGATTGGTTTAAAAGTTATTTGTCCGATAGATATAATTTTGTATCAGTAAATAAGGTTTGCTCCACTAAAGCGCTTGTCAAACATGGTGTGCCACAGGGCTCAGTGCTGGGTCCACTGTTATTTTTATTATATATAAATGACCTTCCACGTTCATCTGATATACTGAACTTCATAATGTTTGCAGATGATACAACTCTCTCCTTTTCTTGCAAAGATGTTAATACAGCTAAGAATATATTTCATTCAGAATTCATCAGTGTAATGAAATGGTTGACCACCAATAAACTCTTCCTAAATACCAGTAAAACAAATTTCATGATTTTTACTAATAAAAGAAATGTATATCTTGATGAACTCAATGTTAATGAAATCACCATAAAGGAGTGTACTGTAACAAAATTTCTTGGTGTAATGCTAGATAAGAATTTGCAATGGAGTGATCATGTAAATTATATCGCGAAAAAGATTTCAAGGAGCGTTGCTATAATGTTTAAACTTAGAAATGTAGTCCCTAAACAAGTTTTATTGACTCTTTATCATACTCTTGTTCTTCCTTATATAACATACTGCACCCTTGTTTGGGGAAACTCCGCTAACAACGCATTAAATGGTATCTTTGTCATCCAAAAACGAGCAATAAGGTTATTATCTGATGCTGATTTCCTTGATCACTCTAGTGCATTATTTAAAGAGCTAAACCTACTAAAGCTCAATGATATAACCAAACTGGCACATTTTATTTTTATTTACAAGTGTAAGAGCAAAATCATTAATTTGCAATGGGTAAATAGATATTTTGTAACTCATCAAGAAATCCACCCGTATCAGACCAGAAATAGATCAAAGATTGTTATACCTAATTTAGATTGTCTTCATCTCAAAAACTACCCATTTTCATTGGATTGAAACTATGGAATGACTTGCATGCCGATATAAAAAATATTGCGAATGTAAATTTGTTTAAAACCAAGTTAAAATCCCGATTAATAATGGATACTAACAAAAATCTTGGATTAATGTCCACTAATAATGTTTAATATTGTCCATTAATATTGTTTAATATTGAAATACAGGCTTTAACTATTAATAATACTTATTTACTTATTTATTTATTTTATTATTATTAATTTATAACGGCTAGCTGCTTATTTTTAATAAGAGCAGTAAAGCCTAAAGCTTAAGGGCCAAATAAAAAAAAAAAAATAAAAATAAATAGTCGAGCTTCACAATTATTTATGTCATTGTAAAAATTGTAAATTGTAAAAAGACTACTGTATTTATTTTATTATTAATAAAGGTTATTCTATCTATTCTATCTATCTATCAGTGCCTCATACTCCTGCTCCCACAAGACCTTGTGAGTGAAATGGAGCCTATAAGTTGATCGCTGATGCGGGTCCATGCAAGACTGTCGGCAGGAGATCTACCCTGGATATCTCCTACGATTCCTCGCTCAGGACAGGGGCATCCGTGCCACCAGCAACGGTTAAAGGAGTACAGTCTTCTCACCAGTGGCACGGTTTTGGCTTAGACCATCAACCCAAAAAACACGACCATTAACCTTAATGGGTACTTTCCCCGTGTTGCGGGCATGCTTTATGATACACCTGTCTGCTGCTGTAGGTGTATGAGCCAGTAAATAGCCTTGTGCCCATAACTGCAGGGATTGTTTCTGTGAATGACGGCTAAGGTGTCTTTAGGCATGAAGTTATTCTTGAACACCGTAAAGCATAATGAGGCGTTCGTGGTTGCGACTTGCGATGGATCGCATTTGAAACGGTCTATGTACGTCCTTCTAAAGGCCTAGAAACATACTCTAAGCACCCGCACATCATTCACGCAATAACGTTCATATTCATCAGCTATATTATAAGGATTAGATTCATTAAAACTGTTGAAGTGGCGGTAAAAATCTTCACGTTCATAATTAAAGTAATGTTTGGGTGGAGGTATTCCTACGTAATTTAAAGTTTCGCTAGTGAGGAATGTGTAAGGGAAATATCCTTTTGAAACTTCAGCGGTTAAGCCCATGACCTTGGGGAGCTTTGCTAATTTACAAGGAGTGAATAATAAAGTGTCTGTAAACTGTACAATACCTCTTATTTGCGTCTGTATAAGTTTGTTTCCTCTTTTCAAGGGATCTCCTGTAAATATCTCAGATGACTCGTGCTCCAGCAACTCTTTATAAAGGAACTGTGTGTCAAATTTTGCCCTGTTATGGGCAAGAATATACACAGTCAATTTTTTTAACTTGTCCGCTAACTTGATAATATCGGACACAAAGAGTTTCACAGGGCTATCGTAGGCAATCGTTTTAAAAGCGTTTGTCCGTTTACCACATTTATGACACTCATCACACTCGATCTCCATGCACTCATCACAGATAGTCTGGCTTACAAGTAAGTGTGGAATAAACTCTTTGGTTTCAGCGTTCGTGTATGTTTCTATAACGTAGTACAGTTATACAAGGGCTATTTTTAGGCTGAGCGTCTTTCATGTAACATACATGCTTTGCACCAACCGCCTTTTATTTCTCATGGCATGTAGAACAGTGAATTTCATCACATTTATGCGTGAATTTTCCCCAATTATCCATCATGTGAAACACACCACATTCACAGATTCTTATTTTCCTGCACGTGCCAATTGACTTATGGAGCTCAAAACAGTTATTATTGAAAAATGTGCGTCTACACACATCACCATCCCTCTTCTGAGCTTCAACTACACGGCTTTCACATTTGGAGCTTTTACACTCCTCACATACCATATGGAAATCTTTACAATGTTTCACTACATCATCCGCGAACGCGATACAACCCTTGCACAAATCATGATGTCTTCCATATTTTCGACTTTTATCATAACTCGCTTAAAGGACCCTTATATTACGGATGGGGAGATACGTTGTTTCTGACGGTCCTAAAATAAGTAGGGGTCTTGTACGATCTCTCACAAAGCTTTTAAAAACACACACAGTCGTAGATGATCATCCATTCCAAACACAACTATACGAACATTCATTTCCTGTTCTACCCTTCTCATCTCTTCTGGACCCATATTACAGTCAAACTCAAGTTCACAATCTACAGCTAGTTTACGGGCACGCTCCACTACCGTAGGCAACGAAATTTTTTGGGCTCGTGTATTTAGTGCAGTAAACATACGAGCTAAGACTACTGCTATAGAGCCGCAACCACGATCGACGTTTATATCCCGCCGGTAAATATCCTGAGAATTAAAGTTAAGAGTGTAAGGTGTGGCACTATGATCCGCAACACGGAATACATGGTCAATATTTACCGTGAATTTGTCCATGTTGAAGGCTACACTACTTTGAGAGGCTTTCATTATACGGCCTAGTATATACTCTATATCTACAGCTGCCAAGCGTCTGAATGCTATTACTACCCAAAAATCATCTACATTCTCGTCATCTGATGATCTGACCCGAACCCGAAGGACATCCGCGTTCTGACTTCATGTTCTTCGCGGCTCTGAAGGGGAACCTCTACAATACGTTCAACTATGCGTCGCAGTCCGTGTTCAACACCATTGCTATACATGGATCTAGGATCAACCCTGACTATATACCGATTTCTAGTCAAGGCTGGGGTTGGGGTAGTGATGCGCACCAACTCGAATGTTATGCCATCCTCCACAGTATGAGAAGCTTCTGTGGAGGAAGTACCCGGAACTCAATAATGGGGCATATTTGAGGAAGGTAATATTGTGAGAGTTGTGTCGTAAGACGTAGAGGGTTGGGGCCCTATTACTCGGGGTCTAACAACCGCGCAATCCTAGCACGCTTTATACCTGACGTAGAGGGTTTTTTATCATGCCTCCGCTTTGAATTGTCGCTTGCAACAGGTATCGATGGCGTGAACTCGGCAATGGGGATGGAGTCTGTGATCACAACTACACTGTCGTCGGGGTCATCTGTAATATCGATGATGGGGTGCTGTACCTCATCGTCATTCACGGTTATGTAGAAGAAGAGAAAAACAAGATTGTAGAATATAAGGAAAATCACTTAAATATTTATTATATTTTGTAAATGACCCACTTAGGGGTGTGACGTGTTAAAGATGGATTCTGTAGAAAAATCCAGGTTCACGAGCCCATCCACATGTATTATATCTGGCCCAACAGGATGTGGTAAGAGTGTTTATGCTTAAAATCATTAAAGAAAAGGGAGAGAGATGTTCTCAAAATTTGTGTATAAAGTTATATGGTGCTATTCGACGTATCAATCGGTGTTCAAATAGTACCAAGGTGATATTTTGTTCAACAAAGGTGTATATGACGTTAATTCGTTACAGGGAAAAGACCATACAGTCATTGTAATTGATAATCTTATGTTGGAGATGGATAAAACGTTGCCGAGACATTTACAGTGTTCTCCCACCATCTTAACATAAGCCTGTTCTTCATCAATCAGAATCTATTTTTCAAAAATAGGTACATGCGCGTTGTGTCGTTAAATACACAATATCTAGTATTATTCACGCAACGTAGAGATTTATCACAAATTGGGGTATTAGCCAATCAAATGTTCCCGAATGAGCGTAAGAAATTTTTGGAAGTTTATTAAGAAGCTACAAGTCAACGTTACGGATGTTTGCTTTGTGACCTTCATCCGAGAAACAAGTTTAGGGTGATTCTAACAACGAATATATTTCGAAACGAGCCTGAAACGGTGTATATTCCAGAATGACAAAGAGGCTAAAGAAATACCATGAATTAATAAAAATCTATAATCGACTGCCCCGGGCAATGCAACAGATGTTTGCTAAAAATATCGACTCCGACTTTTTAAAATGCATCTTTGAAGTCTGTCTTAATGTTATAAATTGCAATGTATGAATGAAACCCTCTCAGAATGCTCGACTACGCCGATAAAACAATATAATATGTACACTCGCTCGTAAAAGTCAGACTGTAGGGAAGAAAAAAGAATTATTGGACAAAGAGGGGGGTCATTTCTCCCCATCTTATTTTCAGTTTTGAGGCCTTTAATGACTAGATTAATATAATGAAGAAAATGGTAGTGATTCCACACGAGGTGTATGCTTCACTGCAAAGTTCAAAGAGTCCAGACACGGTTCTAGAACCCCTTAAAAGTAGGCTTAAAAGAATGGAATGAATTGTTAGCTCTATTAAACAGTGACAAAACACGTGATGAGAAAAGAATCTTATACCAAGAAGCTCTGCAGAAATTTCTTCACGAGTACGAAAATCATAAAAATCCGACAAAGATCCCGTGCTTATTAGGTACACCACGGACAACGATGAACATGGCGATACAGGACCTATGCCCGACGATAGAGCTAGCCAACCAAAGAATAACTGCTCGGCCCCACAACATATCGGGCATATATTAAACAGCACCCTCCCACATACATTGAGGAATAAAGGTTTAAGTCTTTATAATCTATTGAAAGAAGATCCCAACATACAATGGATCGATACAGGTGAGATCATTGTGGAAGGAGCAAAGGTACAGGGATCGAATATTGTAGACATCTTCCATGATCTGGTGAGAAAGTGGGATAGGCCCTCACCATCATGATGGTAGCATATTAAAGCAAGACAACAACAAATAAATGTCCCCGTAATAATGATAGGAAATCTGAACAGATTAAAAGACTTGGAACATGCCTCACATGTACCACAACTGAGAACACCATCACTCACAGCGGCAGCACCTTTGAAGAGGAGAAAGAAGAGGCTAAACAACGATCAACCATATCCACGTGCCTCTAAAATACGCAAATGGCTAACATATTAAGAAGACGTTATTATGACATTTCTAGCCCAGCATCCTACGGAGGCGTAGATAGACTGTACAGAGGTGTTTACAATGATGGAGTATGAAAAAATGATGTTGAAAGGTTTTTGTGGGAGCAGGACGCTTATACACTTCATAAACCGGTGAGAAAGAGGTTTAAAACAGCCACGACAACAGCGGCATCGATTGACTCTATTTGGCAAGCAGATTTAACAGACATTCAAAGATATTCGGTGAATAACGATGGCTACCGCTACATCCTATTCATAATAGATATATTCTCTAGATATCTGTGGTTAATTCTTCTGAAAAATAAATCTCCTGAAACAGTTGCTGAAGCTACCAAAACGTTGATGTCGAAAACTAACAGGGTTCCTGGCTATTTTTGTACGGATATGGGAAAAGAATAAAGAATTTATTGGCCGAGCTTTTCAGAACATGTTGACAGAGTTTAATATTAGCTACTACACCACCAATTCTATACATAAGGCCTCTTTCGCTGAGAGAGGAAACGCATGCACCGGTATTTTACACATAAAATCACATACAAATATGTAGACATTCTGGAATCATTGGCCTCATCATACAAACGCTCACACCATCGCACGACTTGGACAACACCTAACGGGATTTTAGAAAGAGGTATGCGCACAAAGCCTGATGTGAGAAGAGATGGAACACCACCGCCACACTCTGTACGTTTCAAAATCAATGATTATGTAAGGCTGTCGCGTTCAGGAAATAAATTTGCGAAGGGAATTGAGCAAGGATGGACACGTGAGAGTTTTAAAGTTAAGGCTATGAAATCTAAAGGCGAGATAATGTTGTATTACGTTGAAGATTTGAATGGGGAAGAAATCGCAAGAGGTTTTTACCAAGAGGAGTTGAAGAAAGTGACATTTAATTTAGGAAAAAATGTTTTTAAAATTGAAAAAAATTTAGGCAGCAAAGGTTGAGGAAAGAGAAAAATGTACCTAGTGAAATGGCTAGGATACCCAGAAAACTTCAATATCTATATAAAAGCTGATGCAATAATGAAGTTTAAATAGTATGCAACATGACGCCTAACCATTTCTACGTCACACTCCCGTTCTCTTTATCTCTGACTGTACACCTTAACAACACACTAGCCAACTTTTAACAGAACTCGACGGACCCATTGAATTGGGTCATGATACGTATGAGGTGGGTATATGCGAAATTAGGCTGAATACCCTTTTTTTAAGTATTGATTACACTGGTATGCATCAATCTTGCTGTCAAGGGTTTTGTAAGTGATTCTTAGAGAGTTTTTCCTGCTGATTTCGAATCTGCAATCCGTTTTTCTCAATCAGCTCAGGTTATCCGGCTATGGCCTCATAAGTAAAATAGAATTTTTCGTGATTTTGTCAAAGCGGAATTGGAACAGTAACATCTATCATCACTTGTTTCACTTGTGTAATATCTTTTTTTACTTTTCAGGCATATAGATAAAATATTTCATAATGAATAGAGAGTGTAAAAATTATCCCAATAGATTCTGCTACATATGTGGGACGGTTACCATGCCAAATAACCAGTCCCAAATCACTAAATTTGTGAAGACAATGTATAGAGCATACTTTGGAATTAAGCTAGGGGACCATGACAAAAATTTCGCCCCTCATATGTGCTGCAAGACGTGCATTGAAAATTTGAGAAGATGGAGCAAAGGCAGAGCGAAATCTTTGCCTTTTGGAATTCCCATGATTTGGAGAGAAGGAAAGGATCACATGACAGATTGCTATTTCTGCATGACAAACCTCCAAGGTGGGCTTATAAATTTATTTTTCTTAAATATTTTGAAATCCTCGTATGAAACTTGACATAATATTCACCATAATGTAATAGTCACCATATATAGCATAATATTCACCATAATGGTAATCATACATTTACATATACATATTGTTATAGAAAATACATTTACACATAAATATTGTTATACAAGTTACATTTACATATACAATGATTGTATATTTTCTTTCTTTTTCATTCATATTGTCCCCGAAGGGACAATATGAATGAAAAAGAAAGAAAATTACAGACTCCATCGACCTATTTCATATCTTACAGACCGCAGCCTTCCCTCACGAGCCGCCACTGTCTGAATGCTTCTTCTATTTCATATGCAAGTTTTATATCCATGTTTCTGTGTTTCTATTTTCAGGAGTTAACAAGAAGAATAAACACATTGTTGTATACCCTGATATTCCTTCTGCTATGAGACCTGTACCCCATGGTCCTGGAATTCCAATACCCGACCCACCTCAAACCCTGGACTTCGATGATTCTGATGATGAATCAATGACCAATGCCAATGACCAGTCCCAGTCGTATATACCTCAAAATACCGCTTCAAATGAGCCGAGGCCTCTCAACCAGGCCAAACTTAATGATCTTACCAGGGATTTAGAACTTTCCAAATTAGCTGCCGAGATCTTGGGCTCACGACTTCGAGAGGACAAATTGCTGGCTCCGGGAACAACATTCTCCTGGTATAGGAAACGAGAGGAAGAATTCCGCAAGTTTTTTGCAGTGCACGAAAATACCTCTTCCTTAGTGTACTGCTGCAATGTTGAGGGGCTAATCGAATCCTTGGGCCTGCCATATAACGCATCAGAATGGAGGCTATTTATAGACTCGTCTAAACGAAGTTTGAAAGCAGTACTTCTCAACATTGGGAATAGGGTTACATCAGTCCCTGTAGCACATTCCGTACAACTTACTGAGAGCTACGATAACATGAAAATTTTACTGGATGCTCTCCTATACGACCAACATAACTGGAGGATCTGTAGAGATTTGAAGGTAATACTAATATCATAAGTAAACTATTGCTATTGACTATGTTGTTTTTCCAAAGGTTATTTGAGAGCGTATAAGAACACTTAACTTCCCCACAGAAGTGATACAGTCCAATGCATAGATTTTTTTATCTGATAGAACAAATTCTCTAAATTCTTTAAATATCTTCATTTTTTTTCAGATTGTGGCATTTGTATTGGGAATGCAAGGGGATACACGAAATACCCATGTTTCCTCTGCAAATGGGATAGCCGAGCGGATGAGAAGCACTATGCACAGCGTGAATGGGCATCCAGAGAGAATTTTAAACCTGGGTCGCATAATGTCGTTTCAGTGCCCCTTGTACCACCAACAAAAATTTTGCTCCCACCACTTCATATTAAGCTGGGCTTGATGAAAAATTTCATCAAATCAATGAATAAGGAGGGTTCAGCATTCCGATATCTCGAGAGTAAATTTCCTCATATATCTGATGCTAAACTAAATGCTGGGGTTTTTGATGGTCCTCAAATTCGAACTTTGATCAAGGATACTCAGTTCGAAAACGCAATGACTCCAACTGAGAAGAATGCCTGGCAGGCATTCAAATCAGTTGTCATTGATTTTCTTGGCAAGCGTAGAAGTCCAGAATACGAGTCCGTTGTCGAAAACTTGATGGAAGCTTTCAAAGCTCATGGGTCGCGCATGTCCATAAAAATGCACTTTTTGTGGTCCCACTTGGACTATTTTCCTGAAAATTGCGGGGATTATAGTGAGGAACAGGGTGAACGATTTCACCAAGATATCAAAATAATGGAAGAGAGGTACCAGGGAAACTGGGATATCAATATGCTGGCGGACTATTGCTGGTGTTTGAAGCGAGACGTGCCCGAAGAAAAACACAGACGGAAAGCCAAAAAAACTTCATTCCTTCCTCAATAAACTTTTTTCCATATTCATTGTATGAATAAAAGTATTTATTCACACAATGTTTTCATTTTTCACGAGTGTTCTTATAATATTACTCGTATCTACAGTGTTTAAGCTAAAAAAATCAATAAATTTGGGGATAAAATTGGACTTATAATAAATGGCCAATAGAGAAAAAACCTGACCTGATTGAGGAAAACCAATGTCATTTTCGAATTCAGCATGGTCGAATTATATAATATGAGTTGAAAAAACCCTCACAGCAGACAAAAAAATTTCATATGCATACCAGTGTTATGAAGAACCCGTTTTTACGGTTCTTAGAGACTGTAATGAGTGTGAAAAAGCAGGGGTAACTCGGGATGAAACCATGCTTACCACCCTCACTAGGGATGCACGGTATTACAGTACAGAAGTAACACTAGGACTGGGTCACTATGGTGAGGTTGAAGATGTGAGAGACTTAAACGTAAGTTTAAAAAGCTCAAATCTTACGGACGATTTTGTATACGAAATCGTAAACAATGATCCCCATGCATGTACTCTAGCCCTAAAATCGCAGGCTAACCGAAATATTAAAGACAAAAGAGTGTTCAAAATTATGACCGATGGACGATATCGATCAGTCATCCAACGAGATACATTTCACGAGGCACAGCTCGACTTTTCCAGCATAATGTATCAGTTGAAATTGGAGAAAATGGTTAATGGCTATAAACCCCCAGACATGTGCTATACTTACAGCAATATAGTGGAGCACCAGTTTGTTGGGGATACCTAGGCACGCCTGTTGCACATAGCGCACAGCCCCAACCATAGGGGAAGGAGCTTGATTATTACATATGACAGACCCCATTAGTTGAATGTCGCAGCTAATCTAATAACCAATATCTCAATATATATAAGAACGGTTGAGGGAAAAGATTTCCCATTCGGTAATAGGAACTTAACAGTGAAGCTGCACTTTCGACGCACTGAGTTATAATGGACAGAGAACCTTTCACAGTCTATCGAGGTGTGAGATATCAGCCCGGTAGTGGGGTTGGATCCATTTTTTCAACCATACTACGTACGGCTGTCCCCTTGCTGAAGAGGGGTGCCAGATATCTCAGGATGAAAGCGATACAATCAGGTCTTAACACGGTAGAAGACATAATGGCTGGGACTAAACCTAAAGTAGCTCTAAAAAACACTTAAAGCGTACACGGGACGAAATCATCAAACATGCAAAGAGAAAAATGCGTGGTGGTGGGAAGAAGAAGAGGCTTGTCTGGAAGAAGGGGTTACCGGCACAGTTAAACGTAAAAGGATATAAAAAAGAAGTGTTCTAAGCGAATGAAACCTATGGTTGATCATTTTTTGACTGATATAAGCTAAGGACATTGCTCTCATGATTCATAGTTTGTTTACCGCTTGTCGAGAGAGGTGGCACTATTTTTGGCTCGCATGGCACGCTTTATCCATCCGTGTAGTTCACAATGTTGTAAATCGAAACTGTCCCTCTTTGATATGCCTCCAACTCAAGTTTCTATTGAACACAGCAACTTTATTACAGTTAATCCGTTAAACACAATTAGTTCCCGGAGTGCCCCTGTAGAATTCGTGATACCCAGCTCAAGCACTTACTTTTTTGATCCAAGCTGTATGCACATGTACGCCAAACTACGTATAGCCCATTCTGATGGAACGGATTGCGATAAGTAAGTTGTATACCCTGAAAGCAACTTTGTACACTCCATATTCAACCAGTGTGATGTGTATTTAAATCAGCTAAACATCTCGGCAGGAACGGGGTACTATCACTTAAGATCCTATCTGGAAAATGTGCCGAACTTTTCAAAAGAAGCGAAGGATACCTTTTTAACTGCCGAGGGCTATTATGCTATTATCAAGCTAAAGACGAAAGCAGTATAAAGGCTAAATTTACAAAGTCTAAGAAAAAGATATACGAATGTTTTGGACGCCTGCATACAGACTTGACATTCCAAGAGAAATTGCTTGTGAATGGTGTTCATATGAAAATAAAGCTCACCCGCACGAATCCTGAGATCTGTATAAATCTGGTGGCTGATCAAGAAGCGGGAGCAAAACCCGTTGTGATTCACATTATAGAGACATACCTCCGCGTACGGCGAGTGAAACTGAGTTCATCAAAGCAAAAAGAAATTTAAAAAAAATTTACTACACGCCACAATAAAATACCCAATTAACAGAGTACAGATGAAACTATACATGGTACCCGCAGGGCTGGCTTCGAAACAGATAGAAAACGTAGCCCTGGGGGATTCTACCTAAAAGGTTATTAATTGGATTGCAGGAGCACGCTTCGCTGAATGGAAAATATAAAAAGAATGCCTTTAAATTCGAGAATTTCAACCTTAAAAATATAATTCTATACGTCAAAGGAGTTGCGTTGGGTCGGGGAACATTGGATACGGATTATTCAACAAACGCTGTGATAGTAATCTGGCCCATATCGCCGGTGCTTGTGATGGGGTTGGGGTTGGGGGAACGCAGAAAGAATTCAGCGATCAAATTAACTTTTATCCCTTTGATATCACTCCTGACTTAGCGGCTAGTGTAAATACACACTTAAGTCCACAACAAAGTGGAAACATCTATCAGATTGGAATTCGTCAAGCCTATAGACGCGCCTATAAGTGTACTAGTATACCTCGAATCACAAGCTCTAATAGAAATTGACAGATTTAGGAGCGTTGTCACTGACTTTTAAAATGGATGCGAATACACTTCAGAGAGTGATGAATAGTGACCGAATCACGCGATCCAAATTTATCGGTGTGTTTGTGAAAAATGAAACATTGAAATTGACAACCACGAGAGATTGCGGTAGGCTTACTGTGAACGCAGATGTTGTTGGTAGTGAAGGGAGTCATTGGTTTGCAATCTATTTTAAAAATAGGGGCCGGAAGTACTATTTTGATTCACTAGGGATTCAGCCCTGGAGTGACCCTGTTGTTTAAAATTTCTCGAGCAGTTGCATATCCCCGAAATTGTATGGAATCCATACCGACTGCAAGGATATTTTAGTAATACTTGCGGGATATACTGCCTCTCATTTCTCATGCATATGTCACGTGGTAAGGAATTTATAAATTTTTAAAATTTATTCGACACGTATCACACTCAACGGAATGACGAAATGGTATGCAGACAGATAAAAAGGCGTTTTTCCATCGTCCGCACTAGTTGTATAGTATGATGTTTTGTTCTACATATATATATTTGTATGCAATAATGTTAGTTTGTGTATTCTGTAGCTTATTTAATGGAAACTAATTGGTTATTGTAATAAAACATGATTCATTTCATTTAATAAATTGATGAAAATACATTGTGTCTTACCCCCCTAAAAAAGATCGAAACATAAGAAAAAACTTACATTATTTCGTTAATGATGTGAAAATCGCTGGGTTGACTACTCGGTAAAACTTCTACCTCCGTATTCAGGTCCACGACATGCGTTTCTTTAAAACGAAAAGATTGTATAACACGAGTCAAATCCTCATCGGACCTTTAAACGGAAAGGATAATTAATTAGTTCATACTGAATCTTTTTTAATAAAAACCTAATTGTTTAAAACATATGCAGAGTATACATATAATAATTGTATTACAATGTGAAGATATCTTCGAACCGCTCAGAAAAGATCCTGTGAGAGAAAATGCCGAATAACATTTCATTATGGAAATTATAAAATTATTTAAAAATTGCAAAGGATTTCTATAAAAAAATTCAACAAATCAAAACAAGCTTTAGCATAATAATTATTGCTAACTAATCTATAATTGCGGATACCTGATATTTTAACGAAGCATTTTAAATGTGTTGAGATGAATTACTACAACCCTCCATATATATATATATGATGAAATAATCCAAAACCTTGCTCTTTCTCCTAATGACAAGCACACTAAAATAAATAACAAGTTCGCGAATAACTCTCTACAAAAAAATAAAATTAGAGGCACATAATTACATTTCTAAGGCAATCCCTTTCGTCAGATCGTAAGGAGCGTCATTGCAAATATTATCAACGGATTGCTTTGGAAACAATCCGTCCCGATCGGCTGCGTTAAAAAGATTAATTGTAGACACCGCTGCAGTGTCTCCATTTTGATATAAATCAGATAAACTGTAAAGTTCTTGTGAACGACTCATGAAGGAGGGAATGTTTATTCACTGGTGAAAACTGTTGTAGATTCCAGCTGAAAATATTTCCTTTTATATGCATGATCCTCAAACACTACCCACAAAAGACTAATAGGCGGTTCATAAGTTTGCTGGTTGGTTGTCAATGTAACTGGGCGGGGCTATGTTAAATTTGTGTACCAATCGTAACACTGATATAATGGACCCACGCTTTGGACGTCCTGATTGGTCGCCTTCACGACTAATGGTGTCTTTATCTTCTCTCCGTAGATTTAATGTTCACATCACAAGGTGTATGAGTGAATTGCGACTTGCATTCTCTACCACGACAATATTTTGCATTATTATTTGCGCCCACACTATTCTCAGCTTTCCCAGTTTGGAACCCACCCCTTCATGCAATATTATTACTACTGTAAACATACATTTGCACCACCCTATATATATATATGTATTAGTGGTGGACCGGATATCCGCGCTTTTTTAACATCCGCATCCGCACTTCTGACTGTGGATGTTATGCGGATATTACCTCTAATAAATTATGCAATTTACAATTAAATTATCCTATAAAGTAGCTTATAAGGCCCAGTCATGCACATTTCAGGTAAAGTATTAATTATTAATGAACAAACAAATATATAAACCTCAAAATATAAATACCATTAAATCAACAAACACTGCCTGTGCCGTTGTCCCTACTCCACTGATTTTTTTTTCATAGCAACACAGTAACTTTTCAGAATTAAATTGTTCGTATAAGATCAAGCAGTCTATCGTACTTCGAACAAGATTCTTTTAAATAAATACAAAAAATAGTAAATTCTTTAGGTAAAATAAAAATGCTAATTTTCTATAGCAAACACATTGCAAAAATGAAAACATTAATGTTAATTTTAATTCTTATGCATTGCCTGCCATAATAGTAATATCACGAAATTTGAAAAATTGTCATATATTCATAATTCTATATTATATTGATAGATTAACTAAATATCCGCATCCGCGAATATTGCAATTAAAAATCCGCATCCACAGATGTTGAAAAACTGACATCCGGTCCAACACTAACATATATATATATATATATATATGCATATAACTGCAATGACCGCGCAGTATATAAATGAATAGAAACGACATAAGTGTTAAGGAACGTCTCTGCACACGAAGAGGAGAGATAACGAATAAATGAAAAATGAGGTGAACCGCCCTGGAATCGAACCCAGGGCCTTCCAATTGCCGGTTGGACGCGCTACCATTATGCTACGGAGAATTTCGATTCGTGATTAAGTGAGGGCCGTAGCATAATGGTAGCGCGTCCAACCGGCAATTGGAAGGCCCTGGGTTCGATTCCCGGGCGGTTCGCCTCATTTTTCATTTATTCGTTATCTCTCCTCCTCGTGTGCAGAGACGTTCCTTAACACTTATGTCGTTTCTATTCATATATATATATATATATATATATATATATATATGGGAATGAACTCAGAATGGTTCCCTGAGTTTTTTATGATACACAGACCGTGCATGGAACAAGGAACTCTTCTGGGAAAATTAAATCCACTATAGTCCGAATAGGTAATTGTAAATGACAAATACCATAGTTTTTCTTTTTCATGATGCAAGCCCGACGTGGGCAACGGGTCTCTCGCAAAGAGGTCCTATAAATATAGCTTCCCTCACCAGCTATCTGCAAAGCAGACAGGATCCAGCTTTGGGACATGGATCTAGGGTTTAAAGCAGCCTAGCCCCACTACATTTAGAACCTCAATATAAGTAAAAGACTCGTTGCATTCACGTCGGATTGAATAAATCAAAGAAAAAGGGGTAACTATTATATTTTTAGCCAAAACCAAAACTGAAACCTCAACTGGCAGAATTGAGCGTCCACTTTTCAAGGCACATAACTCAGGCAAAAAACTCAGGGAACCATTCTGAGTTCATTCCCATCATGAAACGGACATGTTATGTGCCTTGAAAAGTGGACGCTCAATTCTGCCAGTTGAGGTTTAAGTTTTGGTTTTGGCTAAAAATATAATAGTTACCCCTTTTTCTTTGATTTATTCAATCCAACGTGAATGCAACGAGTCTTTTACTTATATTGAGGTTCTAAATGTAGTGGAGCTAGGCTGCTTTAAACCCTAGATCCATGTCCCAAAGCTGGATCCTGTCTGCTTTGCAGATAGCTGGTGAGGGAAGCTATATTTATGGGACCTCTTTATGAGAGACCCGTTGCCCACGTCGGGCTTGCATCATGAAAAAGAAAAACTATGGTATTTGTCATTTACCATTACTTATTCGGACTATAGTGGATTTAATTATCCCAGAAGAGTTCCTTGTTCCATGCACGGTCTGTGTGTATCATATATATATGTATATATATTGTTGGATATGGGAATATCATAAGGAAATTCATTACTTAATCAAAAGCTAATTTAGCCTATAAATAATTTTTTCATGGAAAACAATCACGTGATGCTTATGTGTATATATAATACAATTTAAGATCATTAGTTATGACAATATTGAAAACAATAAATAGGCGTCGATAGAGGTTCTTCCTGTGTAGTCTTGGACGGATTTACGTCAAATGGACCTTTGCGGTTAACCTTTTTGGTTGACAATTCACCTGTTTTTCGAGTTTATACGTTTAGATTCTTCTGCCTTTCTTGGTTATTTTTGTATGTTTATTTTTTATATCATTTGTTTTTTTTCATCTGGTATTGGATTAATGGAGGTTTTATTTATTTTTTTTACTACGCCATGGATTAAAATGAAGAGTCAAGTGTATTTCTTGTATTGTTAATTTTTGATTCGTTTTGCGTCAAAATGTATTGAAATAATTCGAGCAATTAAAGAGAACGTTTTACTGTCTCTTGTGGGATAGTATAAAGCTTTCGCTTAGTGTGTGTGTGTGTGTGTGTGTGTGTGTCATTTCTCGTTCAGCGTTGTGAGAATGCGTGGGTGGTCATTACAAGTTTGGACTCATTACGCACTTTTGTATTTCTTGGAATAAAAAGAGTTGTTTTAATGAAGACATTATATTTATATATATATATATATATATATATATATATATATACACAGAGGATTGACAAAAAAACTTTCGGAGAAGTTAGTTAAAATGTTTATTGTTTTTCTTTTATAAATACCGGGTGTCCATAAAGTCCTTGTGCAATTTAAAATGTTAATAACTTAGGTTCTACATGAGATAAAAACAATCTGTAAAATGCATTCGATAGGTAATTTATTCCAGTTTATATATATATATGTATATATATATAAAATGTGTACTGTTATATTTATAATGTTTATTGTTAGTTAAATATTCCTCGTCTTTGATTTCTCAGAATTTTCTTTATAAAAAATATAGAATAATATAAAAGTGTGTATATATATATATATATATATATATAAAGTGTGTACTGTTATTTTTGCCTGCATTGTTAATTAAATAAAGTGTTTTAATTAGTTCTTTTGCTGAGCAAATTAAGAAGAACGTATCCCTCGCTCTTGCCTTTATTAAATAATATAATTAAAATAAATGATACTGCCTGGTAACCCTGCATATATACATAATTAAATAGTGTCCTCTGGAACTCGTCTATAAATAAATAAATAAATAAATAGTGCTTTCAGGCAACTCATCTATATATAACTAAATAATTAAAATAAAAACAATAATTGGCAACGCATCTATATATAAATAATTAAAATGGTGGTATCTGGTAACCCTCCTTATATAAATAAATACAGTGCTCCCTGGTAACCCCTTCATATATAAATAAATAAGTGGTATCTAGCAACTCCAGTCCCTCTATATAACAGATGCTGGGCCCCTGGACGCTCATTATGCGACGGTCACCGGTGGAGTAAAGAACTCTCTCCTCTTTCCTTTTTAAGTTAAGGCATAGGTTAGGGTTTTCCTTTGGAGGGTAAGGACATCCCACTTTTTCCTTCTCCTTTCTCTCCCTCTCTTAGGTTAAGGTTACCCCTTTGGGGGAAGGTCATCCTCCCTTCCCCCCTAAAACTCCCTCCCCCACTTCATTGCAGCTTGGGGGATAACCCCTCCCCCTTATTCCATAACCCTCACCTCTTTGCAGCATTGACTTGTTGCAAGACCCCATTTGTTGCATAACCTCTTGCACCATCCCCTCTCCCCTTTGCAAAATTAATCGACATTTCCAACATTGCAATTACAATTGCTCTCTACCATTTTGCAGTCATACTACTGATACCAATGATGTTCGAGCCCTGTACCTTTGACTCTTCAACAACAACCTCGCTTGTATCGAACTATTGTATAATGGGGTCCTCTGTTGTGACAGCAAATTTGCGTGCCGAAATCTCTTACGAGAATAGGAGCAGAAATTTTAGTTTTAAGATTTTGTTGTTTAAATCTCTAAAGCAACGTAGTTTAGACTTAGAGTATGGTTATTGAAGAATATCAATAGGTTTCTTGTTACAGGGTTAAAAATAAAAATGTTTAAAATTGTTTAATATTCGTTCGATTTTTATTTTTTTGTTCTCACGTTAATAGTATAACCCAGAACAGCCTTGTGGTAGAGATTTATGGTAGGGTCGAGGAGCGGCCCAAGATTCCAAGAGAAGGGAAAACAAGCTGGCTGGGTTCAGATGTAAAATGGTTTGTTTTCTCTTCGCTTCGTGGTTAAACTTTTGTGAGACAGACTTCGAATCCACTTGTTAAATTGGACCATGACGTTCGTCATAAATTTGGGAAACCAAGTGGCCTTGAAGAAAGAACTTTATTTTAAGTTGATTTTAAGGAAAAGGAGGAGCTTTTTTTTGGAAGGGAATGTCAATGTCCAATCAAAGGACAGTGATTCTTATAACACCCAGTGAGGGAAAAGAAAAGCTCCTTCTTTCCTTATGTATGGATGAAAGTTTTCGTAGGGACGACCTTATGTAATGAAAATGTTTTTGATAGGTCATTCAGAATATTGTAAGGCGGAGTCCTTGAAATTTTAAGGTGTAACTTAGATTTCTAAGTTAGTTGTAGTTCGGTCCTGTAAAAAATAAAGTGGCTTGTAAAGAATGAATCTTTAGGCTCTGTGGCGTGATTGAAAATTTTTAAGTTGAGTTAAAACTGTTTCACGTTGTACTTAAAATTTGAATTGCTTTTGTTTTGTGCGAACTTAGTTGGAAGAGCTTAATGAATGTTAGCCGACAGACAAAGAATTTTGTGAAATTTCGTTTTATTTAATTTTGCTCAAATTAAATGTTAAACTGTGAGTTTGTGACATATTAGGTTTCCTCAGGGAAGAGTCAATATTTTGTGTCGAAGTTGGTTCCCGTGGAAACCCGGAAAGCTTAGTGCATGACCATTCAATTATTGGGAGAAGTAATCTAATTTATTTGATGGACTTTTTTCCTGGAAGAATCTGCGGAACTCGCGCAAAACTGTCGAGAGTAAATTTCCCAAATTTTTGTAAGTAAACTTTTTGTAAACTTCTTAGATTACGAAATTTGAATTTAGTGCTGTTTTTAAAGTTACAAGCAAATAAAAAAACCCTCTGTATAAATGTTTTTTGAGACTTAAATGCTTGCAAACATTTTCTTTAAATTAAGAATTTGATTTTTTAAACAAAATTTGTAATTGTGCATCCATATATTTCTTTCAATTTATGTCTTAGTGGAGTGAAATTAAATAAACTTTATAAGAGGGAGTGTGTCGTTTTTATGCTACCTTGCAATATGCCTCTTGTAAGCTGAGGGTAAATTAACATTGAAAGTTTGAAAATTCAAAGTGGGCTTCAAGTAAGCCGAAGGAAACTACAAGTAAAAAAAAAAACAAAAAAAATCGAAAGGCCATCCGAGTGGATAGGCAGAGTCATCCTGAAATAAACGAACACGCGCGTACGAAATAAGTGCGATCGAAAAAAGGTGCGCACCATATAAATTAAAGGGGTTGACACCACATAAATTTAAATGAATGGGTTGCGCACCACACCTTACTCAATAGATTGTAAAGACTTAACCTTTTATTCCTCAATGTATGAGACTACTTTTTAATACATGCTCGAGGTGTTGCGCTCCGTTGTTCTTCGACTGTTCGTCTCTAACCTCGGCCCCAGGTCCTACGCCGTCACGCACATCATCAGTGCTGTGTCTGATAACTATGGGTACCTCGGACGGTTTCTCATAATCTTCGAGCTCTTGAAGAAATTTATGTAGAGCTTCTTGATATAAAATTCTTTTCTCGTCAGGGGGCTTCTCGCTGTTTAATAGATTCACCAATTCATTCTCCATTCTTTTGAACTTATTTTTACCAGGATCTATTACTGATTCCTGGTTCTTTGTATTTTCGAACGATGCATACACCTCGTGTGGAATCACGACCACTTTCTTCATTATATTATACTAGACAATAAAGGTACCAAAACTGTAAACAAGATGGGTAGAAACGAACCACCTCTTTGCACAATAATTCGCTTTTTCTTTCCCACACTTTGTTTTTTACGAGCGATTGACCGTATTATGTTCTTGTAAGGACGTAAGCGCGACTTCTGAGTGGCCTTCATTGGTACATTGCATTATATAACGTTAAGGCAGATTTCACAGATAAATTTTAAAAAGTCTGGATCAATATTTTTAAAAACAGTCGTTGGAGAGTGCGCTGCAATCGTTGGTAGATCTTTATTAATTTGCGATATTTCGTTATCCTCTTTGTCATTCTGGGATGTACACCGTTTCAGCTTCGTTTGAGAATATGTTCGTTCTTAGAAGCGCCCTAAACATGTTTCGCAGGTGAAGGTCACAAACCAAATATCCGTTAACGTTGCCTTGTAACTTCTTTATAAACTTCAAAAAACTCCTTACGCTGATTCGGGAACATTTGACTGGCTAATACTTCAATTTGCACCACATCTCTACGTCGTGCGAATAAGACTAGATATTGCATATTTAGCGATACATCACGCATGTATCTATTCTTGAAAAACAGGTTAAGGTGGTGGGAGAATACTGTAAATGTCTCGGCAAACGGTGTGTCCATTTCTAACATGAGATCGTCAATTACAATAACCGTGTCTTCATCACCCTTTATAGACTAACATCATAAACGCCTTTGTGGAACGAAATATCATCTTGGTACTCGTTGAATACGGCTTGGTATGTCGAATAATACCATATGACTTTGGGCACAAAATTTGAGAACAGTTCGTTTTTATCTTTAATGATTTTAAGCCAAAACACGTTTTTTCCACAGCCTGTAGGACCAGATATAATGCATGTAGAAGGACTTGTGAACCTGAATTTGTATACAAAATCCATCTCTAACACAACACACTCCTAAGTGGAGCCTTTATAAAATATAACAAAATTTAAAGTGTTACTCCTTATATTCAAATCTTGTTTTTCTTCTTCCCCAGAACCGTGAATGGTGATGATGAGGTACTGTACCAGCAACATGCACCAATCATAGATATTGCCGATGATGGCGATGACAGTGTAGTTGAGGCTACAGACTCCACCTTCGTCAGCGAACCATTAACAGTGACAAACGGAGCACCCCCCCCCTCGTCAATTCGATAAGAAAGCGGATGCATGGCGGTGAAACATCTTCCACGTCAAAACCCCTTTAGTAGCACCATTCAGAAATTACTTACCCCCATTCAATACTGGCCGCCCCCTCCACTTTAGCAACAACACAGCAACCTCTAGACAATGGCATATCATTCGATCTGTTACGCAACGTCACAGCACCCTATCCCTGACTAGAAACCGGTAGGTAGTCAGGATCGACCGCCGTCATGTATAGTAACCGCTTTGAACACGGACTGCGCCGCATGGTTGAACGTATTGTGAGGTTTGCCCTTCAGAGCAGTGAGGGGCATGAAATGACGACGCGTCTGGCGCTCGAGTTCGGGTCAGCTGATAGAGATAGAGAAGATTTTTGGGTGGTAATACCCTACAGGTGTCTGGCCGCCGTAGATGTAGAGTATAGTTTGGGGCGTATAATACAAGCCGATCAAAGCGGCACCGAGCTTAATTTGGAGAATTTTACGATTAACATAGACCATGTCTTCCGACCTGTAGGTCACAACGCAACGATTATACTCAACTTTAATAGTTATCAGATATACAAAAGACACTGCTTTCGAGCGTGGTTGTGGCTTTATGGCATTAGTCTTGGCTCATATGTTTACTGTGGTAAATATAGCTGCCCAAAAAATTTGGGTGCCTACGGTAGTGGAGCGTGCATGTAAACTTGCTGCATACTGTAGACTTGAATTTGCCTGTAATGTGGGGCCTGAAGAGCTGCGAAGGGTAGAGCAGGTAATGGGTGTACGTATAGTACATTGGATGATAATCGTAGGACTGTGTATGTTTTTAAAAGCAGCGTGAGAGAACGTACAAAGCCCCTACTTATTTTAGGCTTGTCTGGGGCAACGTATCTACCCATCCGTAATATAAGGGTTCTTTACGCGAGTTATGATAAAAGCCGAAAATATGGAAGACACCACGATTTGTGTAATGGATGTCTCGAATTTACGAATGATCTGTTGAAGCAGTGTAAGGAGTGCCCCATGATTTGCGACCAGTGTAAAAGCCCCAGGTGTGAAAGTCGGGTAGTTGAAGCTGAGAAGCGTGACTGTAATATATGTAAGCGCATGTTTTTCAATAATGCTTGTTTTTCCCACTATAAATCGAATGGCACGTGTAGGAAAATGAGTATTTGTGAGTGTGGTATGTTTCATATAATGGACAACTGGGGGAAGTGTGAGCACAAATGCGATGAAATTCACTGTTCTACATGTCATAAAGAATATAAGGCGGATGGTGTAAAGCATGTATGTTATATGAAAGATACCAAACATAAAAATAAACCCTGTATAACAGTGTATTATGATATAGAAACTTACACAAACCCCGAAACAAAAGAGGTTATTCCTCATTTACTCATAAGTCGGACTGTTTTTGACGAGAGCATGAACACTGAGTATGATGATTGCTACAAATTTGGTAAGCGGACAAACATTTTTAAGGTGTCTACAGGATATTCCCCCGTGAAACTCTTTGTGAACTATTTGTCAAGCTGGCGGATCAGTTAAAAAAAATTACTGTATATTCTTGACTATAACGCGGCAAAATTTGACACTCGGTTCCTTTATAAGGAGCTGCTTGAGCACGAGTATTCAGAGATATTCACGGTTGATCCCCTGAAAAGAGGGAACAAATTTATACAGATGCAGATAAGGGGAATGTACAGTTTAAAGACACCTTGTTGGTCACACCTTGTAAATTAGCCAAGCTACCCAAGGTGATGGGCGTAGGCGCCGAAGTCTCAAAAGGGTACTTCCCTTACACATTCCTCACTCAAGACACTAAATTATGTCGGTTCCACCACCCCCAAAACTTACTTTAACTATGAATGTATGAGTACAAGCGATCGTGAGGATTTTGATCTCTACTACAACAGATTTAATGGAGATAATCCTTACAATATAGCGCATGAATGTGAACGTTGTCGTGTGAATGACGTACGTGTACTTAGAGTATGCTTTCAAGCCTTTAGAAGGATGTACATAACCCGTTTCAACTGTGATCCGCTACAAGCCGAAACCACGATCACTTCATTATGTTTTACTGTATTCAAGAATAACTTCATGCCTAAAGACACGTTAGCCGTCATTCCTCGAAACGCACCCCGCAGTTATGGGTATAAGGCTATTTACTGACTTACACACATACAAGAGCAGACAGGTGTATACATAAAACATGCTCGCAACACGGGGGAAGTTGCCAGTAAGATCAATAGCCGTGTTTTTTGGGTGGACGGCTTAAGTGAGTACCCAACCACTGGTGAGAAATGTGTGTACTCCTTTAATGGCTGCTGCTGGCATGGATGTCCACGTCCTGAGTGCAGCGTCACAGGGGCCTCCATGGGAGATCTCCATGGACCAGTACCAGCGACCAGCTTATAAGCTCCCAGTTCACTCAGTAGGTTTTCTGGGAGCATGAATATAATGCCTGGATGGAAACCGATGAGCAGTATCGCGAAGAAATAAGGGCCATCAAACGTACAATGGTGGTGGAACCCCTCAAATGCGGTGACAGCTTGTTTGGAGGACGTACAAACCCCTTCAAACTAAACTTTCCGCCTACGGATGGGGTGAAGCGTCACTACTACGATTTCTGCTCATTATACCCTTACATGATGAAGAACAATCCGAATCCCGTAGGTGCGCCTGAAAAATTGTGGGCCTCGCCATGCCTACCGTCGAAGAGTTCTCAGCTAACTTGAGTGAGAGCTACTTTGGGCTTTCTTTCTTAGATTTGCTTGCCATTCGCGATTTATGGATGCCGATCTTGCCTGTTGTTATAGACCACAAACTCATGTTCCCTCTGTGTGTGAAGTGCGCAGAGGAGAAATATGGGGACTGTAATCACACGATCAACCATAGGAAGATCAGAGGCGTATATACAAGTCATGAGCTGTCCCTGGCCCTCCTCCACGGGTACAAAATACTGAAGATATATGAGGTGTGGAGGTTTCAGAAGCTCCTCAACCTTTTCACACCATATATAAATACTTTTTGTGAGGATAATGTAGGATCATCAGGATACCCACGAGGAGTTGAGACCGAAAATGAAAAATCGGCGTATATCCAGCGCTACCATCATCGTGAAGGGATACAACTTGAACGTGACCAGATTGTGAAGAACTGTATTTCCCACCGTTAAAAAAGACGTACAATATTTTTCATTTCCCTATTAAGATCACATCAGCCACAAAATACTTTCAGAACTCCGCCTTCTACTCACTCCGCTTTATCCCCAAATTAAATTTTATTTTATTTTCACCAACAATAATAGTATCAAATCATACCTTAACCATAAAGAAAAAACACCCCAGTCCACTATCTACGCTTTTAATTGTGTTCGCTGCAAAGCGAACTATATTGGCAGTACCATCCGCCAATATCAAACAAGAGTGGACTAGCATCGTGGTGTTTCCACCAGAACTTCGCAGGCCTTGAACAAACCCTCCTAATCAGCAATAAGGGATCATTGCCACCTTCACAACCACCCGCTACTTTCCTCTAATTTCATAATTGTTAATTCAGCCAACCAACTAATCTACCTCCGTATTTTTGAGTCCCTTTATATACTCAGTATTCAACCAACCCTCAATGACTACAGTTCTTCTTCCAACCTAACATCGCCAAATAAACTCTCATACTGAAAAGAAATCCGCCATCATTCCGCTTTGCTCCATCCTTTCCAATATGGATTTTTTCAAGAAGCTACCATTCCCAATCTTCTGTACAATTAGTCCCTCACTACGTTAATAATTCGGTAGGACCCTCCTCAATTTTGATCTATTTTTTAACCGTTTTGTATTTTGCTTAGTGTTTACACTTTTATACTTTATATCATTTCATATTTGATTTTAACTTAATGTACACTGTATTTGCATTATTCATTCTCGCTAATTATCGCCAATTTTCGCATGTTCATATTAATATATTGTGTTTTTGTTCATTATATTTATTTATCTTTATTCGATTTTAAACTTTTTAGCACTGATGATGGAAATTGAATTTTTCCGAAACGTCTGTAAATAAACAACTACCATCTTTTCGTCTTCCTATTCCTCGCTCTATATATATATATATATATATATATATATATATAAACAGGAACACCAGAGAAAACATAAACATCCTTCAAGGTTTAATAGTCCAACGTTTCGGAATGCACTAATTCCATCTTCAAGGCTAAAACAATAAAATGCCATATCACATACAAAATACAAATTGCTTAATAACAATTTAAAATAAAGTAAAAAATTATAAAAGTAGCTAAGAAAATGTAAAACATTAAAACTAAAAGGTAAATAAATGTTAAGTTAAAAAGTTAATTATAAAAAAGTAGCTAGGAAAAATAAAGCATTAAAACTGAAAGGTAAATAAATAAAATAAACTTGTACTTTAACCAAAACATAGCAGATCTACCGATGATTCATCAGAATTCAGGTCTGGTTTTAATTTATAAATAACAAAGATTCCATAATTTTGAGCTTAAGGTCAGAACTTCCTGCAGCAAGTACGGCGAAATTAGACTGTGAAATTGGGTGGTTATTGTTGTGCGAGTGGCTACGTATGAGAGAATTAGGTGGTTTGCCAAGAGGTAAATTTGTATGGACCGATTTACCGAGATGTTCGTAAATACGGAATTTTAAGTGTCTTTTAGTCTTACCTATATATGACCGCATAAAGTGGTCACACTTGTATTGGTAAACTATGGATGAAATAAGAAATTTAGGAATAACATCCTTGTATTTAAATAAATGATAAATCGATTTAGACGGGATGAATATAATTTTTATACATAGTTGTGGGTAGAATTCCTTGAGCAATTTTAAAAGTTTGTTTCTTATGTTAAAACTTGAGGTTCCCATATAAGGCAAAGTGAAATACAGGATATCTTTGGGGACTGTAATTAAGTCTCTAGTTGTAGGGTTTATTAGTCTATTTAAGGTTCTGCCTATTGTGGTCTCCACCAGTCTAGAAGGGAAATTATTCTTGGTAAGGAGTTTCCGGATGAAATCTAGTTCATCGTGTAATTTAAAGTAATCTGAACAGATATTGAAAGTTCTGTTAGTCAGAGTCGAAATTAAATTTCGTTTGAAACCTAAAGGGATAAAGGAAGAAAAGTTCGTAGTAAGATTGGTGAATGTCGGCTTTCGGTAAACGAAAGTTTCAAAAGAGGAATTAGTTTTTATTATCTTAATGTCCAAAAAGGACAGAGAGCTATTAGATTCAGTTTTTGAAGTAAATTCAATATTAGGATGCTTAGAATTAAGGTAATTACGAAACAAAGGGATATGGTCTGGTGATTTGAACAGGAGAAAAGTGTCATCAATATATCTTCTATAAAAAACCGGTTTGAAGTTGGAAGGACACTCATTCAGCCGTTTGACTTCATGATGACAAAGAAACGCGTTAGCTAAGGTGAGACCAAGAGGCAGACCCATTTGAAGACCTTCAGTCTGTTTAAAATATTCACCGTTGAATATAAATATAAGGTTTTCCACGGAAAATTTTAGAAGTTCTTTCATGTGACCTCTATTAAAACCTTGCACAGTATCAGTATTATTAAAAAGATTGTCAATATATATATCAATAGTTTCTGCAACAGGCACTAGGAACTTCTAGTTATAACCTTTCAAAATTTTTGGCTCCCATACTATCACCTATAACTTATAATTTGTAGACAGTACGGGATTCTTTTTCTTTCATTAGAGAAATTACCTCATTAAATAATAATTCTTACACAATGGCTAGCTTCGATGTAAAATCTTTATTTACCAATGTGCCTGTTGCAGAAACTATTGTTATATGTATTGACAATCTTTTTAATAATACTGATACTGTGCAGGGTTTTGATAGAGGTCACATGAAAGAACTACTAAAATTTTCCGTGGAAGACCTTTTATTTATATTCAACGGTGAATATTTTAAACAGACTGAAGGTGTTCAAATGGGTCTGCCTCTTGGTCCCACCTTAGCTAACGCGTTTCTTTGTCATCATGAAGTCAAACGGCTGAATGAGTGTCCTTCCAACTTCAAACCGGTTTTTTATAGAAGATATATTGATGACACTTTCCTCCTGTTCAAATCACCAGACCATATCCCTTTGTTTCGTAATTACCTTAATTCTAAGCATCCTAATATTGAATTTACTTCAGAAACTGAATCTAATAGCTCTCTGTCCTTTTTGGACATTAAGATAATAAAAACTAATTCCTCTTTTGAAACTTCCGTTTACCGAAAGCCGACATTCACCAATCTTACTACGAACTTTTCTTCCTTTATCCCTTTAGGTTTCAAACGAAATTTAATTTCGACTCTGACTAACAGAACTTTCAATATCTGTTCAGATTACTTTAAATTACACGATGAACTAGATTTCATCCGGAAACTCCTTACCAAGAATAATTTCCCTTCTAGACTGGTGGAGACTACAATAGGCAGAACCTTAAATAGACTATCCCCAAAGATATCCTGTATTTCACTTTGCCTTATATGGGAACCTCAAGTTTTAACATTAGAAACAAACTTTTAAAATTGCTCAAGGAATTCTACCCACAACTATGTATAAAAATTATATTCATCCCGTCTAAATCGATTTATCATTTATTTAAATACAAGGATGTTATTCCTACAGTTCTTAATTCATTCATAGTTTACCAATACAAGTGTAATCACTGTATGCGGTCATATATAGGTAAAACTAAAAGACACTTAAAATTTCGTATTTACGAATATCTCGGTAAATCGGCCCGTACAAATTTACCTCTTGGCAAACCACCTAATTCTCTCATACATAACCACTCGCACAACAATAACTACCCAATTACACAGTCTAATTTCGCCGTACTTGCTGCCAGAAGTTCTGACCTTAAGCTCAAAATTATGGAACCTTTGTTATTTATAAATTAAAACAGACCTAAATTCTGATGAATCATCGGTAGATCTGCTCTGTTTTGGTTAAGGTACAAGTTTATTTTATTTATTTACCTTTCAGTTTTAATGCTTTTATATTTTTCCTAGCTACTTTTTTATAAATGTAACTTTTTAACTTCAAATTTATTTACATTTTAGTTTTAATGTTTTACATTTTCTTAGCTACTTTTATAAGTTTTAACTTTATTTTAAATTGTTATTAAGCAATTTGTATTTCGTATGTGATTTGGCATTTTATTGTTTTAGCCCTGAAGATGGAATTAGTGCATTCCGAAACGTTGGTACTATTAAACCTTGAAGGATGTTTTTTTCTCTGGTGTTCCTGTTTATTATTAAACTCCGTTTTCCACGCCATCAATCAATAACCGTTTTATATATATGTATATATATATATGTGTATATATATATATATATATATATATACAGTATATATATATATTATCCATGTATTGTACAGTGTAAAGGATTCTTCTGCACTATTATTTTGAAGCTTATGTATAAATATGTATTTTTGATGCGTGTATATATATTAAACGTGTATTATACAGGGTGTACATAAAGTCAGGATCTATTTTTGTGAAGCACTTGGAAATTATATGGAATTCAATCTAAAATGATAAAGTGGTAACATTTATTAAATAATTAAGAGTAGGATTCGACGTGACGCCCATCAGTATCCCTGCACAGCTCAAATCGTTCCGCAGCATTTCTAAACACATTCTGGAGCATTTGCGGGGTTATGTTATCTGCAGCAGTTCGTATACGTGTACGTAAGTTTTCAAGACTCGTAATCTTCGTCTGATAGACGTGCGATTTGATAAAGCCCCCATGCAAAGAATTCTAAAGGGGTTAAATCTGGTGATCTCGCTGGCCAAGGTCTGTTGCTTCCGCGTCCGATCTAGCGATTTGGAAAACGTCCATTTAGATAATCCTGAACAATTTTGGCATAGTGACAAGGAGCACCATCATGTTGATAGACGACGGTACTAACAATCCTATCCCGGGCTAACATCATGAAAAAGAAAAACTGTGGTGTTTGTCATTTACCATTGCTTATTCGGACTGTGGTGGATTTTATTTTCCCAGAAGAGTTCCTTGTTCCATGCACGGTCTGTGTTTAGCATATAATTTTCTCAGGGAACCATTCTGAGTTTGTGTATATATATATATATATATATATATATATATATATATATATATTAAACGTGCATTGTATATAGATTTCTTCTGTACTAGCTGTATTATTATTTTTGATTGTATATCTATTTAATATACACTGAGCGGCTGAAAAATCGACCCACTTGAAATATCGCGAAAAGCAAAAAAGTAGGGGGCAAGCTTCTATTTATAAAAGTTTTAAAATTCGAAAATATAGTCTGAGGCAAACAAATAACGAGACAAAACAACGTCAGCTGCGAACACACTAGCTGTAACGAATTTTCGACTTCTTTTAAGAATTCGACAGTCTGACATTCAGTTGCTCTTAGAATGCTAGTGCCACTTTTTCCTTCCACTAGTGGGAGTAGGCATCTGCGTTTAGTAACAGATAGACTTCTAATTCATTTGGGTTTCAGAATTTGACATTTACAATGGATTTGAGTGCTGTGAACGTCGCAAGAGTCGTCGCCCTATTTGAAGATGGTCGGAACCAGCGTTACGTCGCCGATGGGATAGGAATTCCAAGAACAACGGTTCGACGTGTCTACCAACGTTATGTGGAGACAGGAGAGTACACCAGAAGAACAGGATCTGAGAGATCGCGCTGCACATCTGCCCGTGACGATCATTTCATCGTCTTGAGTATTTTGCGAGATGATCGCTTGACTGCGACAAACGTCCGCAATGAGCTGGAAAGGTCTCGAGACGTTAATGTATCGGAGCGAACCGTTAGAAGGAGACTTATGGAAAGTGGCTTACATACTAGATGCCCAGAAATGGGCCCGGAATTGCTCCCAAACCAGCGCAATGCTCGTCTTGCTTTCACGCGTGAGCATGTCAGTTGGACTATGGTCCAATGGGTACGAATGTTTTTCACGGACTTTCTCCTGTTCTTCTTAACACTCTTTCCCGTCCATCGGATGTTCGAAGATTAAATCTTGATTCGTCCGTGAACAATACTCGTCCCCATTGGACCATAGTCTAATTGACATGCTCATAAGCGGAAGCAAAACGAGCATTGCTTACAAGTACCATTCACTTTTTTCCGCATCGCTATTCATGTTATTACCGTTACAATCATAATTATTATTCATTAATTATCTTTATCATTATTGTTATTATCATTATTATCCTTATTAATATAGTTATTATTCTTTTTATTATTAATTTCAGACAGGATACCCTTGTTATCCTCACTTAAGTGTGATCGACGAATGAGAGTCACTGGTCACGCTTTGCGCGGACAAATAAGCGTCACGCAGACAAAAATCTTACTCAGCTGAACAACATTTTGGCCACATGAACTTTGCTCTAAACTTTTCTGTAGTGAACAAATTTCTTCGATGTTTACATGAAATTATTCGCGACGACGTTCCCTGTCTTTTGATGTGAAGTGCGTCAGTAAAATTGTTGCGTAAAATAAAATTGTTGCGTCCACGAAGTAGTTGTTGGGGTCAAAAACGATTTGTCCACGCACGGTTTTGCGTTGACGGTTTGGGGGCAGAGAATCTTGTGATTTTCAATGCCCCACAAACCCAGTTCCTTCATCTGTCTACTCGTCACAATCTTCCACACACCTATCCCTTTATCTTCAACAATACACAATGTAATCCTTCCTTTTCACTTAACATTCTTGGTATTTTCTTTTCTTGTGAACTTTCCTGAGAAGATTACATATAGTCTCTTTCTTAAATAGCTTCTATGAGTTTAGGTGTGTTGTACCCACGCTGCAGTTTCTCCATCCCCACTTAGTTGCTATCTCTGTACAGGTGTCTTGTCCGCCCCTGTATTGAGTACATTTCTCATGTGTGGGGTGGCCTAACCCACATAGCTCTGTTTGAACGGGTGGATTCAAATACTTTTCGTCTCATCATTTCCCCGCCTCTTACTGAATATTTTCAATTCCTTTCTCTTCGCCTCAATGTTGACACACTTTCTCTTTACTATCGTTGTTATAACGGACACTACTCTTCTGATCTCTCTAACCGCATACCTCTTCCTTTAAGGAGAGCTTGAAGTGCCAAGCTTTCGATACATTCTCATCCCTTTCCTGTCGAACTCTGAAACTACCGATGAACCCTTGCGTTTGAATCTTTCATCTATTCAACCGATAAACTCCGTAACAACCTTCATCAATCCATCTTTTCCCCTGTCTCTGAACTCTACTCTTTCAAACGCAGAGTATCTAGGCATCTCGAAAACTTTGGACCTTAATTTCGGCATCTTTACTACTCCTATGGGGATGAGACGTTAAAGTTCCAGTTTAAAGTTCTATGTTTACGTAAGGAAGAGCAAGAACGAATCTTGATGTTTACATGAGAAAGAGTGAGGGCGAAACCCAAGTTAGTTTTTTCGATAATTGTAGAAGTAACGAGGGCGAAGCCCGAGCAAAGTTTCATATTTTCGTAAGAAAGAGTGGGGACGAAGCCTGAGCAAAAGTTGCTGTTTACGTAAGGAAGAGCGAGGACAAAAGTTGAATTTATGTGCCCCAGTAGTATGACCGCAAAAGGAGAGAGTGTAATGCAATTGCAAATGTTGATCAATGTTGCAAAGGAAATGTTGCGAAATGTTATGCATCAAGGGGAATGCTGCAAAAGGTTATGCATCAAGGGGTTATGCAACTATGGGGGAAGGGTTATCCCCAAGTTGCAATGAACTCCCCAAGCTTGCTGGGGGAGACCTCTTTGGCAAAGTAGGTGGGACGGCCTCACCCACCCAAGGGGGTATACCTAACCTGCCAGATTGCGCTATTCAGATATTTTTGAGAGGTGGCTTACAAATCCGTCAGCCGTTTTAGATGGCAGCCATTTGGTATAATTAAATAATAATATCGTTTACAACCAAAATGATTAAATAAAACACAATTACATTATTCTGTTTATTTAGACGAATTATTGGAATCAATTTCACGAAATATATAGAAAATTAAATATAAATCAAACGATGGAATATATGCAATAAAAATTAATAATAAGATAAGAAATACGAACGAGGAAATAATATATATATATATATATATATATATATATATATAATAATATACAAAACGATGGAGTATAACCATCAATACATTAGTACAGGAAAAAAAAAATTATATATATATATACAGTATATATACACATATATTTAATATTATTATTTTCAATATATTTAATTATATAATATAACTAAAAAATAATAATATACAAAACGAAGGAGCATAATCAGCACCATATTAATACAGGAAAAATATATATGTACACAATTATATTAAATAATTAAATAAATTTAAAATAAATATACATCAAAAAACTTTGTTCTACTGCGCAAAATACTAAACTCATGCGTAATCGAGTCTACAGTCACATCATTATTGCTTTGCACTACGCGGTAAATCCGGCTTAACATTATTTCACTGCTCAAGTTATACAGATACCTATACTCGATATACAGGGCTATTCAAAATGATTCACCTGATTTCAAATGAGAATATTTTTTTATGTTACAAATACAGTGTTTGTGATACATCAACCAAAAGAAAAACTGTCCAAATTTTGTCTCTCACCTCATAAATGCTCTATGTGACTTCCCCTAGTTACACGAGCAACGTCGACACGATAGTCGAATTCCTCCCATACTCGCTCCAGCATGTCCGTTGTCACTGACTCTACGGCAGTAACAATGCGAGTTCGGAGCTCATCCAAAGATGTGGGCAACGGTGGCACGTACACAGTATCCTTAACGTACCCCGAAAGGAAGAAGTCGCACGGTGTAAGATCCGGCGACCTACCGATTTACAGCTCGAAAACTGCAACACACAAAACGCCTTCTGCTGTGCGGACGCCATTTTCACACTGACTGTTTGTTGCTAGGCTAGGCCACGGCGTGACTTTGGAGCCCTCTCGCGGTGATCTTGTAAAACTCGGAGATTTCCTCTTTCATGTAGTGTATGCCCAGTTGATGCACGATTGATAGGTACGGAAGTATTCTCAGTTGAAATCGGATGAATCAATTTGAATAGCCCTGTAAATGGCCTTCATATCATTCAATACTATTTTTGTGCCCACTTTACATTCGGGTGGTAAGTTATCTTTGAACACAGCCAGAATACACTCAAAAGCACGCACAAAGAGGGCATCGTAGCTATCACGCCAAATACAAGTTTATAAACACTTCTTTCCAATCGAGGATTTTTTCTTATTGTCCAGAGCTTTTCAATCGTGAACTCTTCCTCATTCTGTATAGCGGCAATTGAAATCATCTTCCAACTCGTAACGACAGGTACTCATTATATAGAGATACAACTCTTCAGGGTGAACAGTGTAGGCGAGCTCTGCCCTGTACCGCTCAAGTCATTTGTACCAAAGTTCAGGATATTTCGAAGAGTCTAAGCCTTTTAAATAAGCATCCAGCTCTACACCATTCTCACCTTGTTCATTCCTACATTCGATAAATCCGTCGAGCAGCGCGGTGTATGCGTATTCAAGAACCGTGTCAAAATAAATCATATCCGTAACACGCGCGTCTAATATAGGCTTCAGCTTGCGGAATCCGACGATTTCAAACATTCTGTCGAGGATGAATCGGTTTCGCGTAGGGACAAGAACCTTTTTATCAGATGCATTCTTCCACATCAGTCGTATATCAATGCATGGCTGATTGTTATTTATACACAACGTACAAACAACGGCATATGAGGGTGCATCACTAATCTGTTCTCTTCTTGTACCTACACCTGAGGATATTTTATAACGATCCTCACCCCACTTCTCAACTATCACGAAGATTCTATTCATCTCCTCAACACTTAAATAAATAACGTTACGTTTGTTTGCGTACCTGCAAATCGTTTCAAGTACATAGTTAATGGTACCGGTTTCACGCCTGAACACACGCAATGACTTCGTCACGGACACATCGTACGCGGTACTGAGAATGCTTCTCAAAGGAAGTTCCATCGTATACGAGGAGTCGATTCAAGCTCTGAGATGACTATGAGCAACAAGTACGCTGTTTAACTCGGGGGAACAGGAGTGGAGGAATGAGTCACACTGGTGAAACGTGTACGGGTTTGTTCGAACTCGCGTTTTTCGGAGGGGTGAGGTACAGGGGTGGGCGGCTCGGCTCGACGGGGGGGGGGGGGGCGAGCCACACCATAAACTGTTGAATCATTCTACTGGACAATCGTTTAGAGAAATTTTCCGATACATGAAGCAATACTGGTTTTAATATTTTATCGACCCCGCTCCCAAGAATGCGTATCAGACATTTTCGTTCAGGTGGATTTTCACGAACTAAACACATTTTATTCACAATCCGGTGCACTATTTGAGAGAAACATATGCCCATATTTTTCCTTTTTGCTTAGCAGACGACACTCGTCTCTAAATTCTATCAAAAACTCACACAGGCCTTTAGCCACAACCTCAGTACAAACCTCGTCATGATATATATTAATGTAGTGGTAAAAATACTTTAGCGAGTCCATGATGACAAGGTTTACGTTCTCCGCCTCAGGGTACGCGTAATCGGTGTGATGCAGCATGATATAATACCGCCTGTCACACCACTCATCAACAAGACACATTATCCATACCCGCTGCTTCTCTTCTGCACACGTTGTTTCTCTCACCTCCCGGTATATGTGAGCTTTTATAAAGGTTAGGTCTACAACATACTTCAATACATCACTTGTACCACGAAATCCTACAATGCCCTCGCCAGAATAGCCGTAGAGTATTTAAACATTTTGTTCCCTCACGCTATTCAATGTATCCTTAAAAGTATCAAAGGAGGGTGGAATAGGGAGTCTTTCAGTATCCACCACATCACACTTTGCCGAATACCAATTCATAAACGTTGAACACGCAATATTAAAGGTAGCCATTACTAATTTTCGTCTACGTGGGAAAATACACGTCTGAGATCTACGTCTTGCAGTGGACAACTGAACACGCAGGGAAGAAATATGCCCAGGTAGTAGTAGGAGTCACGTGACTGATCATACAGGAGGCGGAGCTTAGGAATGTGTACACACACACACACACACACACACACACACACACAAAGGAGAAAGTGAAACGCTTGTAGTGAATACTCTTATTTTAGTTTCAAGTTAAATGTTAATTTTACCGTCTTGAATTTCGAAATAGTATAAATTCATTTTAAATTAGTTACCCCATTATAATTCAATTGTGAACCGCATTAATACTAATTTTATGTATACTATATTATTTTATTGTATGTAAACATAATTAATTATATATCACAATTGTCAGTTAATTATTTATATTCAAATATTTATTTTAATCTAATACCATGTCCATTTTACAAATAAATAATAGAAAACCAAAGGTTATATTTTCCACCTTTGGTACTGTCGCAGTTTCGCCTAACGGACTCAATACGGCTAGTGAGATAATCACTGGTTGGCACTTAACTAGCGGCAGTGCTTATGGCTACATCATCCAGGTTAACCTATACCGGATAGATGCGCTACGGTCCCAAGCCGTAGCTTGCCTAGGCCAACGACGACGACGTAAACCAACAATTGGTGACCCCGGAGCTGGATTACCCCTTCTACCCGAACGACTAGGACTAGACTGTAATGTCGTTCGTGCCCATCACCCCCTTCACCCGAACGACTAGGACTAGACTGTAACGTCGTTCGTGCCCACCACCCCCTTCACCCGAGCGACTAGGACCAGACTGTAATGTCGTTCGTGCCCATCACCCCCTTCACCCGAGCGACTAGGATCAGACTGTAATGTCGCTCGTGCCCTCTGCCCCTCACCCCTGCCCGTGCGCTCTATGCCTGCGCTCGTCTCAACCTCCACTCCTTCGTTGGGAACTTGTCGTCTTGCTTGTACGTCAGCAAGCATAGGAGAAGATGCCTGACGACGCTGGTGCCATCTCCCACTTGAGCGTAAAGCTCCCCGTCTTCTGGCCGGGTGATCCATTTATTTGGTTCCACCAAGTGGAATCACAATTCAACTTGGGAAGGATCACCGCTAGCAGGACAAAATACGATCATGTTTTGTCCTCTCTACCAGCGAGCATCATCTCTGAAGTCCGTGACGTCATCGTATCTACTTCCACGAGTGAGGACCCATACAACGATCTGAAGTCTGCCATCCTGTGCCGCACCACTGTCTCCGAGCGTGAGAAACTACATCAGTTAATCTCAAAAGAAGAACTTGGAGACCGTAAGCCCACTCAAATGCTGAGGGCTATGCAGTGCGCTCTAGGCGAACGCGCACAAACCTTCGATAAGGACATCTTTAGACAGTTGTTCTTGCAGAAACTTCCTCCATCAGCTCAGCGTGTCTTGGCCACTATGGATCCTGCTACTCCAGTTGATAAACTAGCAGAAACTGCCGACAAAGTAGTGGAGATTGACACAGCTCCGGTCAACAACGTGAACACACAATCGGAACTGGAGTTGAAAGTGAAAGAGTTAAGTCAACAACTCAACCACGTTTGTTCTCTGCTACAAAATCAACGGCAAAGAAGCCATTCTCGGTCAAGATTTACGAAGAGGCATCGTTCGAGTTCCGGGAAGATCTGCTTCTACCACTCGAAATTTGGAAAGAAGGCTAGGAAGTGCATCTCCCCTTGCAATTTTTCGTCGGAAAACCCCAGCAGCGAGTCCTAATGGCGTCTAGTACTCGCACTACCAACCTGTTATTCATAAAGGACAGGAACTCTGGTGTCAATTTCTTGGTTGATACCGGAGCGTCAGTCAGTGTATTCCCTCAAAAATCTGGTCATACGCACTCGGAATCTCCGCCCCTATACGCTGCTAACGGTTCACGCATACCCACGTACGGTACTCAGTCGCGTGAACTAAACTTGGGCCTTCACCGATCCTTCAAGTGGATTTTCATCTGTGCTCAAGTGCAGCATCTCATAATCGGCGCTGACTTCCTCCAGCATTTCAAACTCCTGGTGGATCTTGACAAGCGACGCTTATGCGACCAGGCCACACTGCTTTCTGTTCTTGCCAAACAGGTTGCCCTTCCGGACGCCTCTAACTCTGCACTTTCCCTCGTTCCCCCTAATTCCATGTACCAGTGCCTTTTCCAGCGATATCCAGGAATTCTTCAACCTATGCAGATGGGTGATACCATTAAGCACACCATTACCCATCACATTACAACAAAAGGTCCCCCTGTGTTTGCAAAACCCAGACGTCTTGCCCCGGACAAACTGAAAGCTGCCAAATCGGAATTCCAGCTTATGCTGGATCTTGGGATAATAAGACCTTCCAAAAGCAGTTGGTCCTCTCCCCTACACCTGGTCCAGAAGAAGTCAGGAGACTGGAGACCATGTGGGGATTACCGGTTTTTGAATTCGACAACCATCCCGGACCGATATCCGGTACCAAATGTCCAAGACTTTACTTCTCTTCTCCACGGCAAATCTATCTTCAGTAAAATAGATCTCGTTAAGGCTTTCCACCACATTCCCGTAGAGCCTTCGGATATTCCCAAGACTGCAGTTTGTACACCATTTGGGTTATTCGAATTTTTGAAGATGCCGTTCGGGCTACGGAATGCTGCGCAAACCTTTCAGAGGTTTATAGATGAGGTCACCAGAGGCTTAGACTTTGTTTATGCCTACATCGATGATTTGCTTGTGGCCAGCTCAACGGAAGAGGAACATAAGGAACATCTTTCACTCCTCTTTCAACGCTTAGAACAATACGGTGTTACTATTAATGCATCTAAGTGTGTGTTTGCACAGCCAACCTTGGAATTTCTTGGTCACACGATTTCGCAGCACGGAATTACCCCCCTTCAGGACAAGTGTGAAGTGATAAAAAATTACCCAATGCCAAATAATCAGCGTGAGTTACGTCGGTTTCTAGGTTTGGTAAATTATTACCACAAGTTCATTAAAAACTGTGCTAGTGTTCTTGCTCCTCTACACGCTATGATCACACACAAACGCAAGGTAACGAAATTGTTATGGTGTAGCGATAGTTTACAGGCGTTCGACAATGCCAAAAATGCTATCAATAGTGCATTGTCTCTGTCATTTCCTATCAGTGATGCCCCCCTAACTCTGACGGTCGATGCCTCAGATGTTGCGATCGGTGGGGTGTTGGAACAAACCATTAACGGTCAACAAGCACCCATCGCGTTTTACTCGAAAAAGCTGCAGCCAGCCCAAACGCGTTATAGTGCTTTCGGACGTGAACTTCTTGCTATTTACTTAAACGTGAAGCATTTTCAACATTTCCTTGAAGGCCGAGAGTTTTGTGTTTTTACCGACCACAAACCTTTGGTCACTGTCTTCAATAAAAACAGCTGTAACCACTCTCCCAGAGTCATCAGGCAACTCGATTATATCTCGCAATTTACCACAGATATCCGCCACATCAAAGGTGTCTTGAACACTCCAGCGGATGCACTTTCAAGAATAGAGATTACTTCTGTTACCCTCAGCTCTACACTGTGGAATGCTATTGCACAGGATCAAGATAAGGATACGGAACTACAAGAACTGCTCAGAGAAGACTCCACTCACTCACTTTCCCTCAAGAAAATGAGTATGCCAGGATTGTCTGTGCCCCTCTATTGCGACGTATCAACAGCTGCTATTCGCCCTTATGTCCCTCCATGTCACAGAAAAGCAGTCTTCACGGATCTTCATAAGCCCTCCCATCCTGGTATCCGTGCTTCGCAACACCTGGTTACCTCTCGCTTTGTTTGGCCCTCGATGCGGAAGGATGTCAAACATTGGACCAAAACGTGCCTTGCCTGCCAGCGTGCCAAAGTCCAAAGGCACACCAGGTCCCCCTTTGACGCATTTCCGCCCCCATCCCAGCGATTTGAGGTAATTCATGTAGACATTGTTGGCCCTCTTCCAGTGATTCAAGGCCAACGTTATCTGCTCACCTGTCTCGACCGCTTTTCCAGATGGCCTGAAGCCATCCCACTTCCTGATATCCAAGCGGACACTGTTGCAAGAGCCTTTCTTCATGGATGGGTATCAAGATTTGGATTGCCGACAAAAGTCATCACTGACCAAGGTCGCCAATTTGAGTCTTCGCTTTGGAAGAAGTTTACCAGCTTGTTGGGTACAGTACATGCGCATACCTGTGCGTATCATCCGCAAGCTAACGGCCTCGTCGAACGCTTCCATCGCCAGCTGAAGTCATCCCTTATGTGTCACGAAGACTCCCATTGGATGGATAAGCTTCCACTCGTTTTGCTTGGTATTCGCTCTGCATTTAAGAGTGATCTGAAGACTACAGCGGCTGAACTAGTCTATGGAACAACACTGCGGCTACCAGGTGGCTACTTCACTGCAGGGGATAAGTCATGTGATCCTACGGAATTCGCTCAAACACTTTCCTCTCACATGCAGTCCCTTCAGCCTGTTCCCCCTCGATTGACTAGCCAACAGAACATCTTTGTTTCCCCAGCCCTCCAGTCTTGCACCACGTTTCGTTCGTGTACCTCTCCCAAAACGGCCTCTCCAATGTCCATATGACGGGCCCTATGAAGTTCTCCGACGTACGCGCAAATCATTTCTCATCCAGCGCGGTTCCAAGGTCGACAAGGTTTCTATCGATCGTCTTAAGCCTGCGTTTTTGGAATCAACCTTAAGTGAGGTACAAGTAGCTACCAAAAAGGTTCAGCGGAAATCTGTGTCGTTCGGAACTCTTTGAACTTCCTCTCTGGTGGGGGAGTGTGTAGTGAATACTCTTATTTTAGTTTCAAGTTAAATGTTAATTTTACCGTCTTGAATTTCGGAATAGTATAAATTCATTTTAAATTAGTTACCCCATTATAATTCAATTGTGAACCGCATTAATACTAATTTTATGTATACTATATTATTTTATTGTATGTAAACATAATTAATTATATATCACAATTGTCAGTTAATTATTTATATTCAAATATTTATTTTAATCTAATACCATGTCCATTTTACAAATAAATAATAGAAAACCAAAGGTTATATTTTCCACCTTTGGTACTGTCGCAGTTTCGCCTAACGGACTCAATACGGCTAGTGAGATAATCACTGGTTGGCACTTAACTAGCGGCAGTGCTTATGGCTACATCATCCAGGTTAACCTATACCGGATAGATGCGCTACGGTCCCAAGCCGTAGCTTGCCTAGGCCAACGACGACGACGTAAACCAACACGCTAATTGAAGCACGATTTATTTAATAAACGAATTATTCAAGGTATATATTTACAAATATACGTAATAAATAAACATATCGTTAACAATACAAATATATAGAAATACAATCAAGGATTAAGGTATCCAATGGGTACGGTATCGTAGGTACCAGGCACCTGGTAACGTTTCCTACAGGTGTTACGGCATACCTTCGTGCCCTTAAGTTCCTTCACTCCCCCCAGTTTCTGCGCCAGAAAATTGTGTCCCCACAGACAGATAGGGTGCCTTGTCGCCCTCATCTTCCAAGCACACTAGATCCTTCAACGAGTCAAAGAAAACGACTCGTCAGTTCGCATGGTTAAGCGTGATACCACTAGCCATCACGATATATTTCATATCCTCCCCCACCCTCATCCATACCCCATAAGTTTTTGGTCCTGTTGATACAAATGAGTCTGAGGATGGTGATGATGGTGATGGTGCATACGCAGCCTTGATCTCGTCAGTTAATTCTCCGAGGAATTCCCCAATAACTAGCATGTATTCACCCTCCCTCGCTGTGAATATTACGTTATCTGTGTCAGCGGACAGCACCCTCCACCCAAGAGAGTGCAGTAGTCCCCAAAGCTTGATACGGGCGTAGGCCGTTACAGATTGTTCTTCATCACGTAGGGGTATAAAGAAAAGAAGTCGTAGTAATGGAGTTACACGCCCTCCGTAGGCGGAAAGTATAGTTTGAATGGGTTTGTACGCCCTCCAAACAAGCTGTCACCGAATGTGAGGGGGTCCAACACCATTGAACGTTTGATGGGTCCTTATTTCTTCACGGTACTGGCCATCTGTTTCCATCCGTGCATCATATTCATGCTCCCATACGATCTTGTGAGTGAACTAGGAGTCTATAAGTTGATCGAGGTTACGGGTCCATGCGAGGCTATCTGCGGGGGATCTTCCATGGAGGTCCACTGTGACGGCACACTCAGGGCGTGAGGATCCATGCCACCACCAGCCGTTAAAGGAGTACACAGTCTTCTCACCAGTGGTTGGATCTTCACTTAGCCAATAAACCCAAAAAGCACGACCATTGACCTTAATGGGTACTTCAAACGTGTTGAGGGCGTGTTTTATGCATACCCCGGTCTATTGCTGTAGGTGTATGAGCCAGTAAATAGCCTTGTGCCCATAACTGCAGGGATTGTTTCAGTGAATGACGGCTAAGGTGTCTTTAGGCATGAAGTTATTCTTGAACACCATAGAACTTAATGAGGCGATCGTGGTTGCGAATTGCAACGGATCGCATTTGAAACGTGCTATGTACATCCTTCTAAAGGCATGGGAACATACTCAAAGCACGCGCACATCATTCACGCAGTAACGTTCACATTCATCAGCTATACTCTATGGACTAGCTTCATTAAAACTGTTGTAGTAGCGGTCAAAATCTTCACGGTCACTATCACTCTTGTTGGTGTAGTTAAAGTAATGTTTCGGTGGAGGTAGTCCTACGTAATTTAAAGTTTCATTAGTGAGGAATGTATAAGGGAAATACCCCTTTGAAACTTCAGCGGCTACGCCCATGACCTTGGGTAGCTTTGCTAATTTACAAGGTGTGAACAGCATGGTGTCTTATACTGTACATTACCTCTTATCTGCATTAGTTTGTTGCCTCTTTTCAAAGGATCATTTGTAAATATCGCAGACGACTTGTGTTCATGAACTCCTTATATAGGAACTGTGTGTCAAATTTTGCCCTGTTATGGGCAAGAATACACAGTCATTTTTTTTTAACTTGGCCGCTAATTTGACAATATAGGATACAGAGAGTTTCACAGGGCTGTCGTGTGCAATCGTTTTAAAAACGTTGGTCCGTTTTCCACATTTGTGGCACTCGTCACACTCGAACTCCAAGCACTCATCAGATAGTCTGACTTACGAGTAAATGTGGAATAGCCTCTTTGGTTTCAGCGTTCGTGTAAATTTCTATATCGTAGTACTCGGTTATACAAGGGCTATTTTTTGGCAGGGCATTTTTCATATAACGTACATGCTTCACTCCATCCGCCTTATATTTTTCATGACATATAGAACAGTCAATTTCATTACATTTATGCACAAACTTGCCCCAATTATCCATCATATAAAACATGCCACATTCACAGATTCCCATTTTCCTGCAAATGCCAATTGACTTATGGAGCTCAAAGCAATTATTATTGAAAAATTTACGTCTACACACATTACATTCCCTATTCTCTGCTTCAACTACACGACTTTCACATTTGGGGCCTTTACACTGCTCACATACCATGTAGCACTCCTTACAATGTTTCACTATATCATCCGCAAACTCGAGACATCCTTTACACAAATTATGATGCCTTCTATATTTCTAATTTTTATCATAACTAGCGTAGAGAGTCCTTTTATTACGGATGGGGAGATACGATGTTCCTGACAATCCTAAAATAAGTAGAGGTCTTGTACGATCTCTCACGCTGATTTTAAAAATATACACACTCCTACGACCATCGTCCATTCCAAATACGCCTATACGAGCATTCATTTCCTGCTCAACCCTTCTCAGTTCTTCAAGACCCATATTACACTCAAACTCAAGCTTGTAATCTGAAGCCAGTTTACGGGCACGCTGCACAACCGTAGGCAACCAAATTTTTTGCGTCCATATATTTAGCACAGTGAACATATGAGCTAAGACTATAGCTATAAAGCCGCAACCACGATCGACTTTTAAATGCTTTCTGCAAATAACCGGAGAATTGAAATTAAGAGTATAAGGTGTGGCACTATGACCAGCAACCTGGAATACTCTGTCAATATCTACCATGAAGTTGCCCATATTGAAGGCTGTACTACTTTGAGAGGCCTACATTATACGGCCCAAGATATATTCTATGTCTTCAGCAGCCAAACGTCTGAACGGTATTACTACCCAAAAATCATCTACGTCCCCGTCATCTGAACCGAACGTGAAGGACAACCTCGTCCGGACTTCACGTTCGTCGCGGTTCTGAAGGGCAAACTCCACAATGCGGTCATCTACGCGTCGCTACCCAACACCGTTGGTATACAAGGATCCAGGATCAACCCTGACCACGTACCGACTTCTAGTCAGGGCAGGGGTGGGGTAGCGGTGCGCACCAACTCGAATGTTATTCCTTCCTCCACAGCACGAGAAGCTGCTGCTGCTGTGGAGGAAGTACCCGGAACTAAACAGGAATAATGGGGCATATTTGAGAAAGGTACTGTTGTGGGGGTGTGACGTAAGATGTAAAGGGTTGGGGCTCTATTACTGGGGGGCTAACAACCGGCGTAATCCTGGCACGCTTTATACCTGAGGGTATACGTGGAGGGTTCTTCATCATGCTTCCGCTTTGAATTGTCCCATGCTACAGGTATCGCTGGTGAGGGTTCGTCAGCGGGGAAGGATTCTGTACCTACACGGTCATTGCCCATTGGGGTCATCTGTGATATCGATGATGGTTTGGTTGTACATCGTAGTCATTCACGGTTCTGTGGAAGAAGGAAAAAAATATAAGGAGCAGCACTTAAATTTTGTTATATTTTGTAAATGACCTACTTAGGGGTGTGACGTTAGCCCTGTTCAAAAATCAACTTTTTCTTATTTTCATAGGTTTCTGTACTTTTTCCCATGCTTTTTGAGAAAAGGCCGAAAATCACAACCATTTTGACCTAGGTTGTTGGGAAGCATTGCCGCATGGAGCTTTAAGTTTTCTGCCTTGAAATCGGCCAAAAGCACCAGTTCCGGGGTCCCTTGAATCATGTTTTGCACTATAACTTTTTATCTAAACAAGATAGAGCAACAAAATAGGCACCAAATTAAAGTGTTTTTAATCCTCTTTCTAACTTATACAATTATGATAGTCTTGGAACAAGAAATGGCACATTGGTACATACAAAGATTTCAGAAATATCACAAAATTCGTTTTCTCACACTCAAGGCAGACAAGGCGCCTTATTCATGACACAAATTTGAGATTAACATTTTGTCACAAGTCTAATCGATCAAGAAGTGAAAGCATTACATGATGATTAATTTCATAATGACATTTACACAGTCAGTTGTTGAGAGTTTGTTTCTTGAAGCTGTCAAAGCGGCGTCTGTTGAACTCCACAGCTTGAAGGAGATAGTCCCTTTGCTTGGCATCTGTTGTTATGACATTTGCAAAGTCGCTCATCATCTTGACACCACGTTCAGCAATGTCATTCACCGCTTTCAGATTCTTAACATAGTCCAACGCTTTTCTGTAGTCCTCATTCTGTGGCCAAGACGTGACAGGTTCCAGAAGCCACTCGGATCCAATGTTCAGTGTGTCCAGCAGGAAATGTGATTCTGGGCCAATGAGATCAACCAGGGTGGTCTTAGCTGTGACTCTCTGGAATAGAGGCTTTCCTGTTCTGAAGCTGTCTGGCTTCTCAGTGGCATGTAACTGGGCAGCAATGTCGTGCTTCAATGTGTCACTCAATCTACTGCTGAACAGGGCAAATGGCACGACTTCCTGCGTCAGGTACCATTTGTGGTTTTCCATCTTATTAAGTACTGCATCAGCAAGCTCTGGTCAGTTTTCTTGTACTTCAACATGTCCTGGATTAGACTTAGATCATTCACGGGAGCATCTGCAGCAGACATTGACATCATCCATACAGGAGTGTAGAACAGCGCAAGGAAGGTGTTGAGTCTTTCCAGCTTTGATACAGTGTCTTCGTCGTACTCAAGTTGATCTGCAAACATCAGCATTTTCATGGAGTACAGGTTTCTGGCCATCCATCTGGCCTGATGAATGGCGCCTGGTCGACTCCAGTGAATACCTCGAGGAGGCGTTCCTCCAAGAACAATGACTGTCAGTTCAGCCATTTCCCTGTAGTCGGCTCTTGGAAGCCTTTCTGCTGTTAGAATGTCTTGGAGTATTTCTTCACTGTTCTTCTTCTTTTCCTTCAGCCATTTGCTGTTGATAGCCAGCATCTTTGGGTTTTCCTTGGACAAGTCCGTCCAAACATCCTTCAGATGCTCAAACCAGGGATTATCTGGCCCCTTCACCTTCCCAAACAGCTTCTCCCAAACTGCTCCTACTAGGATTTCCAGGATGTGATGTCGACAGGCCAGATAAAACACCTTTTTGTTCAGCATTTTCTCTAGCAGTTTGGCAGCTCCTCTGTGAACTCCACTGTTACTGGATGTAGTGTCAAAAACAAGGGCAGTAACATTATCCGTAAGTTCCCATGTCTCCAGTAAATCCATTGAAGCCTCAGCCTGAGCTGTGCCAGAAGAATTGTCGATGACAGGTACTCCCAATAACTTTCCTTCAGTGTATGAAGGTGGACCAGACACTAGCACAGCTAAAGTCTCTGAGGTACTTCCAGGTTCACTGCCCAAGACATCTTTGAGCAACTTTCCATCCCAGTGTAAGGCAGCGTACTGTGGGGGGTTTTCACAAAACTTGGACATGTGACTCTGGCTGATATTATACCTGGACAGCATTCTGTTGCGACGTGTTGTTGAGGTTGAGATGACGAAGTTATCCAGATCAGCCCCTCCAGCTTTCAAGGTGGCAGAAACCATGGCAGTAACTTGATTGTCTGATAAACCAAGACGATCAGCTGTATTGCAGATGACATCACATTCCATGACCTTCCTTGGAAACGTCAAAGTCACACTAGTCACAGTGTCTTGATGGTGAGAACATCCAGGACGAGGCTGATGGTAATCCATGTCCTCTGTGTTAGCGTCGTTGTCAGTTGAGTCACCCCAGGTAATGTCATCCACATGAACAACTGCCTCTTGTTCTGCTGCAGCTGTAAAATAGTACAACATGTTAAGACAGTAATTGTTAAGTACATGCTAAATATCGCAATGGAGTAAAACTTAAAACTTTTTGTAACGTTCAAAGTAATTAGTTTTACCTTGTTCTTGTCTATGCTGCAGTCTTTCATTCCTCGCTGCTTGCTGCAGGGATCTTGTCTCAAAAATCTTGTCATGACCAGACATATGACCTTTCCTCTCAGTCTTTTGGTCTTCGTAGAACCTGATATCCTCATCTTTCTTCTCTCTGGATAACAGTCTGTTGTTCTGTATTTCCTGGATTGCATCTGGAGCTCCTATATCGAACAGGCTGTCTAATTCCAGCACAAATGCTCCTCTTTTTCCTCCAGGGTTACTTGCTCTTCCTTTGCTTTTCACCAGAGCACGATGTTTCTCATGTAGTTTCATGAAGAGCTTCATTGCGTTGTACTTGGTCATTGTCTTGATCCTAGCCATCTGCCAGAATGGGATGATAGATTCAACTGTTTCATATGCAAGGTCTTGAACCATGGGCCTCCCTGCATTTTCCGGTAAATTCTGAAGATTAAGGAAATACTGGAACGCCTGTCTGTTGGTGGGAAGCTGGGAACCACTGATAAAAGCTGAAGGGTATACAACCAGGAAAGTTTCAGTGAGAGATCTGGTAGATGGCCCAGTTGACACCTGCCTGTGGACAGTACGTGGAGGTTCTGAGATATCAACTCTGCGCCCACGGAGCTCCCTCAGCTCCTTGCTTAATGCCATTGTGAAGTTGTAACTTGTAGATGGTTTTCTAGATTCTGATTGAGTTTCTGTTGTTTCCTGAAAAATGATAGATAATTATTATTATTATTATTAATATTATTAATTATTATTTATTTATTATTATTATTATTATTATTATTATTATTATTATTTATTAATTTTATGCTCTTCCATTTGATACCTAATTTGTTGCTCTATCTTGTTTAGATCAAAAGTTAAAGTGCAAAACATAATTCAAGGGACCCCGGAATTGGCGCTTTGGCCGATTTCAAGGCAGAAAATTTAAAGCTCCATGCGGCAATGCTTCCCAACATCCTAGGTCAAAATAGTTGTGATTTTCGGCTTTTTCAGGTCAAAAAGCATGGGAAAATGTACAGAAACCTATGAAAATAAGAAAAAGTTGATTTTTGAACAGGCCTAGCACTGTGACGTGTTAGAGATGGAATCTGTAGAAAAATTCAGGTTCACAAGCCCCTCCACATGCATTATATATGACCCTACAGGATGTGGTAAAACTGTTTATGCCTAAAATCATTAAAGATAAGAGCGAGATGTTCTCAAAATTTGTGTGTGCATAAAGTAATATGGTGCTATTCGACATATCAATCACTGTTCAACAAGTAACAAGAAGATATTTTTTCACAAAGGTGTATACGACGTTAATTCGTTAAAGGGAAATGAGCATACGGTCACTGTAATTGATGATCTCATGTTCGAAATGGATAAAACGTTTGCCTAGACATTTACAGTGTTCTCCCACCATCTTAACATAAGCGTATTCTTCATCAATCAGAATCTATTTTTGAAAAATAGATACATGCGCGATGTATCGTTAAATAAACAATATCTAGTCTTATTCGCGCAACGTAGAGATGTGTCACAAATTGGGGTATTAGCCAATCAAATGTTCCCGAATCAGTGTAAGGAGTTTTTGGAAGTTTATAAAGAAGCCACAAGTCAGCGTTACGGATATTTACTTTGTGACCTTCACCCGCGAAACACTTTTAGGGTGCTTCAAAGAACAAATATATTCCCAAACGAGCCTGAAACGGTTTATATTTCAGAATGACAAATAGGCTGAAGAAATACCGGTAATTAATAAAAATCCATCAACGATTGCACCGGGCACCGCAACAGATGTTTGTTAAAAATATTGACTCCGACTTTTTAAAATGCATCTGTGAAATATGTCTTTATGTTATAAAATGTAATGTGCCAATGAAACCCCTTCAGAAGGCTCGCTTACGTCGTTTCAAGAACATAATACGTGCGCTCGCTCGTAAAAGTCACACTATGGTGAAGAAAAAGTGAATTATTGTACAAAGAGGAGGATCATACCTCCCCATCTTATTTTCAGTTTTGAGACTTTTACTGAATAATATAACATTACTAAACATTACTGAATAATATAATGAAGAAAGTGGTAGTGATTCCGCACGAGGTGTATGCTTCATTGCAAAGTTCGAAGAGTCCAGACACCGCTTGAGAACCCGTAAAACAGGCTTAAAAGAATGGAAAGCGAGTTCCTAGCCCTATTAAATAAACACTGAAAAGTCACCTGATGAGAAAGGGATCTTGTACCAAGAGGCTTTTCAGAAATTTCTTCAGGAGTAGGAAGATTATAAGAATCCGACAGAGCAACCCGTGGTTATTAGGCACAAGCGAGCAATGCTGAGCATGGCGACATAGGATCTGGGCCCGACGTTAGAGATGACCAACCAAAAAATAACGGAAAGCAACACATCGAACGTGTATTAAAAAGTAGTCTCCCACACACATTACGGAATAAAAGCTTAAGTCTTTATAACCTATTGAGTGAGGACCCCATCATACAGTGGGCCGATACAGGTGAAGTCATTGTTGAAGGAACAAGGGTACAGAGATCCAATATCGTCGACATTGTCCATGATCTGGTAAGAAAGTGGGACAGGCCATCACCAACAGGATCGAAGCATATTAAAGTAACACTACAACAAATAAATGTCTCAAAAACATTGATAGGAAATCTGAATAGGTTAAAAGACTTGGAGCAAGTCTCGCATGTGTCACAACTCAGTACGCCATCACCCCCAGCAGTAGCATCTCTGAAGAGGAGAAAGAAGAGAACAAACGGCCAACCTTATCTACGTGTCTAAAATACGCAAATGGCTAACATATTAAGTAAACGTTATTTTGACATTTCTAACCCCGCCTCCTATGGCGGCGTTAATAGACTGTACAGAGGTGTTTACAGAGTTGGGGAAAAAGATGTTGAGAGGTTTTTGCGGGAGCAGGATGCTTATACACTTCATAAACCGGTGAGATAAAGGTTTAAAACGTCCAAGACAACAGCGGCTTCGACTGACTCTATTTGGCAAGCAGATTTAACAGACATGCAAAGACATTCAGTGTATAACAACGGTTACCGCTACATCCTATCCATAATAGATGTAGTCTCTAGATATCTGTGGTTAATTCCTCTAAAAAATAAATCGCCTGATACAGTTGCTAAAGCGACCAAAACGTTGATTTTGAAAGAAGACAGGGTTCCTGGCTATTTTTGTACGGATATGGGGAAATAATTTATAGGCCACGCTTTTCAGAACATGTTGAGAGAGTCTAATATCAATTACTACACTAGCAGTTCTGGACATAAGGCGTCTTTAGCTGAAAAAGTTCAACGTACCATAAAGGAACGCTTGCATTGTTATTTTACACATAAAAACACATACAGATATATAAACGTTCTGGGGTCATTGGCCTCGTCATAGAACCGTTCACACCATCGTACGCTTGGTACAACACCTAACGAAGTTTTAGAAAGAGGTACGCGCCCAGATGTGAGAAGAGATGGAGCACCGCCACCAAACTCTACACGTTTGAAAATCAATGATTACGTAAGCTATCACGTTCGCGAAATAAATTCGCGAAGGTATTTGAAGAAGGATGGACACGTGTAATTTTTAAATTAGAGCTATGAGACCTAAGGGCGAAATAATGATGTAGTACGTTGAAGATTTGAATGGGGAAGAAATCGCTGGAGGCTTTTACCGCGAGGAGTTGCAGAGAGTGATATTTAATTTAGGAAAAAGTGTTTTAAAAATTGATAAAATTTTAGGCAGCAAAAGTTCAGGAAAGAGAAAAATGTACCTTGTGAAATAGCTGGGTTACCCAGAAAGCTTCAACATCTATATAAAAGCAGCTGCAATAATGAAGCTTAAATAGTATGCAAAATGGCGCCTAATCACTTCAATCTCACACTCCCGTCCTCTTCTTTTCTGTCTCTACATCTTAACAACACCCTTGCCAACATTGTAACAGAACTCCATGCCCCAGTGAGTTGGAACGTGATTCGTACGAGGTGGATTTATGTGAACTCCAGTCAACTACCAAATTTTTTACTCTTGAAAATTTTCAGATCATATTTCTGGTCCTTAGAAGAATCGATGAGTGTGAAAAAATAGGCATAACTTTAGACAATACTATGCGATCAGTCCTGTTCGTTGAGGTGCAGTACTATAGTACAAATGTAACACTAGGAATTGGTCATTATGACAAAGCCATGGACATTGTAACGGGGTTAAAAAAGAGTCTCGAAAAATCGTACCTGACAACCGATTTAGTCGTAAACATAGACACGCCTGCACGGACGTTAAAGTTAAAATCAACGCTTAGTAGAAATAATAAAGACAAAGAGCTGTTCACAATTGTGGCTGATGGTCAATATACAGTAGTGCAGCTCTCCAAAGAGATACCTTTCACGAGGCACAACATGACTTGTCCAGCTTAAGGTATCAGCTGAAGATGGGGAAATTGGATGAAAGCTGACCATCCCCAAACATGTGCTATATTTACAGCAATATCGTAGAACATCAATTTGTTGGGACACCCAGGCGCGCCTGCTGCGCATTGCACACATCCCCAACCATAGAGGGAAAAGTTTGAGCATTACATATGACAAGCCCCATTATGTGAATGTTGAGACTAATTTATTAACCAATATCTCGATATATATAAGAACGATTGAGGGAAAAATTTTCCTATTCGGTGATGGGAGCTTAACAGTGAAACTACACTTTCGTTGTTTATAATGACCCGCAGGCCATTCACAGTCTATCGAGGAGTGAGAAACCAGCGTGGGATTGGGCTTGGATCCATTTTTTCATCCATACTACGCACCGCTGTCCCACTGTTGAAGAGGAGGGGCTAAATATCTCGGGAGGAAGGCGTTACAATCAGTTTTAACGCGGTAGAAGACATAATGGGTGGAACTAAATCTAAAGAAGCTCTAAAAAAACATTTAAAACGTACACGGGACGAAATCATCAAAGATGCAAAGAGTAAAATGCGTTATGGCGGAAAGAAGAGGGTTGTCAGGAAGAAGGGGTTAACAACACGTGGCGCTAAACGTAAAAGGAAATAAAAAAAGAAGTGTTCTAAGTGTTCTAAGCGTATGAAGCCTATGGCTGATCATTTTTTTAAATGATATAAGCTGAAGACACTACTCTCACGAACCATAGACTGATTACTGCTTGTCGAGAGAGGTGGTACTATTTCTCTCTCATGGCACGTTTCATCCATCCGTGTAATTCACAATGTTGTAACTCGGAACTGTTCCTCTTTGATATGCCCCCTACGGGGGTTTATATTGAGCATAGCGACTTTGTTACAATTAACCCATTAAACACAATTAGTTCGCCGAGTGCCCCTATAGAATTTGTGATACCCAGCTCAGGCCCTTACTTTTTTGATCCGAGCTGCATGCACATGTATTCAAATCTGCGTATAGTCCATTCTGATGGAACGGACTGCGATGATCGTTACTCTGCATACCCTGAAACCAACTTTCTACACTCCATATTCAGCCAGTGTGAGGTGTATTTAAATCCAGTTAACATTTCAGCAGGAACGGGTTATTATCACCTACGTACCTATCTGGAAAATGTCCTCAACTTTTCAAAAGAAGCGAAGGACACCTTTTTTACCGCCGAGGGCTATTATCAGATTAACGATAAAAGTAGTATAAAGGATAAATTTAAAAATTCTAATAAAAAGATATACGAAAGTTTTGGGCGTCTTCGTATAGACTTCACGTTCCAGGAGAAACTGCTTACGAACGGCGTCGACCTGAAACTAAAGCTCAACCGCACGAGCCCTGAGATCTGCATAAATCTGGGACCTGATCAAGAAGAGGGTGCAAAACCCGTTGTGATTCATATCATGGAGACATATTTGTGTGTAGGGCGAATGAAATTAAGTTCCCCGAAATATGTAGAAATTGAAAAAATTTAATACACGCAACAGTAAAATACCTAATTAACAGCGTACAGATCAAACTATACACGGTGCCAGCCGGGTTGGTCTTGAAGCAGCTAGAAAACGTAGCCCTGGGAGTTCTACCTAAAAGGATATTAACTGGAATGCAAGATCACGCTTTAACGAAAGGAAAATATAAAATGAGCGCCTTTAAATTCGAAAATTTTGGCCTTAAAAACATAAGTCTATACATAAATTGCGTCGCATTGGACGGGAGTATGGTTACGGATTTCTCATCAGACGCTGTGTTCCCGCTCTGCGCGAGAGCTTATAGTTGTCTGACTCATAATGCCGGTGCCTGTGACGAGCTTGGGTTTAGCGTAACGCAGGAGTAAAGGTTAAATTCTTCGACAAATTCTTTCTTTGATATTACCCGCGATTTATCTGCTAGTATAAATACACACTTAAGTCCACAACAAAGTGGGAATATCTCAGTCAGGTTGGAATTTGCCAACCCATTAGACGCGCCTATTAGTGTACTCGTGTACCTCGAATCACAGGCTCTAATAGAAATTGACCGTTTCAGGAACGTGGTCACAGACTTTTATAATGGACGCGAATACACTCTAGCGAGTAATGAAAAGTGACCGAATCACACGCTCCAAATTTATCGGCGTGTTTGCGAATAATGAAATATTGAAATTGCCAACTACGAGAGATTGGTATGGGATTATCGTGAACACCGACATTGTTGGTAATGTGGGAATTCATTGGTTTGCAATCTATTTTAAAAATAGGGAAAGAATGTACTATTTTGATTCACTCGGCACTCAACCCTGGAGTGACCTTGTGGTTGTACAATTTATCGAACAGATACATATCCCTGAAATTGTCTGGAATCCTTACCGCTTCCATTGATATTTTAGTAATACTTGTGGCATGTGTTGCCTTTCATTTCTGCTGCACATGTCACGTGGGAAGGGATTTATAATTTTTTTTAAATTATTCAATTTGTGCGACACTGAAATGAATGATGAAACGATATGCAGACAAATAAAAAAAAGGTTAGGTTCCCATATGTTCGCACTCGTTGTATTGTGTAAACGTGTAAATATATTTGTCACTATATTGTGTAAGGGTGTCTATACATTTGTAACTGTAAAATGTCTCCATTAAGGCTTATTTAATGGACGCTATTTCTGTAAGCCGCTTTGTGCATGTTTTCTACCATTTAATAAATTAAATGGAAATACAATGTGTTTTGTTCTTAACCCCAAATAAACTTACATTAGATCCTCGATGACCTAGCATTCGTTTGACCGGATATGAGCCAATGCCTCGACCCCTGTATTCAGGCCCCTGGTCTGGCTGCGCGGTAAAGTCTTCAAATCATTTATTCCCCTTTCATCACAACGAAAAGTTGCTATAACATGTTCGAGCTCCGTATCAGTCCTTTAAGGAGAAATTAACATGATTAGTTCATACTTAATCACTTAAAGTTAAGATAAATTAAAGTTTAATTATGACGGGTTAGGCTACGCTAGGTTAGGTTATATGAAAAGGTGAATGGCAAAACGTTGTGGTGTTGGAATCCCAGTTAAACCGTAGGTCTATGGTGGGTGAAAAGTTTGACCTTCTGGGCTAGGTTAGGTTATATTGTACACGGTTAAGTTAGGCTATATTATGTTCGGTTAAGTTAGGTTAGGTTATAACCTGTTAGGTTATGCTAGGTTAGATTATAACACACCCGTAACGATCCCGGTTAACACATACAGCCATATATATACATATACATATATATATATATATATATATATATATATATATGGGGAGAGAGCTACAGTAAGAGAAAACGCTGGGGTGTTGGATTCCCCGTTAAACCGTAGGTCTAGGTTAGGGTGAAAAGTTTAACCTTCTGGGCTAGGTTACGTTAGTTTATATTATACCCGGTTAGGGTACGCTAGGTTAGGCTACATTATACCCGTTAGGTTAGGTTATGTTAGGTTATAATGATATAATGTTTCAGACCAACAAAGACCCTACAATCCACTCATGGCTGGTCCACCTAACTGAGTTCGCAATCGCGCACTGCGCACGTCCTCTTTGGTGGCGGAGGGAACCCACAATTTTACGTGGGTTCCGAACCACAAGAACATAAGAAATTTATGCAAAAACTGCTTGTACATTGGCAACGACCAATTTTTACAAAACTAAATAATTATCAATTTAAAACTAATTAATTATCGATTTAAAACTAAACTAAAGATAGAATCTCTGGATCCAGAGGATCAAGTCATAATAGACTACTATCCACAAATATGTTACACTCTATATCTATTTATAACCGATATGCAAATACATCAGATCCAAAGAATCCAGTCAATTTCATTACGGTATCCGTCAATACTAGTACCTTGCCAACGAAAAATAAGTCACGGTCCATATCGATTGCGGACCAAGTCAAAATTTACAACCATATACATTACAATATATATACTTAGGAGGAAAAGTGTAAGTGTGGCTGTAAAGACTGTACAGTAATGTAGAAATGTGTGTGCACCCATTTTGGGCCTCCAATTTAAAGGTGTTTGTAGGGCAAGTGAAGATCATGAGTTTTTCAATACCTCACAGTACTATGGGGGGCACCGCTCAGCAGAGGAATCTCTTTAAATGGGGTGTGTAAGGACAAAGAGTATCCCCTAACCCAAGACGCTGCCTCCCTATATCCCACAACACTTGTGTTGAGCTGTGGGATCTATCCCCACAAAGCCTTAATTTTACTACCTCAAACTATACCCAATCTATCAACATATTCGTCTAATCGATTTTTAAACATGTTTATAGACGTGCTACTAATTACTTCTACCGGCAAACTATTCCAGCTATTTACTATTCTATGCGTAAAAAAGTTTTTGGCAACTGCTGTCTCGAACCTTCTACTTGTCAACTTACACCCGTTATTTCTTGTCCTATTATATTGAGATATTTCGAAAAAGCTATCTCTATCTACGTTATCGAACCCATTCATAATTTTGAAAACCTGGATTAGATCTTCCCTTAGCCTCCTAGTCTCGAGTGTTGTCAATTTTAACTCCTTAAGCCTATCCTCGAACGACTATGACCTAAGAGACGGAATCATCTTAGTTGCTCGTCTTTGAACTCTTTCGATTTTGTCTATATCTTTGCGCATATGCGGATTCCAAAATTGGACCGCGTACTCCAAATGGGGTCTAACTAATGATTTATAAAGAGGAACTATAATATTGCGCGATTTGTACTCAAAATTTCGAGCTATAAAACCTAACACTTTGTTCGCTTTATTGACCGCTGCTGTACTTTGTTTCGCTACTTTTAAATCACCAGTGACTATAACTCCTAAATCTTTTTCCTGCTCTACGCTTGTTAAATCTTTCCCTGACATACTATACGCAAAATTACCGTTACGCGAACCTATATGCAAAATTTTGCACTTATCCACGTTAAATCTCATTTGCCATGTGACTGACCAATGAACGTTTTTATTCAGATCTTCCTGAATTTTAACTCTATCTTCGTCGTTAATCGCCCTACCACCCAGGTTCGTGTCAGCCGCAAACTTTGAAACTGTACTGACTACGCCGACATCTAAATCGTTAATATATATATATATATATATATAAGAAAAAGCAAGGGGCCCATTACAGAACCCTGAGGAACGCCGCTCGCTACATTAGCCCAACACGACTCCGCTCCATCAACGACCACCCTCTGTTTCCTACCTCGCAACCAGTCTTCTAGCCAATTTATTACTACGCCTCTGATTCTATGAGCCTTAGTTTTTTTCAATGAGTCTTTTGTGCGGCACGGTGTCAAACGCTTTTTGAAAATCTAAATACACTACATCAACCGCCCAATGTCTATCTTAAACGTCAACCACGCTTTGGAAAAATTCTAAAAGATTAGTTAAACAAGATTTGTTTCGCCTAAAACCGTGCTGCGTATTTCTAACTAGTTTATGCACTTCTAAGTGTTCGACTATCCGATCCCTAATTATTGATTCCAGTAGCTTACCTACAACAGACGTTAAACTGATTGGCCTATAATTTCCCGCCGCACCTTTATCGCCTTTCTTAAAGATAGGTGTTACGTTTGTTAACTTGAAATTATCTGGTACGGACCCCTCAGAAATAGACGCATTAAAAATCTTTGTCAGCGGCACAACAATGCTATCTTTTAATTCATTTAGTTGTATGGGATATATGGAATCCGGAACCGGTGATTTACGCGTTTTCATTTCATCAATATAGCGCATTACCTTCGCTTCACTAACCACTATATTATCCAAAATATTATCATTATCAAAAGGTATTATGTCTATGACCGTAGGGATATTCGTTACATCTTCTATAGTAAAAACTGACGTAAAAAATTCGTTTAGCAAGGTAGCCATTTCCTTGTTTTCAGAAACTAGATCTCCGTTTACATTTTTCAAAGGCCCCAAGACACTTTTTACTGGATTTCTATTATTGACGTATTGAAAGAATCTTTTGGGGTTTTCTTTACCGTCACGAGCTATGGAGATTTCAAATTCGCGCTTGGACTTTTTTATTACACATTTCGCTTCACGCCTTAGAGATATGTAGTTGTTCCGTAACCACAAATTGTCTTTATCGCATTTATGTAGCCTATAAGCCCTATCTCTACTATTTATAATGTCTCCTACTCTAGAAGTAAACCACAAGGGCTTGTTGTTTACTTTCGCACGCTTAATTTTGTACGGTACACATTCCTCATTTATTACCGTTTCGAACGATTCCCACATTAGTTTTGCGTTGGAGTTCTCCATTACGTTTTTCCCAATTCACGTGTGACAATTTATTTCGAAATTTACTAAAGTCTGCGTGCTGGAAGTTAGGAATTTTAGTCGAGTTAGTTGGTTTCGAGTGACTTACTGAGAGAATAAACTCTACCATATTGTGATCGCTATTGCTTAACGGTTCTATTACTTGAAGATCAGTAATTAGCTTGGTAAATCTACGTTTGATTAAAAAGCACATAAATTGCTCTCGGAAAACAACATTTACTAATTTTAGCTTCTCAAAATGTCAGGTAATGCTATAAAAATTTTAGTTTCTCTGCATAAAACATATCCTAGTAATCATAAAACATATCCTTGTAATCATAAAACAACATTAGAAAGTAATGACATCAGTAAAAAAAATATTTAAACAACAAGTTTCATAAAAGTCTTGCTTTGATTCGTTCTTGGACATCAGCCGCCGACTTGCTTCTTGGCCTCTGATATAGCCCTCACGTTTCTCATGTGTATACACCCTGCCTGCTGCCTCTGTGACTTGTTTCACACACCTCTTTATTGACTGAGCATGACAGGGCCACTGTGGAACTTGCATAGGCTTGTCAAAGAACTTCTTTACTTCCGCTGTAGTCAGTTTACATGTCAAAGGAGGTTCAAATACCCCGTCAGACCAGTCTGTCAGCTCCAACACGGAAGAAGCACTGTGGTTGATGGAAGGTGTCTTCCTGGGACGTACAGAAAGATCTCCAAGTGTGTCATCATCTCCACCCCTCATGTCAACAATCTTTTGGACACCAGCTCTCCTCTCCTCACTGTCATCTGAGCACAAGACTGTCTGGATTATCATTTCGCTGAATGCATACCATGCTGAGCGCTTGATTGTTGGCAAAACAGCATCCACTACAGCCTTCTTTTGCAGCCTAACTAGCCACAGCTGAAACAAGATGTGGCGTGGGCCTTCCATCCAAGAGTGTTTTACTTTGATGTTGAACCAACAGGGATAGTACACACCAACAATGTATTCCACTATCAGTCTTAAGTTGTTGAGGGTTTTGCCTTTAAGGCCATGTTTAGAAACCCATATGCGACAAAGCCTGTTTGCTGTTGTCAACCACCTTGAATGGCTCACTGGAGCAATTTCAAGAAGGGCCAGATCTGTGGGAAGTTCTCCTATCCTTATGGCCTGTGTGATCCTATACCCGTACGCTTGATCAGTAGAGAGATCCTTTACGACATTGTCACTCAGTGAAGTAAGAGGCTCTCCAATTGAGAGTTTGGTGAATGGAATGAAGGATCAATTTCAAGTTCGGTTGCAGTGTCTAGCATCTTGCCAATGTTACCTGTCCACTTGTTGTTAGACAAGGTCTTCCCATCCAGTGCTGTGATCAAGTGTCGCAGGGGTAACTCGTTAGTGTGGAGGGCACAAACCAACCAGATCAGCTTACGGCAAAGCTTGACCTCTACCCAATGCATGGAACCACCCTCCCAGCCAGTGTTAACATTTGTAGAATCACCTCCAATGGCCTGCAGGCTTTTATCAATGCCCTTCTTCTTCATGAAATCTACAAGATTATCAACAATAACTTCAGCAGGTTTTTTCTCGTTGAGCCTTTCTCAGCAGTGAAGTGGTAGAGATATCTTCCACCTGGCTCACTGCACACAGAATAATGCTCTTCTTTGATGATGCTGGGGAACTGACGATCTGAATTGTCTGCTTTCAGCATAACTTTAGTTGTATCTTGACGGCCGTCAAAGAAGATGCAGTCAATTTCACCCTTCTTACAAAGATCATCAAATTCCTGATCCAGGGATCTCATAACTTTTGCTTGGGCCCTCTTGACTTTATTGTGATCAACTACAAGTCTCTTGTCTTCTTCAGTGATCAAGCCAGCATCCATAAAGGCAGCAGTGGTGATGGCTGCTGTGGCACGCAGGCCAACACCATATCTGATGCTATGCATAGCAGCATTAGGTATTTCTAATGTGTTGTACTCTGGCTCTTTATTGGAAGTTGAAGACGTGCTTGGTATTTCTAATGTCACTTCATAACTTCCATCCTTTCCATCTTGAGCATCAGCTATTTGTTCTTCATTTTCATCATCAGAGAAAATTATTTCATTTGATGGCATTGAAACATCCTGTTTAATGAAAGCAAGTTCCTTCACAGGGATCTTCATCTCCCTAGGGCATGTACAGTTAATGTGAGTTTCGTTTTTGCAACCAGCATCTGCAAGGCAGCCAAATTCAGAGCAGAGAACAATTTTACACTTGCAACTGAGGATGTCAAAAAGCTTGTCAAGTTTTGCAATGAAAGCCTCTTTGACATGTAGCTTTCCTCTCCCAAGAGATATGTTTTTGGCCTGCTCCCAGCTCTCTTGGATCTTGTTTAAGATTGTGACTCGTGAATTTACAACGGGGGCTACAAAACAACTGTTTGCTCGTTCCCACTTTTCAAGCACTTTAGGGTAAATGTCCTTTGCAAGACTGGATGCTGGGTAGTTTCTCACATCCTCACCACTTTGTTCTCTTAGCAGTAGCCCATATTTCAGAACGTCTCGCAGAGTTGGGAGTTCAGAGGGCAACAACTCTCTACCAGTTCCAATTAGGTTGCTCATATGTGTGAATGTCCCCAGTCTTGTCCTCCTTTTAGAAGCCATTGTAGGTCAATTCCCACTGGTTAGGATGGTAGCACTGACGGACAAGTAATCTTCAGCACACTGATGAATATGTTTCAACCTGTGAAATAAGCAAAAACAGCAGTGCATTATATATACAGCATATATAATTATTAATATAATAATTATTATATAATTCCACAAAAAAGTAAAAAAGTCACTATTTTTATGTAGCTTCTTACCAAGCAAAACTAAATTATATTAAATTAACAAAAATATCTTTAGAATTCCTAAGTCATGCTGCAATTTTTTAGCACCCCTCATATTTGGAATTTGAAAGTTGAAAAATTCGACACACTCTATTAGGGGGCCTATATATAACTGCAACAAGAAGTTTGAAATCGTCCAATTTAAGTTCTGCTATGGTCGAATCTATCGGTTCTGGAATTGTGTGCTTTACTTCTATAACGTTCGCAATATTATCTTTGATATACAACATAACACCGCCGCCTCGCCTACCTATTCTGTTTTTAACAAAAAGTCTATAACCTTTAATTTGATACTCCCCTACAAAGTCACGTGTTTCAGTGCTAAGCCACGATTCACTTATCGCAATTGCATCATAGTCTTTACAAGCAATTAAAGAAAAAAATTCGTTTCTTTTATTTCGTAGGCTACGAGCATTTAGGGATAGAACCTTCAAATTGTTTGTAACTGCGACTCCTTCGCGAGCGCATGGGAAATTTGTGGAATTTACGCTGGGACCGTTCGAGTTACGGCAGCCTGAAAAGAACAGACAGTATTATGAAATAGTCTTCCTAAACGCGCAGCTCTAACGTCATTAAGATGAAGTCCATCCCCGAGGAACAAGTCCCCCCTGCCGTAGAAACTCTTCCAAAAATTCGCAAAATGCTCTCCTTCCTTTTGGCAAAGAGACTTTAGGTTATTGTTAATATAGGTCGCCTTGCTGTAGAAATCGTTTCGTTGGATAATTCGAGGAAGTATACCTGTTAAAACAATCTTATTAGTTTTCTCCTTTAGTCGCTCTAATAAGTCCCTGTACCTAGCCAGCAGTTCTTCCGATCTAGAATTTAAAACGTTATTAGTACCGATATGAATAACATACGTTGTGACCTCGGCGGTACTGTCTGTAAAATGGTCAACACTATTAGTTATATCCTCCACCCTTGCACCAGGGTAGCAGTAACGGCGCCTACGACGAAGGTTTCTCCCACAGAATTCCTCGAGCTGCCCTCGAACAATGGAATCGCCAACGAGTCGTATTTCCGGTTCATCAGCATCTTCGAAACCTAAAACAGAAAACTTATTGCTTGTTATTACTGGTAGACAAGTCTTTGTTTTTCTCAATGGGGCTCCATTTCGCACTCGAACGAAGGGTTGGGAACTGGGGTAAGAGAGAGGGCTATTAGTACGATTTATCTTATTAGTAGAAACTGAGGCAGGAGGGGTCGTAACTGAAGTCTTAAGGGATTCTAATTTTGCCGTCAGGAGCATCACGTTTTCTTCAAGCCTCAACCTGGTCTCCCTCTCACGTTGTAAGTCGTTCCTCAGCACTTCCATGCTTGAGCACCACCTGCAAACTAACTGTTCATTATTATTAGCCATTGTAAACGCGTAAGCGGCAAATTTCGCTTCACAGCGACTGCAAGTACTTGAAGGGGGTGCCATGCTTTTAATTAGTTAAAAAAACAAACAAAAACAAACAACAAAAAACGAGCGTCTGGAAATTAATAAATTACAACGCAGGTATACCGCGCGCTCTTTGTGCCGTCACCTGCGAAAACCGGCAAAAATGTTCTTGAAACGCAGAAACAAGTTCTTGTAACACAATTTTATGCAAAATGAGTATATAATTAACAGATCTTTCGTCGGTAGCTTAAAGAAAAAGTATTAAATGGCACTTATCTGTCCGCTCTTCGACCAACTTAATTCCTTTTTTCCCACGGTGATTGACCCTTTGGGAGGTCAGGTAGTGTGTGAAGGGAAAATGAGCCTTAAGAAACCTCGTTTCTGATAGATTTGAAAAAAAAAGGCAAACCAAGGGAATTTCAACCTTATGAAATCTCGTGTAGTAATAGATTCGGAAAACAAACAAAGCACTACGCTTGGTTTAGTCAAGTAATATCGTAATGAATAAAGTCAATAAATGAAATATATTCGTTAATGAATAGGTCATATCACACCCGTAACATCTAGATTAGGTTCGGTTATATTATACCCGGTGAGGTTACGCTAGGTTAGGCTATATTATGTCCGTTTATGTTATGTTAGGTTAAATTGTAACCGGTTAGGTTATGCTACGTTAGGTTATGTCACACACGTAACGATCCCGGTTGTTAAGACATACAACCATATATATATATATATATATATATGTATATATATATATATATATATATATATATATATGTATGGGGAGGGAGCTACAATAAGAGAAAATGCTGGGGTGTTGGAATCCCCGTTAAACCGTAGGTCTAGAATGTGGTGAAAAGTTTGACCTTCTGGGCTAGGTTAGGTTAGGTTAGCCAGTTACGTTATATTATAACTGGGTAGGCTATGCTAGGTTAGATTAGGTTAGCCAGTTAGGTTATATTATAAGTGGTTAGGCTATGCTAGGCTAGGTTATATTACGCCCGGTCAGGCTGTGCTAAGTTAGGCTATATTACGCCCGGTCAGGCTATGCTATGCTATGCTAGGTTAGGTTAGGCTAGGCTAGGCTATATTATTATAAACGAGAAAGATCCCTGGGATTAATTTTTCGTTGTAGAAAACAGGAAAAACTCAAAATAAAATAAAAAATTTAGATTAATAAATAAATTATAAACGAGAAAGAATCCACCATGGTTAGGTTAAGTTAGGCTAGGTTAGGCTATATTATTATAAACGAGAAAGAGTCCTGGGCCGACATATATAGGCTAGGCTAGGTTAGGTTAGGCTATATTATGTCCCGGTTAGGTTCAGTCGTGTTAGGTTAGGTTAGGGTATATTATGTCCGGGTTAGGTTCAGTCGTGTTAGGTTAGGTTAGGCTATATTATGTCCCGGCTAGGCTATGCTAGTTTAGATTATATTATAGCCGGTTAGGTTCAGTTTTGTTAGGTTAGATTAGGCTATGCTAGGTTAGGTTATGTTATTATAAACGAGAAAGAGTCCTGGGATTAAGTTTTTCGTTGTCGAAAAATTCAGAATAAAAAGAAAAAATTAGATTACTAAATAAATGATAACCGAGAAAGAGTCCACCATGGTTAGGTTAGGTTAGGCTAGGTAAGGTTATGCTGTATTATGGCCCGGTTAGGCTATGCTAGGTTATATTACAGCCGGTTAGGTTATGCTATATTATGTACCGGTTAGGCTACGTTAGATTAGGTTATATTACGACCAATATATATATACATACATATATATATATATATATATATATATATATACATTTCAACTGCAAACAACACACAGTATAATTAACGTAAAGAACGACGCCTGTATAGAAGAACGTTCCGCGCAAGATGAGGAGGGGGAACGAACAAATGAAAAAATGAGGAAACCACCCGGGAATCGAACCCGGGATCTTCCGATTGCCGGTCAGATATGATAACCACTACACCATGGGCCTCACTCAATCAGTAGTCATAATTCTCCTACATACGCGCAGAAACCAATGCCCTGAGGGGGCACCTCCAGCATGCCGCACATATATACATTTCAACTGCAAACAACACACAGTATAATTAACGTAAAAAACGACGCTTGTATAGAAGAACGTTCCGCGCAAGATGAGGAGGGAGAACGACCGGCAATCGGAAGATCCCGGGTTCGATTCCCGGGTGGTTACTTCATTTTTTCATTTGTTCGTTCTCTCTCCTCATCTTGCGCGGAACGTTCTTCTATACAAGCGTCGTTCTTATATATATATATATATATAATATAACGTAGAGAGAGAGAGAGAGGGAGTTGCAATAAGAGAGAACGCGCAGCAAATTATAATCACAAAAAAATATCCTTTCATTTCGACTATTACGAATTTTAAAAATTATAATACTTGCAATGAATGAAACGTTGTATATAGCCCGAATCACAAATTATTACGCAATTACTTACATCTCTGTGACGTCATTAGTGGCAAAATCTTTCTCGTCGTTACAAATTTCTGCAATGTTTTGCGTGGAGAGAGGTTCATTACGCTCAGCTGCACCGAAAAGATGAATTGTGGACAGCGCTGCGGCATCTCCGTCTTCAAACAATACCGGGGAGATGTAGAGCTGCTGCGATTGGATCAAGGCGAGATTTTTCTATAGCACTGTTAGATAAAAACAACTGAATTGGATACCTGTGATGAAAATGCTCCCTTTTATAGACTGGGTCTAATTGTGAACAATACCCGAATCCCGGGTGGTTACTTCATTTTTTCATTTGTTCGTTCTCCCTCCTCATCTTGCGCGGAACGTTCTTCTATACAAGCGTCGTTCTTATATATATATATATATATAATATAACGTAGAGAGAGAGAGAGGGAGTTGCAATAAGAGAGAACGCGCAGCAAATTATAATCACAAAAAAATATCCTTTCATTTCGACTATTACGAATTTTAAAAATTATAATACTTGCAATGAATGAAACGTTGTATATAGCCCGAATCACAAATTATTACGCAATTACTTACATCGCTGTGACGTCATTAGTGGCAAAATCTTTCTCGTCGTCACAAATTTCTGCAATGTTTTGCGTGGAGAGAGGTTCATTACGCTCAGCTGCACCGAAAAGATGAATTGTGGACAGCGCTGCGGCATCTCCGTCTTCAAACAATTCCGGGGAGATGTAGAGCTGCTGCGATTGGATCATGGCGAGATTTTTCTATAGCACTGTTAGATAAAAACAACTGAATTGGATCCCTGTGATGAAAATGCTCCCTTTTATAGACTGGGTCTAATTGTGAACAATACCCGAATCGCGAGTTTCCTATTGGCTATCGGTGAAATTTGGGCGGATCATAACGTGTGAATGATGCCATCCACCAACCAGAAGTCCTGGGGCTCCGCCTACTGTACTGTGATTGGCTGGCCGTGAAATCTGGGGCGTGTCAAATATATCTTCCCCGTTCCAGAGCCGTGGAGAGAGAAACGCATTGTTTGGAAATAAATTTTGCTTTCTAGGGCACCGATGAGATGGGTGGGGGAAGGGAAATGGAACAACCATTTATATATGAGAGGCTTAACGATGCTGGAAAATAAATTTGTAAATGGGTTTATGGTAGACCTTTCTAAAATAGATTCGGAAAATTTAACTGTCTATAACGGAAGATGACATTTGGGGTTAATTCCTCTGAAAAATAAATCGCCATAAACTGGAAATTAATTTTAAAAAGTCACCTATCCGTGAAGGATCGTAGGCTTAAAGTTTATGGTGTCCAGAGTTCGCGTGCGATAAAATCACGTAAAACGTAAAGTAATTAAAAAAAAATAACAGAGCTGGGTGGTGGATGCGGTTCATTAACTCCATTAACCCCAAAAGTTTATGATCTCGAAATAAAACTCCTGCGAAAAGAAGTTTATTTATCTTAACGATGCTGGAAAATAAATTTGTAAATGGGTTTATGGTAGACCTTTCTAAAATAGATTCGGAAAATTTAACTGTCTATAACGGAAGATGACATTTGGGGTTAATTCCTCTGAAAAATAAATCGCCATAAACTGGAAATTAATTTTAAAAAGTCACCTATCCGTGAAGGATCGTAGGCTTAAAGTTTATGGTGTCCAGAGTTCGCGTGCGATAAAATCACGTAAAACGTAAAGTAATTAAAAAAAATAACAGCTGGGTGGTGGATGCGGTTCATTAACTTCATTAACCCCAAAAGTTTATGATCTCGAAATAAAACTCCTGCGAAAAGAAGTTTATTTATTGGAATTTTAAAATCGATATTATCTATCGCTTCTGCAAAAATGTCGCCAACAAATTCCACTGATAGAACAGATGTTTCAAATTTTATTTTTTTAATGAATAAAGCTTTAACAGGCGTATATATATATATAAAATATATATATATTATATATATATATATATATATATATATATATATATATATATATATATATATTACTGTAAAAGCCCGACGAGTGGTAAATCTTAAGATTTGCCGGTAAATCTTGACATTTACCATGTACATCTGGTAAAAGTCCGAAAAACAAGTGAAATTTTACTTGTTTCGGACTTTTAACAAATCTACAAGGTAAATGTCAAGATTTACCATCAGAAGTTGTAAAAGCCAGGATTGAAGAGAAATTACTAAAACTGGGAAAAAAAATTTTTATTTAAATATACTAGCAACTTAAAAACGTGAAAAATTCTTGCACAAAAAAAACGAATTCATTTATTACAGCATGGTGAACTGTTGTGGCACTTTGAATTGCATAAAAGGCCAGAGGCCTTCCACAATCATCTTCTAGTTAGGTTAGGTAAATCTTGACATTTACCATGTAGATTTGGTAAAAGTCCGAAATAAGTAAAATTTCACTTGTTTTTCGGACTTTTACCAGATGTACATGGTAAATGTCAAGATTTACCGACAAATCTTAAGATTTACCACTCGTCGGGCTTTTACAGTGACATATACTGTATATATATATATATATATATATATATATATATATATATATATATACACATTAACATCACCTTATTAATTCACGCATGAAGAGAACTTTCCATTCCGCAATTTCCAGAACATTGTTTAATATAATTGTGTGTATATATATATATATATATATATACATATATATATGTATATATATATATATTTTCCTATACTAATATGTTGATGAATATACCCCCTCGTGTTGTATATTATTATTTTTATTTTCTATATATTTAATATTATTATTTTCAATATATTGAATTACTTAATATAATTTTGTGTGTGTGTATGTATATATATATTTTTTTCATAAATATTTATGTCCTTCTATTGTTCAGCTATTTACATCGTTTAATTAGGATTTGTTTAGGTAGGTTTTTGTTGATATCGCTTTTGCCTTTCTTCTTCTCTTCATTTCCCTCCTTAATTTCCTTCATATTTCCTTTCTACTTATTGATTTATGCTGCACATTTTCACCTTCATTTTAATGCTATGTGTAGCATTTGCCCTGTTTTATTTTTAATTTGTAGAAGTTACAGGTGAAAAAGATCGTAATATCCACTTCAAGTTATCCCGAGAGGGAGTTAATTAATGCAATTTGACGTTGTTGGTAATTACAAGTTTTGTGTACGCTTCTTGTACTAATTTTTTCAGAATTTTTTAGATGAACTTTTTTTTCCGGAACTGTAAATATATAGTCATTCCTTTGCTCTCGATAGCTTCCGTCCGAATTGTTCATTCTGACGAAGGTCAAACTTTACACTCCACCTTAGACCTAAAGATTAACCAGCAACCACTAGGATATCCAGGGTTCTCATTTATCTACCAACCGTGGAAGGATGCACCGTCACCGGGTTTCGAACCCGGCGCATATAATCGCGCATATAGTTGTGTGTGTGATATTTTATGGGCGTATAGGTGGGAGTGTGCGTGCATTTGTCCAAACGTTGTATACACTGTGTCACCTGGCTGATAATGCCTGTAGGCACTGGCTTCTACGCCAACTGGCTGATTAGGAGATTATAAGAGAGCAAGCGCTGGGATGAAGTCACAATATGCGATTGGCTCCTGTCAAGCGAACACTTCTCTTCCTCTCTCTCCTCCTCCTCTTAGGTTATGTATACCCCTTTGGGGGGAGTGAGGCCGTCCCACCTTCTCCCTCAAAGAGGTCTCCCCCAGCACGCTGGGGAAGTTCATTGCAACTTGGTGGATAACCCCTCCCCCATAGTTGCATAACCTCATAACATTCCACCACCACCCCTTGTTGCATAACTTCTTGCAACATTTCCATTGCAACATTGATCAACGTTTGCAATTGCATTGCACTCTCTCCTTTTACGGTCATACTACTTGCCCAACTTCGGAAATGTTACGACAGTCACGACAAAATGTTCCGAATGTCACAGCATATTATCGTCTTTGTCTCAATTCTGAAACAAGATTTTGATTAACTATATATGAGCACAAAGCTCAGTCATCTGTCTACAACGACAACTAAAATACAGGGTGTACATAAAGTCAGGATCTATTTTTGTGAAGCACCTGGAAATTATATGGAATTCAATCATAAAATGATAAAGTGGTAACATTTATTAAATAATTAAGAGTAGGATTCGACGTGACGCCCATCAGTATCCCTGCACAGCTCAAATCGTTCCGCAGCATTTCTAAACACATTCTGGAGCATTTGCGGGGTTATGTTATCTGCAGCAGTTCGTATACGTGTACGTAAGTTTTCAAGACTCGTAATCTTCGTCTGATAGACGTGCGATTTGATAAAGCCCCATGCAAAGAAATCTAAAGGGGTTAAATCTGGTGATCTCGCTGGCCAAGGTCTGTTGCTTCCGCGTCCGATCCAGCGATTTCGAAAACGTCCATTTAGATAATCCTGAACAATTTTGGCATAGTGACAAGGAGCACCATCATGTTGATAGACGACGGGGATAGGATTGTTAGTACCGTCGTCTATCAACATGATGGTGCTCCTTGTCACTATGCCAAAATTGTTCAGGATTATCTAATTGGACGTTTTCCAAATCGCTGGATCGGACGCAGAAGCAACAGACCTTGGCCAGCGAGATCACCAGATTTAACCCCTTTAGATTTCTTTGCATGGGGCTTTATCAAATCGCACGTCTATCAGACGAAGATTACGAGTCTTGAAAACTTACGTACACGTATACGAACTGCTGCAGATAACATAGCCCCGCAAATGCTCCAGAATGTGTTTAGAAATGCTGCGGAACGATTTGAGCTGTGCAGGGATACTGATGGGCGTCACGTCGAATCCTACTCTTAATTATTTAATAAATGTTACCACTATATCATTTTATGGTTGAATTCCATATAATTTCCAAGTGCTTCACAAAAATAGATCCTGACTTTATGTACACCCTGTATATTTTAATAATTTTGCACAGTTCGCAGACTCTGGACAATATGTATACAAAACTTGTATTCTCTGTTTTCTCCGTGTTGCGACCATCACGCAAATTCGGAGACCTATATATAAAAACTGAAAGAATATATTATAGAACACTATATTATAGAACAATATAATTGTTCTATAGTGTTCTATAATAATAGAATAATAATATATTGTCCTATAATAATAGAATAATAATATATTGTCCTATAATAATAGAATAATAATAATATATTGCTCTATAATAATAGAATAATAATATATTGTTTTATAATAATATATTATGGAACAATATATTATAGAACAATGTTTTAAATAACAATGCCTCATAGCAGTTTTATCTTACCTCCCATACTTAAACGTTTTTGAATTGATTGTTTATTAAAAAATTGCTCCAAATGTTGCGACCGTCGCGGTGGAATGATGCAGTTACAGCTCCCGACAGAGATTCAAAAATAATTTTTGCTTGCAGTTTGCAGATTTCAAAAGAACTACTGAAAACGAGAAGATAAACTTTATGTTTAAGACCAAAATCTCTTATTTATATTGAAGCGAACGAAAGTTTGCGTGCTCCACTGTCTGAATAATGTTTTCTCTTCATATTTAGCTTTACATTAAACCAAAGTTTTGTGTGAAAAACCTTTCATTTGTTGCGTGGATGACTGAAGAACAGAAATTATATTCATAAATAGTATTTCATTTCGAGACTCTTATTAAAATTAAAAAACTTTCCACTCATGCAACTCCTTAAAATATCAAAAGAGTTTCCTTCGCATAAAATACAAAAAATAATCAATAGGAAGGACTTGAAACTAGTACAGCGCTCAGACCAACTAATACGACCCATTGCTCTAACTCCTGTATTATTATTATCAGCATTACTGTGATTGGCACCCCCGACCTCAGTGTCTTAGTGTTACCCATTAAAGTACGAGCGAAGTCTTCCTTCACATAAAATACTACTATAAATATATTACATATTCAGGCCTTGACTTATCTCTGATAATTCATATTAAAAATGGGAGTGAATTTACTGATATAAATTTTGTGATTTCTTTTATCATTTGCACCCTTTTCCATATAGTGAATTAGATTGTTCCGCATGATGAGCGAAGGATGCGTGACAAAAGGTTGTTAGCAGGTCATACTAGTATAATTTTAAGCGGTATAACTCATATTAGCCACATACATGTCTTTCAGTAATATATTAACATTAAAAATAAATAATTTTTAGATCTGCAGTTTAACCTTTATTTTTAAAAAATTTAAAAGTGTTTTACAGTTCTTGTTCTTTACTATTCATATGAGTTCTTATTTATTGCTGTTAACGTATGATAATACTACTAATAATAATACTGTAACACTAACAGTAATATGTAATGTATATATTTATATTTAATAATAATTACGGAGCAAGTGTAGTTTACGTCCCCCTGACGCAAAAGGGGACACAACTACACGAGGATCTTTAGGAGACATTTTTTAAATGAATCCATCAAATAAAACAAAACTAACGAAAATATTACGACTTAACCTAACCAATCGTCAATTTATTTATATATATATATTTATATTTATAGTGACGATTGGTTAGGTTAAGTCGTGATATTTTCGTTAGTTTGATCGTTTTATTTGATTAGGGGATCAAGTAAAGATAAGCACCCCGCCGCCTTCTTTAATTAGCCTTATAAGGCTAACTAACGAAAATATCACGACCTAATCTAACCAGTCGTCAAGGGCGTACAGTTGACTTAACGATTGGTGAGGTTAGGTCGTGATATTTTCGTTAGTTAGCCTTATAAGGCTAATTAAAGAAGGCTGGGGTGCTTATCTTTACTTGATCCTGATTAGGTATACGCGGACAAAGTTGGGGAACGCAAACTACACTAGGATAATGTAGGGGAACGTAAACTACACTAGGCACCACAGGGGATCGTAAACTAAACTTGCTCCATAATTTCATAGAGTAGTGATTCCCAACGTATGTTGCATGTACCACCGATGGTACGCGAAGCTCTTTTAAAAAGGTGGTGCGCAAGACGGTTTTAAATACGCTGCTTGTTAACTGACAATTACTTTGATGATAATATTTTAAAAGGTAGTATGAGTTGCAGATGAAAAACACGCAACCTTTTCGACTGCAGGTTTGCGTGCTATCCAATTTGCCGTCCACGTAGATTTCAAATTATTTAATGATAATATGCAAGGCCAAAATCCAGATTTTGATTCAGTACATCTGGTGATAAATATTATTTTTATTAAAATAAATGTAACGTTTAAGATAAGGCTGAAAATTCAAGACTGAACACCAGAGTCACTCTAAAATTTTAATTAGTTGGTAAGTGTACCTTCCTCAGAAGATGGCGAAAGATGGTACGTCAACCTAAAAGGGTTCAGAACTCCTGACATATATTATTGTGTTGTTACGTATTTCTACATACTCCTATAGTTTTATAACTATTAATTTTTATATTGTGTCTATACTTTTTACCTACACACGGCTCTGCCATTCTGTATCATTCCTGCTCAGTTTAGGACTTCTTAATAAAATAAAGGTACTTGTGGGTTATCTGTCGCCACTTTTTAATATTTTTTTAAGTATTTATTTTTATATATTAAGAGAAGAGGATTCTTTATACTGTACGGCATTGACGATTGGTTAGGTTAAGTCGTGCTAGTTTGGTTAAATAAAACGGTATTTAACCAAACTAGCACGACTTAACCTAACCAATCGTCAATGCCGTACAGTATAAAGAATCCTCTTTCTTAATATATAAAAATAAATAAATAAAAAAAATATTAAAAAGTGGCGACAGATAACCCACAAGTACCAAAATAAATTTTAAGTATAATGGGTAATTTCTTGAAGAAATTATAATTTCTGTCTATTGTTCATAGGGAGAAAATATAATGGATCAAGTAAAGATAAGCAGCCCTAGCCTTCTTTAATTAGCCTTATAAGGCTAACTAACGAAAATATCACGACCTAACCTAACCAATCGTTAAGTCAACTGTACGCCCTTGACGATTGGTTAGGTCGTGATATTTTCGTTAGTTAGCCTTATAAGGCTAATTAAAGAAGGCTGGGGGTGCTTATCTTTACTTGATCCAATATAATAAATTAAGTTAAATTATAGCGGTATCGTAAAACTATTATAAAATAATAATAATAATAATAATAATAATAATAATAATAATAATTAATTGCAGCCTATTCAACTTTAAAAACGTCTTCACTTTTTCAATCTTTTTCTCTTTTACCAATTTACACACACACACACACACACACACACACATATATATATATATATATATATATATATATAATTTATACATATAATATATATATATATATATACAGGGTGTTTGAAAACTTTCTGTACAAATTGTAATGGGGGATAGGCAACACCAAGACAAACCCTTTTCGTCTATAAGTGTATGTCCGCTGACGTCACCATTCGGCGCGAGAGGGCGCCGCTGCAATTGGCTAAAAGGTGAAGTGGGCTAGACTCGCGCTTGCCGCGGGCATTCTTAAATCGGACGTAGTACGCGTAACATGGAGCGCTTCACGACTGCTGAGATGGCTGACATGCATATGGTGTATGGGGCTGCCAATGGAAACGGAAGAGCTGCTGTGAGGTTGTATATATATATATACATTGGAGGAGGAGATTGTAGACACCAATCGACCACGGAAGTACTCCAGGAAGTACTTTAGGTAGGAGACGGGGTGCTGAAATTTCTGTTTCTCAGCTGATCTTTTTTCCGTGTTGCATCATACTGTGAGCAGTCTCACATGCTCTCAAACACACTCTTATCCCTCATTACACACGAAGTGTTCGGAACCAAACTGGCGAAGACCCCAAATCTATGTTTCGAGTAAAGCACAGTTAAAGTTATGAAACCGTCATCAAAAACCAAAGGGGCGAACACGCCTCATATATTTTTTTTATTTTACGCTGATGTTTACTGGATACCTCATGAGAAGGAGAGTTTATTGATATAGAAAACAGGTTTTTCCACCCATGGAGGCTTCGCCTCTTTGGTTCCGAATGCCTCAATTTTATACAGTACATGCATTTTACACACTACACAATCTTTTAAAAATTAACAAAAAAAGTACTAATAGCATTGTGAACTTCAGCTACTTTGATGTCGGCTCCTTTTTTCTTATATAGAGGGGATATTTTTGTGGGCGCTCGCCCTTGGCCCCCTCCTTCCTACATAAAAAATACATCTAGCATCTTCATGTTAGTATGTACTGTATATATATAAACTAAGTTCCCATTCCTTAGTATTAACTCTTAACTTCGTGTGAAAATTAAATAAAACATTGCGTGTATTAATTCCCTTAAAATAAAGACAAAATCTTCGGCTTTGACCGAATGATGAGGAAGATCGGGTCGAATGTTGAATGTTTGATAAAAGTTCAAACTATCCGAATTTTTAAACAAAGCTGAATATGCAATGATTTACACGTGGTACAACTTCACTTCAACGAGGCCTACCTGTAAAATGCAATCTGTGATACAGAGTTACAGTACAATTTAGCTGTATTTTATTGTAAAGAAATATTTGTAATATCAAATTTCTTCCGCATACAAATATTCTTTCATATATACACCCTCTAAATTCGATCCTTTGGGACTATTATTTAATTAATACATGTGTTATTTTTGTGTAATTGGCATCTAAATTACATCTTTTGAATTTCTATTATTTCATATACGAGCATATACATACACAGAAGTATAGTATAACACTACACGGAATATATATATATATATATATATATATATATATATATATATATATATACTGTATATCGGAAATGCAGAAGATATATACTTTAGGTGCCAAGAGTACAATAGACAAAATTAATATTGTACGTGTAGAGCGAAGGACAAAATCGTTGGAACATCTACGATTTGATTCGAATTTTCAATTTGCTCTGCTCCGAACCAAACATTAGGTCCTGTAAAAGTTGTATTAGTGGATTAGGTTTTCCAGGATGACTACAACGTGCCTCAACTGCATGAAGATTGCACAAGAAGACTGTTTCAGCAAATCTTCAGGTTCCCTTGTACGGTGAGTCACGTCTGCCATTTCAAATTTTGATCATCTCTGATACACAAAACTAATTCTGTTAACTAATTGCTAATGAAATTAATGCAAACCCCAAATTTTGTCTCAACTTAAGTCTCACAGGAAGTTTAAAAAGCAAACTGATGAATTAATCCTTTTCTCCAGACGTGATCAGAATGGGTCTGTAGACATCGCCAGAAACTCCGTTAGCCATCATTATCCTTCATCAGAAAGACCTGAGCAGCCGTCGGGTTGCTGTCAGAGATTACGCTAGTCATATCACCGTCTCCAGTATCATTAAAAGGTAGCAGAAAAAACGTGGTTACTCACTTATGAAGCAAAAGCACGATTAGGACGACCAAAAGTCAGCTCAGAACGCCAGGATCGCTTTCTCTGTCGATCAATTCTTCACGAAAGGACCGCCAGAAGGATGCACCTGCAGAAGGGCTGACAGGAAGTAGGCGTGCCAGCATTAGCACTCGCAATCAGAATGCGGTTAGTGGAGAATGGTTTGTTATCAAGTAGGCCTGTAAAAGAGTCTCTTTTTTTAGTCGGAGAAACATCCACGACCGTTTGAAATTTTATAATAATTAAAGAACTGGACAGAGAATAACTGAAGTAAAGTAATTTTCTCGGAAGAATTCCCTTTTAACTGTTTCGGCAACAAAGGAGGAATCCGAGTCTGCAAAAGAAAAGGTGAGCGTTTCAACCCTGAGTGTACGCTACCCACGACGAAGCATCCCGAGACTGTTACCAATTGAGGGTGCTTTTCCTATCGAGGAACACGATCCCTACATATTCTACCCAAACGGACAGCGATGAACACGAAACCCTTCGAGACCACCTACTACCGACATCACGACTTCAGTTTCCAGAAGATTTCTTCTTCCAGGATTATGATACACCTTGTCACCGAGCAAAAGTAGCAAAGTGGTTGGATAATAATAACATCACTCCTCTAGTGGGGAAGCCTGGAAACTCACCGGATTTTAACCCAATCGAGAATCTCTGGATAACTGTGGATCAGGCGATACAAAAAAAAGCAGCCACGAAACCGGTATGAACTGGAATTAAGTCTACCGATTTAATTCCCGTTAAATTCCCGAGCCCATCCAGAACAGATTCATGCAGCGAGTTGAAACAAGGCTCATTGCTGCAAAAACTGAAGGATGCTAAAAGACTAGGAATGGGAGGTACCACGATTGTAATTTTGTTCAATAAATCTTAGAACACTAAATATACAATACGTTTTATCCCTTTGGATATTTGTTACATTTTCACAGAACCAAACGAACAGGTGTTCCAACACTTTTGACCATAGGTGTATTACTTAAAATATTCCTATGTAGGATTGAATTTAGAGTATAGGATAAGATAAATGTGGTATATATATATATATATAATATATATATATATATATATATATATATATATATATATATATATATATATATATATTAGGGTGGAGCGAAAATGACCGTTTCTTCAACGTTTTCTTAAAAACCAAATGGGTAGTGTGGAAAATGTGCCAAATGATCTTGAATGAAGGCATGCAAAGTTTGAAACCATTTGGACAAGTCTTTTAGGTGCCCCCAGGGCATAGAATTTATGTTTTTTTGGAAAAAAATTAGGTGATTTCAATATTTTTAAATTTTTTAAGAAACCCATCCCTTCTTTGCGGTAGCTTGTATTAGGTTCATTATAAGTCGAATAATCAAATAAAATTTACAGAATGAACAATTTTAATTAGCTTGAGGTGCCCCCCAGGCGCTCAAAGAACCATTATTTTCCATCCAGTTCTTTGCTTATTCTGACCTATATAGTATATAAAGTCAGAATAACCCAGAACTCACCACGAGGAGGTGGTTGTATATCGAGTTCCACCCGTGCCCAGCCCAACCACCCAACCTAGCAAGGCACTTCTAATCAGTCATCATCATTGCTAATAAGATGTCGACGAGTTCTGATATTATATCTTATAACGAGTACTGAGACTTGGTGTCAAATTTAGGTATTAGTTTCCTTGAGGCAAGTCTGACCCCTATGAATCCATCTCTAGATTTCACTCCACAAACAGAAGATGATGCCTCAGTTACCAATTTAATTATTCTTTCCACTGCTTGTGTGTGGCAGGGATACTTCTTGATTTCAAGCTTGCCTCGTTCAGTTAATTGTTATTCTATTTCACTGTCTGTTAGGCTCATTGTCAAAGGAGGTTCAGTTACTTCAGTTCTTTGCCAATTGATCATCTCGGTGTAATCATTGCAGTCAAAATTCAGTTCAGGAATTTTAAAGTAACGAATTTCGCTTTTCTTTTCCTCCCTGTCTTTCTTGATTCTCCGCCATCCAAGGTCTCGTACATATTCCCGTTCATCCTGCAGCATTAATAGAAGGATGTTTTCAGGATGAGCGAAATATGCGTTTCTTTGAATAACTGGACGAATTACTGTATATTCACAGTTTCTTTTTTCAGAGTTCTTGATAGTTGTATGGTTTTGCAAACATTCCTAGCGCCATAGACGACAGATGAATTTGATTTTATCTGAAACCACATCGGTGCGTACACTTTCATTATGAATTCAACAATGGCAATTAGATTCTCTGTTGGATCTTCTATTGATATATATAAACGGAGTATTCGATTTGCTGTTGTTAACCATCGAGAGTGGGACATCTTTCCTGGATTACCGGGAGGCAAATCTTCAGGAACATTTCCCGTCGAAACAGCTTTATGAATATCATATAGATATGTTTGGTCAGAACTTAATACCTCTGAATCGACTGACTGTATCTCTGAATCAATTGGTAAGAATTCTTTCAAAGGGAGGTTGTGACAGTCTTGAAGTTGTTTGCCAATTACACCTGTAAAGCCGCGCGGACCCATTGTTTTTCCATCCAGTTGTTGAATTAAATGACGCAATGGGGGCTCATTTGCACGTAGTTGGCAAACAAACCATTGTAAAGGTTTTCCAAGTTTTCTTTCAAGTAATGTGCAAACACCAGCCCTTGATGCCTGTGTTGACGGCTGATCCATCGCATCCAATTACGGTAATATTTTCAGTCGATATTTTTTTCTCGTCTTGGAACATCAAAATAACTGTAGCTATGTTTAGTGCTGATCTTGTTGTTGGTGAGAAATGGCCAAGAAATTTTGATTCAGGTTCGGCAATAACAGCAATATGTTCTTCAAGAAGATTTTTGCCGTAAAATTTGCAACCTTTCTTTTCCGATATAATTGTTGTATCTTTGCGACCATCGAAATAGATACTTTCGATGGCGGTTTCACTTTCTGTTGCTGCCTCTTTTTGTACTATTTCTCTTTTGCGTTTCCTCTCCCGTCGTATTTTGCTGCGATCTATGACTTTGGGTGAATTTTCTTCAGAAATGATGCTAATATCTTGCAAGACGGAGGTTGATATCAAGGCAGCTGCGCGGTCAGACACTCCTGATCTATCGCACGCCAGAGCTAAGGCAGGTAAAACCAATTTCTGTTCCGTAAGTTTCTGCTCCTCTTTCTGCCTTTTTTGGGAAGGAATATAATTATCATCACATTCATCAGAGGACGTCTCAGTACTTGAGACTGACGTTTCTTCTGATAAATCAACTGCCTCTATTGTACCTTCTGCTAGGCTTCTCAGGCTGCGGGATTTTCTAATTGCCGTTTTTTGTAGCCTTTGTGTTGTTTCAATATCTGCTACTCCGATGAACATTTTTCGCTCTGTTCGTTGATCCATCAAGAAATCCTGTTCTAAAACAGGGACTTTGGAAGCCTTCGTACAAGAGCATCTTTCAAAACACTTGCACTTGCATGCAGCAATGTCAAATAATTTCTTAGCTTCATTTTTTAATTTATATATTTTCTCTTTATAACTTTCATTTTCCCGCCGCCCCTTGAATCCTTTTAATATCGTTCGATACTTCTCGTGGTGTACTTTTAACATCAAAAATACGTTTCTCTGCTAGCACTGGGATAGAAGCTTTGGAGTAAATATGGATTATTTTCTTTGTAAGATTCTTCGCAATGACGTCTACAGAAGGATCTTTATTTGACGTTTGCTTTAGTCGATACCTTTCCCAGAGAAAACACTTAATCACGTCTTCATAAGTTGGAAGTTCACTCATTTAAGTCGTTACAACTGCTGAAAATGGGGCACAAGTTTGCTTGCCTCGTACGCGAGGTAGATGGTCTACTTGAGTCCTGCATCTTGAAAGAACAACGAATAGCACCGTCTTCTGTCACTGCCAGGCTAACTCTGGCCTGTCAAGCTGTGAGTCGGTGAGAGAGTGAGCCCGTGAGAGAGAGAGAGTGGTGATGATGTATCTATCTATATCTGATGTATCTATCACTACCGCGAAGTAACTACTGAAATATATTGACTTGTACAAATTCTTGAATATATATATAATAAATGACATATTTTAGCATAATTTACCGTGTCGGGGGCATCTGAAAATGTAGTCCGATTGCAATAATGTTTTACAGTGATTATTTTTACACCAAATGGCACCTTTTCCCGACTACACAAGTTCGATTTTTGAAAAAAGTGAATTTCGCTCCACCTTAATATATATATATACATATACATACTGTGTGTATACATATATATATATATATATATATATATATAATATATATATATGTATGTAAATTATATATATATATATATATATATATATATATGTACGGTGTATGTATATATATATATATATATATATATATATTATATATATATATATATATATATACAATATATATACAGCAATAAAAGAAGCAGCAGAGAACTTCAATAAAAATTCTTTTGGTAGTTCCTGCGGAAGGCTGTTATTACCTTTCGGGTAGTACATAGTTTCTGTACAGTAAAAAATAATATAATATAATAATATTTTTTTTTTTGTCTTTTTTTTAACGAAAATATCACGACTTAACATAACCAATGGTCATGGTTAAATTTACAATTTAAATTTTTATTTTATTCTACTGTACAGTAAAAACTTATATATATGTTATATTATATATATATATATATACATATATACACATACCGGGTGTCCCAATAAAGTGTTTACACATCATATTAACATATATATATATATATATATATATATATATATATATATATATATCAACATGCACACTTTAGATGATAGTAATATGCGCTGATGTATTAGTATATTTATAGTACTTAGTAATAGTAGTATAGTACTATAGTAATGGTGTATTGTACTTAAATAACAGTAATATCCATTGTTACAGGAAATGGCGGCATTGCAGTTATCGTTTGAGCAACGTAAGTGGATTCTGAAGCACTACTGGAAAGAGACATTGGAGAAATGAGTTTGGAACATTACCACCATCACGGATAACAATTACAAGATTACGTGATAAGTTTGAGACTGACGGAACAGTGCAAAACGTCAACAAAGGCCGATCTGGAAGACGTCGCACTTCAACTGACAATGAAAGTGTTGAGACCGTGTTACAGGCCTTCACAAACTCTCCAAATAAGTCTACAAGGTAATGTTGTCGTGAGACTGATGTTTCTAAATCCAGCGTTCATCGCATTTTGCGACGTGAAAAGTGGAAACTGTTCATACCTAGACTGCTCCATGCAATGAATGAGGACGATCCAGATCGTCGAAAAGAATTTTGTGAGTGGTTTTTGCACATGTGTGATGAAAAACAATCTTTTCCTGATTTCAGTGTTTGGTCCGATGAAGCCACTTTTAAACTTAATGGTACTATCAATCGACACAACTGTGTGTACTGGGCCATCGAAAATCCAAACGTAACAGAAGAACGAGCACTTAATCAACCAGGAGTGTCAGTGTGGTGTGGTCTCTCTTCCAGAGGACTGATAGGGCCATTTTTCTTTGAGGACACTGTCACAGGTGCTGCTTACTTATCAATGCTGCAACACAACATTGTATCTTCTAGTGGAGCTCTTTTTTTTGGAAGAAGAGTGTTACTTTCAACAGGATGGCGCACCACCATATTACCACA